>CM043705.1:39584143-40176643 GCA_023935145.1 Bretschneidera sinensis
TGGTATCTTATTCAGCGCTAATACTCTAATACTCCCCCTTTGATTCGTATTCCGCTGGTTCAAGAACTGGGTATGATTGAGTTCTGGATTCAGCCATTTGGGGTCATTCTAAGTGCGAACCTTTGAAGTTCATCCTTGATCGCATATCCAAAAAACCCCGGAGTTGGAAGGAAAAACTCATCTCCTAGGCTGGCAGAGTGGTAATGATTAAAGTTGTTCTTCAAGCAATTCCATCCTAGGCTGGCAGAGTGGTAAAATGGTAATCTTATTCATCTCAAATCCTATAAATAAAGGAGTCCTAAATATTAATTCATTAATAACCTCTTCTCACTATTTTGCTCTTCCCATTTCCTAATCTGACTTAAATATTGGAGGGCTTTTCGTGGAGTAAAACACTCTGGGTCGACTTCTTTTTCAAGTACATTGGATTTAACTCACATTAGGTCCAACTTCAACAATTGACCCGACAAGGCCTAAGCAGACCCGACCTATTTTCGGCATCAACAGAATTGGCACCGTCTATGGGAAACATATAAATTGTATCTTTGTTGAAAATGCCACTAAGAAATAACCCCAACCGAAACACCACCCAAACAACCTTTGAAGTCAAACCCATCCGAGCTACCACCACCCCGCCTCTCATGGAAGGACAAAACCCTCTTCGTGCTTTGGAAAGTAATAACTTAGCCGAGGCAAACGAAGGGCGAAACCCGCTTGACCAATGACCCGGTTCACACATGAACCAAGCAACCAAAAACTAAACCCGTGAGGCAGATCCTCACCAACCTGTTAGTAGAGCCGAGTATATCGCTCTTCAGCGTCGAATTAAGGAAATAATTGTGTGCCTTGGACAACCCGAACCGAGCATGACTTAGAACCATCAGTCTACAGTCCAAACTGCCCACAGTGCCTGAAAGATTATTGAACTCGCTCCTCGGAACATTCGACCCGAGGAGGTAAGCTTCGAAAGATGACACGAACGCCGGATATGGGACAAAAGTCGAGGGCGTCCTCGGAACAAAGAAGAGTCGAGTAAATGAAGCCCCCAACACAGTCCTCGATGCTCGGTCTAAGATGGAGAATCTATCTCGAACTCACATCATTTGAAAAAGAAACAGGAGCAAGACAAGTCCAAGGTAAGCAAGCAATTGAAAGAGATGAAAGAATGCATCGGGCTCGCCATCAAAGCTACTCGGGGAAACATTATCGACGAGATCAAGCCCGTAGGCAACCTCTTCTCACAGAAGCTCATAGAAGAAAAGATTCATTTGAACTTCAAAATGCCACACATGGAACCATACAAAGGGAAACATGCCCCATAGATCACCTCGAAACTTTGAAGTCCCTAATGTTCCTCCACAGTCATTCAGAAGCAGTAATGTGTAGTGAATTTCCCATAACCCTTCGAGAAACAGCAATGACTTAGTTCTTTAGATTACCCACAGGATCAATAAAGTCATTCGACAAACTCAACGAGATGTTCGTGACACATTTCTTCAGCAGCCAAGGTTTTAAAAGGACACTTGAGAGTTTGATAAGCATAACCCAACATGTAGAAGAAAGCCTTCGTGACTACATCTCATGATTAACCTCCGCCATGGTACAAGTAAGGGACTTCAATCAGAAGGTGGTAGTCATGGCATTCACCAATGGTCTTAAAGCACCTGATTTCAGTCACTACCTCTCCAAAAACCCATTACACACTATGCCAACTCTCTTGGCAAAAGCAGATGAATTTGTGATCGCCGAAGAGGACCAAGGTTTCTGAAGGAAAAGAGAAGACGCCCTGATTGACAAAAAGAGGAGAGAACCAGAAGAGCACAGGCCTAAAAGCGAGCAGAAATATGAAGGACAAAATGACCTATGAAAAATAAAAAAATCAGGAGTTCTTTGAGGGTATAGAACTTACACTCCACTCAACACCTTGAGAGCTAACCTTCTTACGAATATAGCAAACTAAGATATTTTCAGATGGCCCCAAAAGTTCAAGACCCCAGCTGCAAAAAGAGACATGATCCGTTTCTGCCTCTTTCACAAGGATCATGGGCATGATACGAATGAATGCATACATCTGAAGGACAAAATTGAAAGTCTAGTACATAGAAGATATTTGAAGAAATTTGTGAAAACATAATCAATAAGGAACCCCGCAGAAGAAGTCCGGACTATAGAGAAAGAAACAGACCAAGACAACGTCTGAGCAAGAGAGAAAACAACAAAATACGACAGACTCCCGAAAAGAAATTCGATAACGCCCCAACAGCAGGCGTCATTAGAACTATCTTTGGGGGGGGGGGGAGGGTAGCATCTAGGGAGAATTCTCAAACTCGTGACACGCATACGCCCACTTCGTGGGATTAGTTGAAGAAACCGAGAGAAGTTACGGCTCTATACCACGGAAGTGGAACTTAGAAAACTTGAGGAAATTTACCAGTAAGTGTAAAATGGTCTACGAGCCAAACAAACAATGTAAGCACTCCAACTTTACCAATCAAACAAAATTTTCCAAGTATTGTACATATTTACTTTTTGACAGCCAAAGGTTGAGCAACTTCCAAGGCTGAGGTACCTATAAGATACCTAAAATAATCCTCACCTCGAAAGACCTCCACGATTGAGGACTGAAATGAAGCGACCAAAATGGCCCCTGCCTCGGACTTCCCTATGACGAAGGACCAAGGTCAATTTCCCAAAAATTTCCACAAAGAAAACTCCAACTCGGGCAAAGAAGACCCGAAGAGAGCTCGGGGTTCCACAAAGAGAACCCTCAACTCCGACATATATATACAAAACTTAGTGGGATTCTCATCCAAAAACTAAGTGTTAGCACGGAGGACATGCCTCAAATCACAAAGACCTAAGAGAATGAGTAGAGGCTCTAGAAACAGAAACCTCAACTCAAGCATATATATGCAACATTTAGTGGGATTCTCATCTAAACACTAAGTGTCAACATCGAGGACACTCCTCAGATCACAAGAACTTAAGAGAATAAGTAGAGGCTCTAGAAAGAGAAACCTCAACTCGGGCGCATATATACAAAACTTAGTGGGATTCTCATTCAAACATTAAGTCTCAACGCTGAGGACACACATCTTATTAGAAAGATTCGAGAGAATAAATTGAGGCTCCAAAAAGAAAAGCCTCAACGTATGAACAAACATGGAGCGTTTAGTGGGATTCCCATCGATACACTAAGTGTTAACACAAAAATTAAGTCCATTTATACTCAGACGGCCAATGACGTCATATGAGAAGATCACCTCAGACCCTAACCAAGGTCATGGTTCAAGGTGGATTAGCTAAATCCAACTTCACCTCAAAGTCGAAGTACGAGGTGGATCAACCAACATTGAGGTATGAGGTGAATCAACCAAGGTCGAGGTACGAGGTGAATTAACCAAGGTCGAGGTACGAGGTTGATCAGTCAGATCCAACTTCACCTCAGACATTGTCCAAGGCCGAGGTGGATCAACCAAGGCTGAGGTACGAGGTAGGTTAACCAAGACTGATAAAATAAAAATATGAGGCTTTGTAAAAATTTAAAGTTTTCAAAGTTGAAGTTGCGAAACAACTGGGAAAACCCATTAAGATTGTAAAATCTTATTGAGGTGGTGAGTATTATGTGAGATATGGAGATGTTGGGTAGTAGATTGGACCATTTGCTAAATACTTGCAGGAAAATGGTATAATTTCCTAATATACCATGCCAGGTAGTCTTGAACAAAATGATGTGTCTAAGAGACGCAACTGCACCCTTAAAGATATGATGAGGAGCATGATGAGTAGAATCAATCTTCTTGAATCTCTTTAGGGTGAAGCCATTAAAACAACCTTATACATCCTCAATAGAGTCCCTAGTAAATCTATTCCCAAAACATCTTTTGAACTATGGACAAGGAGGAAACCTAACTTAAATCACTTTCGTGTTTGGGGGTGTTGTGTTGAAGTTAGAATTTATAACCCTTTTAAGAGAAAGACCGACCTTAAAACTACCCATTGTTCTTTTATTGGGTATCCAAAACATTCAAAAGGATACAAATTCTATTGTCCCACATGTGGTATAAGAATTGTGGAGTTGATGACGACTAAGTTTATGGAATTTAATGTTAATGAGACAGTAGAGAATCAACCAATTGTTGAGAATGATGTATCTAAAAAATTTGTTTCTATCCCTTTGCCCTTAACCATGTGGAATAATAATTTTGTGGTTACACATGTTGAGAGAATAGATCATAGAGAGCAGAAAGAATAGGTAGTTGATCATCCGGTCCCTAATGTTGACCATGTTGATATACATCCTGCATAAGAACCGATTTTGGAGGTACTTTTGAGGAGGTCTAGTAGATAAAGGAGACCTACCATTTCGATTAATTATTATGTGTTTCTTGGAGATAGTGACTATAATATTGGTGCAATTATTGATCCGATAACCTATTATGATGTTGTCACTAATCCTCAGTCTAATATATGGATTGATGTTATGAAGGATGAAATGTAGTCTATGGCTAGGAATGATTGGAATCTCGTTAAGCTTCCTGGGGGTTGTAAGCCCATAGGTTGCAAGTAGGTTTACAAAACTAATAAGGATTCAAAACGGAAGATTAAACGTTATAAGGCCACCTCCAGCAGCTGCTTCCTCCACAGTAATAGCTGATCGCACAGCAGCCCACCTCCAACAGCTGCTTCCTCACGGCCCACAACCATTAGCAGCTACCGTCTCCAGCGCTAATAGTACAACCTCTTGCTCGCCTCCTTGCCGTAACCAGTAGCAGCTGATCGCACAATAGTCTCCTGCTCGGATTCTAGCTGATCACATAGCAGTTATCCACAACAGCAGTAGCAGCTTAACACATACTGGTTTATGGAATTATGGTGAATTCATTGCTGTTAAATTTAATTTTCAGCATGAACTAAACTTTCTTTATTCTAGGAAAACGATGTAATTTAATTTCAAACTATGCTTGCTTTTCTATGCTGATTTGTAGTAATTATCTTCTATGTTTGGCTGATTTATTTTGAACGTATTGCTTCTAGTTAACTGGCCATTAATTAGATGATCTTAATCTTTTGAATTGTTATCGAAAGAAGGAATTACCGGATAGAAGTTGGATATTTAAGCATAGGTAAACATAGGAATCGAAAGACTTATATGAACTTGTGAAGTCTGAAAAAAAAAAAAATGGTTTTAATGCTTTCTTGTTTTATTAATTTGCATACTCTTGTGTAGAATGATAAACAAGAATATTTCCAATTGACTATCGAAAGAGGCTTTTGGATAAGTTGGAGATTTCGCTAACAAATAGAGATGATTAAATTTAATTAGTTAGATGAGTTAAGCATTGTGAGGAATTAAGTGAAATCGGATTCCTAGAAGTTCTTTATCTTATTAATTTGATATTCGAAAAATAGCTTTCTTTTCCTTTGATTATTTCCTTTAAATTGATTTTATTTCATATTGCAATTACAAACAACCAAAAAAGATTTTTATAAATAAAATTGAGATTAGTATAATTTTGGTACTTGTTAGAAGTAAGTTACCAATCCCTAAGGACGATACTCTTCTTATCACTTTATTATAAAACTACGATACTGTGCACTTGCAGTTTTGCACTGATCAAGTTTTTGGCGCCGTTGGAGGGGATTGATTTCTTCTTATTTTTTTGCCAATATTGATACAAAGCAATCTTGGTTTTAATTTAGAATTTGGTTATTGTTATTATTATTATTATTATTTATTTTTTTTGTTCTACATGTGTGTTTTTGATGTTGCATGCGTCGTGCTAGATATCGTGACATTACCCTTTTTGATCGGGAGATTGAAAGAACCTTTAGATCACGAAGAAAAAATCAAGTACTAGCTACGGCTGATGAACAACATGATGCACAACTGCGCACCTTGAAGGATTATGTACAGATAGTTGTGAATGATAACTACTCGGGTATAAGATGTCAACCCATTCATGCCAACAATTTTGAGCTCAAATCGGCCTTAATCAGCATGGTGCAACAAGCCCGGTTTAGTGGATCGCCACTGGATGATCCCAATATTCATTTGGCGATATTCTTGGAGATTTGTGACACTGTAAAGATTAATGGTGTTACTGAAGACACCATTAGACTAAGATTGTTTCCTTTTTCCTTAAGGGACAAGGCAAAAGGTTGGCTACAAGCTCTACAACCGGGAAGTATCACTAGCTGGCAGGAAATGGCTGAAAAGTTACTTGCTAAATTCTTCCCACTACAAAAATAGCTAAACTCAGGAGTGAGATTGGTCAATTCAAGCAAAATGATTTTGAGTCACTCTATGAAGCCTGGGAAAGGTATAAAAATTTGATTCGACGCTACCCTCAACATGGATTGTCGGACTGGTTACTAGTTCAGATGTTCTACAATGGGTTAAATAGACAAACTCGGACCATAGTTGATGCTGCATCTGGTGGAACTTTGATGTCAAAGACAGTTGAAGGCGTTACTTCTCTTTTGGAAGAAATGACCGCAAATAACTATCAATGGCCAACTGAAAGAACTATGGTTAGGAAAGTTGCTGGAATTCATGAATTGGATCTATTAGCAACCCTTTCAGCTCAAGTTGCTTCTCTATCTCATCAAATTTCAGCGTTGACAACACAAGGAATACTGCAAAGTGCAGAATATGTTGCAGCCCTAAGTGTGACAGTTCCAAGTAATGAATCAAGTCAAGAACAAGTTCAATATATCAATAATCGGAACTACAACTATCGTGGTAATCCTATGACAAATTACTACCATCTAGGGCTTCAAAATCATGAGAATTTTTCTTATGGAAACACAAAGAATGTGTTGCAACCTTCTCCATGATTTGCTAATTAACCAAGCGAGAAGAAGATGTCACTTGAGGATTCCATGGTTTCCTTTATTGAGGTGACAAAAGCAAGGTTAAAAAAGAATGATTCACGGTTAGACAACATTGAGACTCATTGTAGCAACATAGGAGCCACTATGAAGAATCTTGAAGTGAAAATTGGGAAACTAGCCATAATTATCAATGCCTAACAAAGAGGAACATTTCCTAGCAACATAGAAGTGAATCCAAAGGAACAATGCAAGGCTATCACACTTAGGAGTGGAAGAGAAATTGAGAGTTCACCATCAAAGGAAACCAAGTCCACCCCTACAGCTCCAACTAATGGACAATGCCATAATAAAATAGACGAAGAGGAGATTGTGGATGATACATTAAGAGAAACTAAAAAGCCTCATGAAATTTCATTTCCTGATAATTCTCCTATCTCCCTACTCTATTCCCTTATCCTCAACGTTTTTAGAAACAAAAATTAGATAAGCAATTTTCTTAGTTTTTGGGTATCTTTAAGAAAATTAACATATGCAGATGCTCTGGAACAAATGCAAAATTATATCAAATTCTTAAAGGATATTATTTCCAAGAAGAGAAGGTTGGAGGAGTTCGAAACAGTAAAGTTGTTTGAAGAATGAAGTGCCATCCTTCAAGAGAAATTTCCTAAAAAATTAAAAGATCAAGGGAGTTTCACTTTGCCTTGCACCATTGGAAATTCATTTTTTGATAAAGTTTTATGTGATCTTGGTGCTAGCATTAATCTTATACCACTTTCTGTTTGCAGGAAATTAGGAATTGAAGACATGAAACAAACAACCATTTCTTTGTAACTAGTAGACTAATCCATCAAGTACCCACGCGGAATCATAGATGATATGATCCACGCCAAGAATTAAGAAATTGATGGATCAAGAAGACTTCTAAGATCGTCTAGGAGTAGATTTATGTGAGACCGTGACCTGTTACTTATATTGAAGCAAGAACCTTGGTATAATGAAGACACCATAATCAATTATGTAAAGATTGATTGATAAGTCGAAGATGAACGCCACGGAAACTATGATAAGTTCAGAAGTTCTAAAAGAACCAAAGAGAAATTTCTCTCCAAAAGTATGAATCAAATCTGAATTGTCTTATTCCAAAAGCCAATGGCTATTTAAATACATGAGAAGTCGTAACCAATTAGAAAAAGGCAAACTAAGAAATAGGAAATAAACCTAAACAGAATTCTGGTAGGAATAGGAAATTATGAAATAGGAAATAAACCTAAATAGAATTCTAGTAACCTAAAATCCAAATAAAGAAAGTACCTAACTTGACATGCAAGCCTTACAATGCAACAATTAATTTCAGAAGGAAACAATTAAGAAAATGTGCAAGGTGCAAGCCCAAAGTGGAAGAAGATTCGGATGCAACAGCCTGCTGGATTTAGGTCTATCATAACAGGCCCAAACAATATCCTTTTTGGAACTTTCTTAGGTCTAAATTGAAGTTCAAGACGTCATTTTTCCATCCCAATAAGTTTCAGCCCATTTGGAGTTGCGGGCAAGAAGATATGACCATTTTAATTCTGGTCATTAGGTCCTCCCGAAATTCCAAAGTGGAAGTTCTCTTGGATCATGTAAACCCATCCTTGCGGATCATGTATAGCATCATCCTTAGGCCTCCAAAGATGGTTTTTAGCCCAAATATGTTGAATAAGCCAATTGAGAGTTTTCTTAAACTGTATAGCTCGGGCCATTATAACTGGACCAATTGGAACTTGAATAAACCGTTTAGCTCGGGCCCTTGTAACTTGACCAATTGGAACTTGAATAGGATCCGCCTCCCATTTGTTAGCCGTGTCCTCATCATTCCCCTCCTCTTGAAAATGATTTGTCCTAAAATCATCACCTACATCAAAAGGGCGTAAATCAGAAACATTGAAAGTGGTATTAACATTGTACTCACTTGGTAAATCCAATTTGTATGCATTGTTATTGATGCGCTCAAGGACTTGAAAAAGAGCATTAGTTAATTTTTCTTTGATCAATTGGAACCCCTTCTCTTGCTCATCTCCCCATTTGAATCCCACATTCTTCTTGATGACTTCGATAAGCGGTGCGGCAATACTGCTAAAGTCTTTTATGAACCTCTTGTAAAAACTAGCAAGTCTATGAAAACTATGAACTTGACCTACACTCGTGGGACTTGGCCATTCTTTGATTGCACGGATCTTCTCATCATCAACCTATATTCCTTGTGCACTCACAACAAAACCAAGAAACACAAGCTTATCGGTGCAAAAAGTGCACTTCTTCAAGTTAGCAAACAACTTTTCTTTTCTAAGCTCATCCAAAACTGATTTTAAATGTACAATATGATAATCTAAGTTTGTGCTATAAATAAGAATATCATCAAAGTAAACAACAACGAATCTGCCTATAAAAGCTCGCAAAATATGGTTCATTAATCTCATGAAGGACTTGGTGCATTTGTTAGTCCAAATGGCATAACTAACCACTCATATAAACCATATTTCATTTTAAAAGCAGTTTTCCATTCATCATCCTCTTTCATTCTTATTTGATGATATCCACTTTTTAAATCGATTTTAGAGAATACACATGTACAATGCAGTTCATCTAGCATATCATCTAAATGAGGAATAGGATGTCGATACTTTACCGTTATATTGTTGATTGCTCAGCTATCAATGCACATTCTCCACATCCCATCCTTTTTAGGAACAAAAATCACTGGAACAGTGCACAAGCTCATGCTTTCTTTTACGTACCCTGTTTCCATTAATTCACTAACCTGCCTTTGTAGCTCCTTTGTCTTTTCGGGATTGCTTCGATAAGCTGGTCGGTTTGGAATTGTAGCACCGGGCACGAAATCAATTTGATGTTCAATTCCTCGAATAATAGGTAAGCCATGTGGAATCTCCTCGGGAAATATATCATCAAACTCCTGTAAAAGAGAAACAATAGAACTAGGCAAAGATGATTCAAATTGGTTAGTGTCTAACGCCTCTTTGTACAAAAGTACAATCATTGGCTGATTTAAAATCATCACTCTTTTTATTTCACTCATTATAGCATAGAAATTTGTTTTCCTTTCAATGGCCGAATCAGCTCTCTTATTTTCTATCTCAATTTTTTCAGCCTCTCTCATTTTCTCTTTCTGGTTTTCATTCGTTCTCTTTTTCTTACTCTCTTTCGTTTGCTCACTCTCTTTTTGTAACCTCACTTGATCTTCATAAACCTGCTTTTGTGTCAAAGGAACTAGAGTGATTGTTCTTTGATTTCTTACAAACAAATATTTGTTGGTGAAGCCATCATGCTTAACACGCCGATCAAATTGCCATGGCCAACCTAGTAACAAGTGTCCAGCTTGCATCGGAACTACATCACACAAAACTTCATCTTCATATTTTCCAATACGAAAGTAAACTAACATATGTTTGTTCACCATCAGTTCACCACTATTATTGAGCCATTGTAACTTGTAAGGCCGATGATGTTTAATCATTGGCAGCCCTAATTTCTCAACCATTGTAGTGCTAGCAACGTTAGTACAACTACCTTCATCAATAATCATACTACATACCTTGTTTTGCACGTGGCATCTAGTATGGAAGATGTTTTCACGCTGCACTTCGTCATCTTCTTTGATTTACACACTTAGAGCTCTCCTTGCAACCAACAATTCTCCTTGGGCAGCATATTCCTCATCACTCGCATCCTCTAATGGTGGCATAGATTCGGTATCTTCTTCGCTCTCAGTTTCGATTTCACCATTATCTAGCAATACCATAACTCTTTTGTTCGGAAATTAGCTTGCTATGTGACCCCTGCCTTGGCATTTAAAACACTTAATATCACGATTTCTAGTGGTGGAAGAGTCAGTTTTACCTTGATTTCCATGGCTGGTACTTTCTTGCTTTTTCTCAGTTTTAGGCTTGGCCATGGCTTGCTTCATAAAATTCAGCCTCCAAGATGAACCCTAGTTAGGGTTTTGTCGTGTATTGTTGCCCCTCCTCTTGAGTTGGTTCTCAATTTTGATAGCCATGTGCACCATATCTTCCAACTCCACATAATGATGCAACTCTACCGAATTAGCAATTTTCAGGTTCAAACCAGCCAAGAACCTAGCCATAGTAGCCTCTCGATCCTCCTCTACATTTATTCGGATCATAGCTACTTCCATCTCTTTATAATAATCCTTCACACTTCAACTACCTTGTGTAAGACTTTGCAATTTTTGGTACAACTCATGATAGTAATGGCTTAGAACAAACCGTTTCCTCATCACAGTTTTCATCTCCTCCCAAGTCTCTATTGGACGCTATCTATTTTTTCTCATGTTTAACACTAGCTGATCCCACCAAACAATCGCATAGTCAAAAAATTCAATGGCCGCAATTTTAACCTTTTTAAGCTTGGAATAATTATGACAATCAAACACTAGTTCTATCTTTTTCTCCCACTCAAGGTAAGCTTCAGGATCGTTTTTGCCTTGAAACGATGGAATCTTCATCTTAATACTACCCAAGTTATTATCTTCCCGATTCCTAGCTTCTCTACCTTGACCACCAAATCTCCTATGGCTAACAACTGATTCTCGATCATCTTCTTCATCAAATCCATTCCCATAATACTCTTCATCTTCAACTCTCTCTCCCTTAGGTTGAACTCTCTCTCTCCTACGCACATGAGGAGCTTTTTGTTGCTGCCCGACGCATGAATTCTCTACCCAATCTATCCGCTCATGAATCTGTTCCATCTCCGTTCTCAACACTCTTTTCATCTCACACATTAAAACCTCCATGAGCAACTTCGGATCACCCTCTCCCGACGTATCTTCGAAATTATTTTTGTTTTTATCGTCTGACATGTTTGCTGCAAAAACAACGTTAGAAAAATAAAAGGACCTCACACACTCCATCATGTGTTTCACTCAAAGAATGAGTTACTCAATTTCACCCGTTTTTTCACATAAAAATTAGATTGCCTTTTCCCCTCTTATGTGCTCACCACTCTTGGCTTTTTCCACTCGTAATAATCCTCTATAGGTTCTTATCAAACTAATCGAACAAGTATCAAAGTTTCCAGCAACAATTCACCAATAACTCACAAAGAAATTTGAATTTAAAGGCTAATTTAAAGGATAGAATACAAGGAAACAAATATGAGAAATTGAAATAAGAATTGAAAGGATTGAATCTAAATATTACGCACTTTTTTTTTCACGTTTGTTTTTTCTAAACTGGAAATTTGTTCTTCTTTTTTTTTCTTTCAATTTTGTCTTTTTTCACCTTTTTTTTATGAATCAAAACAAAAGATAAGCAAACCTGCAACTAGAAGGCTCTGATACCAACTGATATGATCCACGCAAAGAAGTAAGAAATTGATGGATCAAGAAGACTTCCAAGATCGTCTAGAAGCAGATTTATGTGAGACCACGACCCGTTGCTTATATTGAAGCAAGAACCTTAGTATAATGAAGACACCACAATCAATTATGGAAGGATTAATTGATAAGTCAAAGATGAACGCCACGGAAACTCCGATAAGTTCAGAAGTTCTAAAAGAACCAAAGAGAAATTTCTCTCCAAAAGTATGAATCAAATCTGAATTGTCTTATTCCAAAAGCCAATGGCTATTTAAATACATGAGAATTCGTAACCAATTAGAAAAAGGCAAACTAAGAAATAGGAAATAAACCTAAATAGAATTCTGGTAGGAATAGGAAACTATGAAATAGGAAATAAACCTAAATAGAATTCTAGTAACCTAAAATCCAAATAAAGAAAGTACCTAACTTGGCATACAAGCCTTATAATGCAACAATTAAATTCAGAAGGAAACAATTAAGAAAAGGTGCAAGATGCAAGCTCAAAGTGGAAGAAGATTCGGATGCAACAGCCTGCTGGATTTTGGCCCATCATAACAGGCCCAAACGATATCCTTTTTGGAACTTTCTTAGGTCTAAATTGAAGTTCAAGATGTCATATTTCCATCCCAATAAGTTTCAACCCATTTGGAGTTGCGAACAAGAAAATATGACCATTTTAATTCTGGTCATTGGGTCCTCCCGAAATTCCAAAGTGGAAGTTCCTTTAGATCATGTAAACCCATCCTTGCGGATCATGTATAGCATCATCCTTAGGCCTCTAAAGATGGTTCTTAGCCCAAATATGTTGAATAAGCCAATTGAGAGTTTTCTTAAACTGTATAGCTCGGGCCCTTATAACTGGACCAATTGGAACTTGAATAAACCGTTTAGCTCGGGCCCTTGTAACTTGACCAATTGAAACTTGAATAGGATCCACCTCCCATTTGTTAGCCGTGTCCTCATCATTCCCCTCCTCTTGAAAATGATTTGTCCTAAAATCATCACCTACATCAAAAGGGCGTAAATCAGAAACATTGAAAGTGGTATTAACATTGTACTCACTTGGTAAATCCAATTTGTATGCATTGTTATTGATGCGCTCAAGGACTTGAAAAAGAGCATTAGTTAATTTTTCTTTGATCAATTGGAACCCCTTCTCTTGCTCATCTCCCCATTTGAATCCCACATTCTTCTTGATGACTTCGATAAGCGGTGCGGCAATACTGCTAAAGTCTTTTATGAACCTCTTGTAAAAACTAGCAAGTCTATGAAAACTACGAACTTGACCTACACTCGTGGGACTTGACCATTCTTTGATTGCACGGATCTTCTCATCATCAACCTATATTCCTTGTGCACTCACAACAAAACCAAGAAACACAAGCTTATCGGTGCAAAAAGTGCACTTCTTCAAGTTAGCAAACAACTTTTCTTTTCTAAGCTCATCCAAAACTGATTTTAAATGTACAATATGATAATCTAAGTTTGTGCTATAAATAAGAATATCATCAAAGTAAACAACAACGAATCTGCCTATAAAAGCTCACAAAATATTGTTCATTAATCTCATGAAGGACTTGGTGCATTTGTTAGTCCAAATGGCATAACTAACCACTCATATAAACCATATTTCATTTTAAAAGCAGTTTTCCATTCATCATCCTCTTTCATTCTTATTTGATGATATCCACTTTTTAAATCGATTTTAGAGAATACACATGTACAATGCAGTTCATCTAGCATATCATCTAAATGAGGAATAGGATGTCGATACTTTACCGTTATATTGTTGATTGCTCAGCTATCAATGCACATTCTCCACATCCCATCCTTTTTAGGAACAAAAATCACTGGAACAGTGCACAAGCTCATGCTTTCTTTTACGTACCCTGTTTCCATTAATTCACTAACCTGCCTTTGTAGCTCCTTTGTCTCTTCGGGATTGCTTCGATAAGCTGGTCGGTTTGGAATTGTAGCACCGGGCACGAAATCAATTTGATGTTCAATTCCTCGAATAATAGGTAAGCCATGTGGAATCTCCTCGGGAAATATATCATCAAACTCCTGTAAAAGAGAAACAATAGAACTAGGCAAAGATGATTCAAATTGGTTAGTGTCTAACGCCTCTTTGTACAAAAGTACAATCATTGGCTGATTTAAAATCATCACTCTTTTTATTTCACTCATTATAGCATAGAAATTTGTTTTCCTTTCAATGGCCGAATCAGCTCTCTTATTTTCTATCTCAATTTTTTCAGCCTCTCTCATTTTCTCTTTTTGGTTTTCATTCGTTCTCTTTTTCTTACTCTCTTTCGTTTGCTCACTCTCTTTTTGTAACCTCACTTGATCTTCATAAACCTGCTTTTGTGTCAAAGGAACTAGAGTGATTGTTCTTTGATTTCTTACAAACAAATATTTGTTGGTGAAGCCATCATGCTTAACACGCCGATCAAATTGCCATGGCCAACCTAGTAACAAGTGTCCAGCTTGCATCGGAACTACATCACACAAAACTTCATCTTCATATTTTCCAATACGAAAGTAAACTAACATATGTTTGTTCACCATCAGTTCACCACTATTATTGAGCCATTGTAACTTGTAAGGCCGATGATGTTTAATCATTGGCAGCCCTAATTTCTCAACCATTGTAGTGCTAGCAACGTTAGTACAACTACCTTCATCAATAATCATACTACATACCTTGTTTTGCACGTGGCATCTAGTATGGAAGATGTTTTCACGCTGCACTTCGTCATCTTCTTTGATTTACACACTTAGAGCTCTCCTTGCAACCAACAATTCTCCTTGGGCAGCATATTCCTCATCACTCGCATCCTCTAATGGTGGCATAGATTCGGTATCTTCTTCGCTCTCAGTTTCGATTTCACCATTATCTAGCAATACCATAACTCTTTTGTTCGGAAATTAGCTTGCTATGTGACCCCTGCCTTGGCATTTAAAACACTTAATATCACGATTTCTAGTGGTGGAAGAGTCAGTTTTACCTTGATTTCCATGGCTGGTACTTTCTTGCTTTTTCTCGGTTTTAGGCTTGGCCATGGCTTGCTTCATAAAATTCAGCCTCCAAGATGAACCCTAGTTAGGGTTTTGTCGTGTATTGTTGCCCCTCCTCTTGAGTTGGTTCTCAATTTTGATAGCCATGTGCACCATATCTTCCAACTCCACATAATGATGCAACTCTACCGAATTAGCAATTTTCAGGTTCAAACCAGCCAAGAACCTAGCCATAGTAGCCTCTCGATCCTCCTCTACATTTATTCGGATCATAGCTACTTCCATCTCTTTATAATAATCCTTCACACTTCAACTACCTTGTGTAAGACTTTGCAATTTTTGGTACAACTCATGATAGTAATGGCTTAGAACAAACCGTTTCCTCATCACAGTTTTCATCTCCTCCCAAGTCTCTATTGGACGCTATCTATTTTTTCTCCTGTTTAACACTAGCTGATCCCACCAAACAATCGCATAGTCAAAAAATTCAATGGCCGCAATTTTAACCTTTTTAAGCTTGGAATAATTATGACAATCAAACACTAGTTCTATCTTTTTCTCCCACTCAAGGTAAGCTTCAGGATCGTTTTTGCCTTGAAACGATGGAATCTTCATCTTAATACTACCCAAGTTATTATCTTCCCGATTCCTAGCTTCTCTACCTTGACCACCAAATCTCCTATGGCTAACAACTGATTCCCGATCATCTTCTTCATCAAATCCATTCCCATAATACTCTTCATCTTCAACTCTCTCTCCCTTAGGTTGAACTCTCTCTCTCCTACGCACATGAGGAGCTTTTTGTTGCTGCCCGACGCATGAATTCTCTACCCAATCTATCCGCTCATGAATCTGTTCCATCTCCGTTCTCAACACTCTTTTCATCTCACACATTAAAACCTCCATGAGCAACTTCGGATCACCCTCTCCCAACGTATCTTCGAAATTATTTTTGTTTTTATCGTCTGACATGTTTGCTGCAAAAACAACGTTAGAAAAATAAAAGGACCTCACACACTCCATCATGTGTTTCACTCAAAGAATGAGTTACTCAATTTCACCCGTTTTTTCACATAAAAATTAGATTGCCTTTTCCCCTCTTATGTGCTCACCACTCTTGGCTTTTTCCACTCGTAATAATCCTCTATAGGTTCTTATCAAACTAATCGAACAAGTATCAAAGTTTCCAGCAACAATTCACCAATAACTCACAAAGAAATTTGAATTTAAAGGCTAATTTAAAGGATAGAATACAAGGAAACAAATATGAGAAATTGAAATAAGAATTGAAAGGATTGAATCTAAATATTACGCACTTTTTTTTCACGTTTGTTTTTTCTAAACTGGAAATTTGTTCTTCTTTTTTTTTCTTTCAATTTTGTCTTTTTTCACCTTTTTTTTATGAATCAAAACAAAAGATAAGCAAACCTGCAACTAGAAGGCTCTGATACCAACTGATATGATCCACGCAAAGAAGTAAGAAATTGATGGATCAAGAAGACTTCCAAGATCGTCTAGAAGCAGATTTATGTGAGACCACGACCCGTTGCTTATATTGAAGCAAGAACCTTAGTATAATGAAGACACCACAATCAATTATGGAAGGATTAATTGATAAGTCAAAGATGAACGCCACGGAAACTCCGATAAGTTCAGAAGTTCTAAAAGAACCAAAGAGAAATTTCTCTCCAAAAGTATGAATCAAATCTGAATTGTCTTATTCCAAAAGCCAATGGCTATTTAAATACATGAGAATTCGTAACCAATTAGAAAAAGGCAAACTAAGAAATAGGAAATAAACCTAAATAGAATTCTGGTAGGAATAGGAAACTATGAAATAGGAAATAAACCTAAATAGAATTCTAGTAATCTAAAATCCAAATAAAGAAAGTACCTAACTTGGCATACAAGCCTTATAATGCAACAATTAAATTCAGAAGGAAACAATTAAGAAAAGGTGCAAGATGCAAGCTCAAAGTGGAAGAAGATTCGGATGCAACAGCCTGCTGGATTTTGGCCCATCATAACAGGCCCAAACGATATCCTTTTTGGAAATTTCTTAGGTCTAAATTGAAGTTCAAGATGTCATATTTCCATCCCAATAAGTTTCAACCCATTTGGAGTTGCGAACAAGAAAATATGACCATTTTAATTCTGGTCATTGGGTCATCCCGAAATTCCAAAGTGGAAATTCTCTTGGATCATGGAAACCCATCCTTGTGTATCATGTATAGCATTATCCTTGGGCCCCCAAAGATGGTTCTTAGCCCAAATGTGTTGAATAAGCCAATTGAGAGTTTTCTTAAACCGTTTAGCTCGTGCCCTTATAACTGGACCAATTGGAACTTGAATAAACCGTTTAGCTCGGGCCCTTGTAACTTGACCAATTGGAACTTGAATAGGATCCGCCTCCCATTTGTTAGCCATGTCCTCATCAATAGAAGACGTACTGGTAAAAGTGGATAAATTTATTTTTCATGCTGATTTTGTGGTGTTAGATATAGAGGAAGACCAAGAAGTCCAATTAATTCTTGGCTGACCATTCTTGGCTACAGGAAGGGCTTTAATTGATGTTCAAAAGGGTGAATTAACATTGAGAGTAAACAAGGAAGAGGCTATGTTCAACATCTACCAAGCCATGAGATTTCCAAAAGATCCAAGCACTTGCTTTTGGGTAGATGTCATTAAGAAATGTGCAGAAGAAACCTTTCAAGAAGATGTACCAACTGATCACCTAGAATGTTGCATCACCACTTTATCTCAAGCTTATAATTTTACCAATTCTACTGTTTGTGAATTTGATTTATCTCTTGTTAGTGAAGAATTTATCCACTATGTAGTTTTCTTGGGAGCCTTGCAGTAGGATGCATCACTTAGCAATGAAGTGGGAAGACTAGATCCGATTGTAGCAAGGCATGACTCTAAAATTTCTAGAGAAAAGATGCAGCAAACTACAACTCCAGAGTTAAAGAAATTACCTAAGCATCTTCGCTATGCATTCTTAGGTGATAGTTACACATTTCCAGTGATTGTTGCTGCATCACTCACACCTGAAGAAGAGGAAAAGTTGTTGTGTGTGTTAAGGGAGTATAGAACAGCCTTGGGATGGACTATTTCCTACATAAAAGGTATAAGCCCCTCCATTTGAATGCACAAGATTTTAATGGAGGAACTTTACAAAACATCGATTGAGCACTAAAGAATATTAAATCCAACAATGAATAAGGTCGTGAGATCTGAAATTTTGAAGCTCTTCAATGCTAGAATTGTCTATGCTATTTCAGACAGCTCATGGGTAAGTCTAGTGCAGGTTGTACCAAAAAATGGTGGAATGATGGTGATGAGAAACGACAACAATGAGTTTATTCCTACATGAACAGTCACGAGTTGGCGTGTATGTATGGATTACTGCAAGTTGAACAAAGCAACAAGGAATGATCATTTTCCACTACCCTTTATTGATCAAATGCTGGATCGATTGGCTGGGTATTCCTACTATGGTTATTCGGGGTATAACTAGATTGCCATAGCCCCCAAAGATCAAGAGAAAACTATATTCACATGCCCCTATGGCATATTTGCTTTTAGGAGGATGCCATTCGGATTGTGCAATGCCCCAACGACATTCCAACGTTGCATGCTGGCTATTTTTTCTGACATGGCAGAAGAGATAAAGGAAATTTTTATGGATGATTTTTTCAGTTTTTGGTATATCTTTTGATCATTGTTTACATAATTTAGCTCTTGTTTTGCAGAGATGTGAAGATGAAAATCTAGTCTTAAATTGGCAGAAGTGTCATTTCATGGTTCAAGAAAGGATCAAGAAAGGATCGTGCTTGGCCATCGAGTGTCATTGATGAGTGTCAAATATTGCATATTTTGACCCCTTAATTTATATTTGTTAGCTTAAGAATTTGTTACTTTGAGTTTTTTTTCGTTGTTTAACAGGTTTACAAGCACTTGGAAAGGAGTTTCACTAAATTTCCAGAATTGCCCGTACAGATCAATCAACTTTGCGGATTAAACTGTATTAATTCAGGAAGAACCATGAGATGAGCCATATATGCTTGGAAAGATTCGGATGTTTATTTTCTGGGGAATTTGATGGCTCATAAATATGATTTTTCTATAGAAAGTTATGGAAGTTTTAGTAGACAAAGGTCAGGCTGTGCGTGATTTCAGCTTGGCAGAAGTGATTTTTGTGGATTAAACTGTAATAATTCAGGAAGAACCAGGAGATGAGCCATATATTCTTGGAAATATCCATATGTCTATTTTCCGAAGAATTTTATGGCTCATAAATATGATTTTTCTAGA
Source organism: Bretschneidera sinensis (assembly GCA_023935145.1). Classification (NCBI taxonomy): domain Eukaryota; kingdom Viridiplantae; phylum Streptophyta; class Magnoliopsida; order Brassicales; family Akaniaceae; genus Bretschneidera; species Bretschneidera sinensis. The sequence continues at coordinate 39,603,696 of CM043705.1, forward strand.
GAACGTTATGGCAGTTTTAGTAGACAAATGTCAGGTTATGCGGGATTTCAGTGTGGGCAGAAGTTTTGAAAGGCATGTGAAGGCTTAAATCCCACATCCCACATCGATTGGAAACACCTTCTATATCCCACATCCCACATCCCACATCAGATTGGAAACACATTGCACTCATGGAGTTCCCCTATAAATGCCACATTTAACTTCATCAAATGGATGTGCAATCTAGAGAACTTCTGCTAGCATTCTGGTGGATCTCGAAGGTTTTGCTAGCAAGAGGGGAAGTGCCGCACGAAAACTGCGAGTGGAATCTCTCTATCCATGTATTGTTAGTTTTAATTTATTTTAAGTTTTAAAGTTTAAATGTTTATGATGAGAGTCATAAAATGCATCTTAACAGTACTTAATTGTTATCATTTTAAGGTTGATCTAGGTTTTAATTGCACTTTTATACGTTAACAACTCTAAAGTATCATTCGTGGATCATTGATCTATTTCGGTGCATTTTCAGGTACTTTAAGCTCAAAAAAGGAGGAAAAGTTATCATTGCTTGAAGCACAAAGATTCGAGGCATACTGGAGTGAAGGAATGCTTCTGGAAGGACAAGATGGAGGGCTTAAAAGAGCAACAGCTGCTGCCCGCACTGAAAATGAGTTTCACTAAATTGCCAGAATTGCCCGTACAGATCAATCATCTTTGCAAATTAAACTGTATTGATATAAAAAGAACCAAGAGATGAGTCATATATGCTTAGAAAGATCTGGAAGTCTCTTTTCTGGAGAATTTTACGGTTCGTAAAAATGATTTATCTAGAGAAAGTTATGGCAGTTTAAGTAGACAAAGGTCAGGCTGTGCGGGCTGTGCAGGATTTCAGCGTGAAAGGCATGTGAAGGCCTAAATCCCACATCCCACATCGGTTAAAAACACATTTCTATATCCCACATCCCACATCAGATTGGAAACACATTGCACTCGTGGTATTTGCTTATATAAGACCCACTCCACTTCAACTTTAAGGACCATCGGAGAATCTGAGATCATCAGAAAGTGAATCCAGAGGGCCTTTAGGAGCAATCCAAAGGGTCCTTAGGAGCAATCCAAAATACTTTTGGAGGGCAAGCTGAGGAATCGCCGAAGCTTTCGTTACCAAGGGAGAGATGATCGTTGAGAGGCCAGAGGCAACTCGAGGAAGTATGAGCCCCAGGACCAGCTAGTCACTAAGCAAGGCAAATGGATGAATCCCTAGGTGTAGTTGTTCTTATTTTCCTTTATTTGATTCAGTTGTAGTTTGGTATTATTTTCATTAAACATTGTTATGTTTTATTCTTTAATTTAATGAGTAGATTTCTTATTAGTCCGGTGATTGCATGCTTCTTTTCCATATAAGTCTAGTCATGCTCTTCTTATGTGTATTTGCTTGGGAATGATTGAGTCCAGTAGATCTCTTTTATAGATTTGTCCATTGCTGCGGTATTATCATTTAGATGTATCGTCGTCTTTTGATAATTTATAAGTTAGGTCATGTGTGCTTGAAAGTAAAGAATAATTCATATCAATTACATTAGGGTTTATACATGCGCTTTAAATTGAATATTTGTCGATTACCTGTTTGGGATGTGAAACTTGCAATCGAGATAAAAACAACTGAATCAAGTTAGGATTAGGGCAACGAACCTAGGGAGGATTTCCGAAACCTTGTTGTTTCTTTATTATATTATGCATCAATTATTTACACAAATTTCACACAATCAACAATTCAGATTTTGTCACTTTAACTTTTATCGTTTGTGTTGAGGTTTACACCTTCTTTTGTAATTAGTTTGTTTCCTTGTGGAATCGACACCCCAAAGATGTAATACAATACCGCGTTATAATTTGGGCGTAATCAGTTTAGCACTGTAATTGTGAAAATTATGTTAATAATTATGAGAGGCTAAAATCTTCATCTAAGGTTGAAGATGAAGCCTTGCCATTGTTTAGCATTATATTTTCAGATATGTTCGTATAATTATGATATTTTTAGTATAAATGTTCTATTTCAATTGTTTGAGTAAACTCTTATGATTGATTGTTTTTAAATTGTTAAATTGGATATTCCTTGTGTTGCATCTATCGGATATGGTGGATCATTCAAATTAGATTGGATATCCATTGTGATTTGTGAATTAAACGGATACATTGGATGGTTTTGGTTTAGTTTAGGTATTCGCCGTGATTTGTATAATGGTGGATTCATAGAATGATTTGATAGATTATTTTTATATAGAACATGAAGATATATGCTTTACTTTGGTGGTGTGGATTCAGAAAACCTTAGTGTTTTTATCAGTTGTTTTTAAATCAATTTAGTTTATTTGATATTTCTTTGCAAGATACAATCCAAAATTGGGAACTAGGTTAAAATAAGGTTAGTTTAGATAAAAATATATTTTCACAACATAATTCCCTGTGGATTCGACCTCGCACTTGCGCAACACTAGATTGCAAACGACTCGTGCAGTTGCAAGTAATTTAAAACTCACAACAGTCATCTAAAGGAATTGAGGTTGATCGAGCTAAAATTGCAACCATATAAAAACTACCACCTCCAAAGAATGTGAAGGGAATTAGAAGCTTTTTGGGACATGCAAGATTTTATAGAAGATTTATCAAGAATTTTTCTAAACTCTCTAAACCTTTATGTAATCTTCTTGAAAAATTTTTTGCATTTGACTTTGATAATGCTTGTTTACAGGCCTTTAATGCAATCAAGGAGAAACTAGTTTTAGCACCAGTTATGATTATACTTGATTGGAGTAAATCTTTTGAAGTCATGTCTGATGCAAGTGACTTTGCAGTTGGAGAAGTATTAGGACAAAAGCGAGACAAATTGTTCAGGGCCATCTATTACGCAAGTCAGACCTTGAATGATGCTCAACTAAATTATACAACAACTAAGAAAGAGATGCTTGATGTTGTGTTTGCTTGTGACAAATTTCGGTCTTACCTCATTGGTACAAAAATGATAATGTTCACTGATTATGCAGCAATTTGTTTGGCAAGAAAGATGTTAAGCCTAGGATGATTCGTTGGATCCTACTTCTTCAAGAATTTGATTTGGAGGTTTGAGATAAGAAGGGAAGTGAAAATTCAGTTGCTGATCATCACTCTTGGCTGAAGCAAGAGGAAGTGAGACAAAATTCAGAGATCTAAGAAGTATTCCCTGATGAGCAGTTGTTTGCATGTGAGATCAAGCTTCCTAGGTATACTAATATTGTAAACTACCTAGCCTATAAAGTACTTCCACCAGATCTCACTTACCACCAACGTAAGAATTTTCTACATGATGTGAAATATTATTTTTGGGATGAGCCTTTGCTGTTTAAAAGATGCCCTGATCAAATCATCCGAAGACGCGTACCAGAAGAATATATGCAAGTCATTCTCCATCATTTCCATTCATAATCATATGGAGGAAATTTTGGAGCAACACAAGTAGCAACTAAGGTACTTTAAAGTGGTTTCTTTTGGTTGTCTATCTTTTATGATACTTATACTTTGGTGAAGACTTGTGATCGGTGCCAACATATGGGAAATATTTCAAGGCACCAGGAGCTACCATTGAAAAAATATCTTAGAGGTTGAGTTATTTGATGTTTGGGGAATAGATTTTATGGGTCTTTTTCCTCCTTCTTTTGGCTTTGTCTATGTCTTGTTAGTAGTGGATTATGTGTCAAAATGGGTGGAAGTAATTGCTACAACAACAAACAGTGCAAAGGTTGTGCTCAAATTGCTGCATAAGAATATATTCACAAGATTTAGCACTCCACGTGCTATTATTAGTGACGAAGGGACCCACTTTTGTAACAATTATTTGCTAACCTTCTTTCTAAATATAGTGTGAAGCACAGGATATCACTTGGCTACCATCCTCAAACTAATGACCAAGTTGAAATTTCAAATCGAAAAATCAAGAACATCCTCGAGAAGACGGTCAACACCAATAGGAAGGATTAGGCAAAGAAGCTTGATGATGCTTTGTGGGCATACCATACAACTTTCCAAACACCTATCGGGATGTCTCCCTATCAATTAGTGTTTGGAAAGTGTGTCATCTTCCTATTGAGTTGGAGCATAGAGCTTATTGGGCTGTAAAGAAGTTTAATTTTGATTTAAAAGCAGCAGGTGAAAAGGAACTCTTACAATTGAATGAGATAGATAAGTATCAGAACGATGCTTATGAAAATGAGAAGATCTACAAAGAACGGATGAAAAAGTGGCATGACAAATAGATTCTTAAGCGTAATTTTGCCCTAGGATAGCAAGTTTTACTCTTCAATTCATGACTCAGACTCTTCCCAGGCAAGTTAAAATCAAGATGGATAAGTCCTTATACAATTGACAGTTGTTGGTATTTTGTCCAAGGTTTAAACAAGGTTTGAAAAGGTTCAGCATCAGGTCTTGGAGCCTCGGCTCAAGGTGTGCACACCTCGACCTCCAGGAAGTCCAAAAGATGGGAGAGGGGCTGTGTACGATGGCCTAAGGTGTGCGCGCCATGGCACGACCTTGTGCGCGCTGCTCAGCCACCCCAGGCCGCGGTCTCCAGCATGACAAGAAACCTCCTCCTTCTCCAGGTCGCGGCTTGAAGGCACACCTGATGCTTATGTTTCAACATTTCAAATGGTGCGTGAGGCATTATCAAAATGCACAAGATCACTTAGGATTGATGAGGGGCTATGATTGATTGGTCCTCAAGATTTAAGGGTGGAGGTTGACCTTCAATATAGGTTCAAGAAGTGGTGCACTATATAAAGGGTCACCTAGCTTCAATCTCAATAAGTGTGTGACATAACATGTGATGACATATGAGTGTGTGTGAAATAGAACACATGGGTGTATGAGAGTGCAAAGACACTAAACACAGGAGAGATCTCATTGTAGAGAGGTTGGATGTTTAGAGAGAGAGTAATATAGATTGGGGATTCAAGGGACTTGTAAGTGGAATTTTCTTGGGGAAAATTCCAGGGTAACTCAAGACCTTATCACTTTCTTTTCTCTCTTTTTTCGTTCTTTCATACCATGCTCTTGGAGCTTGCTTCAACCCATATAGAGCCTTAGAAAGCTTGTAGACATGATTTGGAAGACTAGGATTTTCAAATCTAAGAGGTTGTTCAACATAAACCTCTTCTTCTATAAAGCCATTTAAGAAAGCACTCTTTACATCCATTTAAAATAACTTAAACTTATTAAAACATGCAAAGGCTAATAACATTCGAATAGCTTCTAATCTAGCTACGGGAGCATAGGTCTCATCAAAATCTATACATTCTTCTTGATTATATCCCTTAGCAACTAGTCTAGCCTTGTTTCTAGTTACTATTCCATTTTCATCCATCTTATTTCTAAATACCCATTTAGTTCCTATTATTGAGTGATTCTTAGGTCTAGGAACTAGATTCCAAACATTATTTCTTTCAAATTGATTTATTTCTTCTTGTATTGCAATTATCCAATCATTATCCTTTTCAGCTCTATAAATCTCTTAGGTTCTAGTTGAGACAAATAGGCTACATAATTGCAAATATTTCTAATAGAGAAACGAGTTCTTACCCCTTGTGAAGGATCACCAATCACTCGATCAATCGGGTGATAATTTACATACCTCCAATCTTTGGGAAGACTATCCTCTTATCGACTTATATATGGTTGGTCTACTTTAAGAGTTTCCATCTCTACAATTGTTTGAGGTGGACTCTCCTTTGGGTCAACAATGGGAGTATGAGTTTCCGTTCTTGGAATAAAATCTGCATCATCATTAAAAGAAACTTCTCTACTACTAATTGGGTTAGACTCATCAAGAGTTACATATACGGATTCTTCTACCATTAGAGTTCTCTTGTTGAAGACTCTATACGCCTTACTAGAGGTTGAATATCCTAAAAATATCCCTTCATCGGTCTTAGAGTCAAATTTACCCAAATTAGTTTTATTGTTGTTTAGGATGAAGCATTTACAACCAAATGTGCGAAAATAGGAGATATTAGGCTTTCTACCTTTCCATAGTTCATACGGAGTTTTATCAAGCATAAACCTAATTAAAATTCTATTTAAGATATAGCAAGAGGTGTTTACCACTTCAGCCCAAAAGTATTTTGGTAAACTATTTTCACAAAGCATTGTTGTTGAAAATTATTTTAGAACTCTGTTTTTCCTCTCAACAACTCCATTTTGTTGAGGAGTTCTAGGAGCTGAAAAGTTGTGATCAATTTCATTTTCATCACAAAATTTTGAAAAGTTTTGGTTTTCAAATTCTTTTCCATGATCACTTCTAATGCTTGAAATACAAATCTTTTTTTCATTTTGAACCTTTTTGCAAAAGTCTTCAAATCCTTTGAAAGCTTCATCCTTATAAGCAATAAAAATAACAAAGATACATCTTGAATAGTCATCAACAATAACAAGAGTATATTGATGGCCACCTAGACTAATGGTACTTATTGGACCAAATAAGTCCATATGTAAAAGTTCCAATGGTCTAGTAGTTGAGACTACATTATTTGATTTAAAAGAAATCCTAGTTTGTTTTTCTATTTGACAAGCATCACATACTTTGTCTTTTTCAAAATTGATTTTGGGAAGTCCAATGACTAAATCTTTTCTTGAAATGATTTTCAGCAAGTTCATGTTCACATGACCAAGCCTTCTATGCCATGGCCATGGATTTTCACTGATGGTAGGAAAACATTTTTCATTTTCGGAATGCGAGAATTTCAAATCAACTATATAGACATTTTCATGTCTATGGCCAACAAATTTGATCTTGTTACTCTTGAAGTCTATAACTAGACAATGAGAGGTTTCAAATATAACTTTGTTGCCCTTGTCACAAAGTTGACTAATTCTTAGTAAATTTGGCTTAAGGCTATGTACTAGCAATACATTATCTATGGTTGAAAAATCATTACCAACTTTTCCATGCCCGATGATCTTTATTTTTGTGTTGTCTCCAATGGTGACAAGTCCACCATCTCTTAGAGTTAGCTCCTTGAATACATTTTTATCACCGGCCATGGGTTTTGAGCATCCACTATCAAGGTACCAACAGTTACCTTTTTCTTTGGTGTGGAGACATATCTACATCACACAATGATACACAATTGCATTTTTAAGTACCCAAAATTTCTTGGGTCTGTAGATCGAGGTTTCAACCCAAGAGGTGAATTGGGTTTTTAAAACTTTTTTTGCGGAATTAATACAAGTTTATAAAAATGAATAAGCAGCAAACAATTAAAACAAGTAATGTGCGATAAATAAAGAGTTTAGAGAGAAGAGGATACTAACTTAGATTATAGTGGTTCGGCAATATCGGATTCGTTCCGACCCTATGTCCACTCTCTTCAAGGAACTCCTTGAAGTAATCCACTAAGTAACTTAGTCGTACAACTTTCCCGGTGTTGTACAAACCTTACAATCCCTTCCTCTCGGAAGTAATCCCCTTCTTTTCGGAAGTAATCCCTTTACAAAAATGATGTAAAGTAAATAGTAGAGAAACAGCTAATGGAAGCTTATACAACTGAATAATGTCTCTCTTTCAAAGTAAAGCTTGAAGAATGGCTCAATGAGAATATTTCAAAGCTTTTTGTGTTTCAAGAGTATAAAAACTTGATTGTGTGAGATCAACTCTTTTTGAATGTATGCAGCTTGTTGTTGAATGCTCAATTGAATGGGTTTATATAGCAATCAAATCATATGGCCGTTACAACTTTAATTTGAAAAAGATTTGATTTAAAACGTTCAGATTTGAAGTTCAACGGTCATATTTTTGAACTACCAGTCGACTGGGTTGTGATACCAGTCGACTGGGTTCACTTGAAAAAAATCACGTTTTTAGACCTTCTGGGTATCCAGTCAACTGGAATATTTCATCCAGTCGACTGGGGACTCACTGTCCATTTTACTAGTCGACTGGTATGAATCACCCAGTCGACTAGAGACCTACTGTCTCATATACCAGTCGACTGGTATATGTACCCAGTCGACTGGGTTGTCTTCCAACCCCGTTTTTCTGTTTTAATTTAAAATGTTTGTTTTAAAATGATTGGTTTAGAAAACCTTTTTTGTTCGAGCCATTGAATAAGCTATTACAGTGTATAAGTGAGACTTATATTGGTTCTAAAACCTTAAACCTATACTAGTTCTTCAGTCTTCACTTGATACTTTGATTCGGTTTGAGTTCTTGAACTTTGATCCTTGGTTGAACGCTTTTGTTGCTTACTACATTTAGTTAGTATAATAACAGTTGTGTTTTGTCATCATTAAAATACAGGTGAGGGTCAACAATCTCCCCTTTTTTTATGATGACAAAACTAATGATGAGAAAACAGATAAAAATGCTAAGTGTTTGATTTTTACGAAAAATTGGACAGAGTCTCCTCTGTTTTTCGAATAAAACCACCCTGTAAACAGGCAAACGCAGTTCATATATATATTTCAACTAACCATAATTAACTCAACCAATCAAAGAATAAGTTTTGGAGCAGTGCTCCCCCCTAAATCTATGCATTGGTTTCTTAACTTAGTTTTTCTCATTTTTCTCTCCCGTTTTGACAACAGCAACCAAAGGGGCTAGAAACTAAAAAATAAGCTATTTATCCACTACAGTCATCTAGAGAATGATTAAGCAAACCTGTATGCAAAAATTTGGCTTCTTTCGGATTTCGAAAGCCTTCCCGAGAAGAACCGAAAGATTTCATACAAGTATTATCAGTTTCACAGCATTTTCGTGAATAAAAGTAGTTTGAAACTATGCAAACATATCACAAATGATGTAATATACGAAATATGGCTAATAGAAATATAACATCATATATAAAAAGTCGATATATGAACGGGCTTCATAGAGCCATAACTAAGACAAAATAATACAAAATATGTCTGTGCTATGTGGTAAGAGCCGGAAAACCCTAAGTATATAATAAGGAAAAAAAAAAACTTAAGGAGCGGGAGAGTCTGAGCCATCACGAAGAAATTCCTTAATCTCAGCTAGGGAACCCTCGGTGTGCTCTCGATGTAACTCGAAGTCGTCCCATAGGTGGTCGATGGAGGAGCTCAATCTCTGGTACTCCGATTACATGGACTGGAATCTGGACTCCATCGTCATCTGAAGGCTCGAGATAACCTAAAATATATCTTCGTACCCAGTCTGACCAGTACTTAAGTCACCAATCGGAGGTGCTCGGGTGTCAGTGTCCATATCAGCATAGGCAGCAGTCTCCTCCTCCTCATCATCATCACTCTCATCTCCTCGTATCCGTAAGTGCTTCCCGGCTTTTGGATGGAGGAAGCTGTCACGAACCGTACATCCCATCTTCTTCAGTGATGAGACATTGATGATGTCCGTCGGTCCAATATCCTGAGCCTCGGAGGCTGGCAGAGGCACCCGAAAATGTTGGAGTATGAGTGTAATGAGCATCCCGTAAGGAAGACACCCAGAGTCGCTCGCTTCGCCATTTATCATGTTGGCGAGCAGCAGAGGATAAATATTGAAGTGGTGCCCAGATTTAAGGCACCAAATCAATACCGTATCTATCTTAGATAGATACCCTCGACTTCCCGAGTCTAGGGTGGATGGTCCAACTGACAATCAGCTGAAACATATTTCAGTCGAGGGGCATGTCACTACACGTGTGAAATGTAGTGGGTCTGTACACATAGTTAGGGTCTCCCCTGACTATCTGACAGGCTGCCTCGACGTCAAAGCTGTCTAGCCATCCAAGATCTTATCGCTCATTTTGAAGAAAAAATGAGTTTTTGAGTAAAAAGGATTTTGGTGAAAATAAGAGATTTTAACCGTAGAAAGTTAAAAATCTCTTTGTGGATGAGTAGATCGGTGTGTTTAGATGAAGTTTGGATGGTTTTTGGATCAAAAGGGTGAATTTTTCTAGAGAGAGAAAACAGGGGTGCTCGAAAATGGCGTAAAAAATCAGAAAAATGAACAGTTCCTTATATAGAATCGCGATACCAGTCGACTGGGTCGAGTTACCAGTCAACTGGGTAGCTTTGGAAAGATGAACAGTTTTCATACCAGTCGATTGGGTTTATGAACCAGTCGACTGGGTGAACTGACAGTAAGATATCAGTCAACTGGATTGAATTGACCAGTCAACTGGATGATAACTGATTTTCAAAAAATTGGCTCCAAACAGGGTCTACAGATACCAGACTTCTGGACAGGATTTACCAGTCGTCTGGAAGAAGAGACAGAGACTTACCAGTCGACTGGGTCAAACTTACCAGTCAACTGGATGAAAGGGCAGTGACTTACCAGTCGTCTGGTATAGATTCACCAGTCGACTGGACCCTTATGAAAATTTCTAGTCTTGAAATATAGCATGAAATTTGTTTATTCACTAGATGTCAAACATGCAAATGATGAATTATGAAGCAATCAGATATTCAGTTTATCATAATCCAGCAATCCCATTAACATTCTTATCTTACAGAAACTAGCTTCACCTAGAGGTTTTGTAAGAATGTCAGTTATTTGATCTTCTGAAGGTATGAATTCTAGTCTTATGTCACATTTTTGAGCATGGTCTCTTAAGAAATGATGTCTTATTTCTATGTGCTTTGTTCTAGAGTGTTGAATAGGGTTCTTAATTAGGTTGATAGTACTAGTATTATCACAAAATATTGGAATGTTTTTGAGGTTCATGCCATAGTCTTCTAGTTGTTTCATCCATAATACTTGGGCACAACAACTTCCGGCTGCAACGTATTCCGCCTCGGCGGTTGATAGTGCAACGGAATTTTGTTTCTTGGAAAACCAAGAGGTTAACATTGCACCTAAGAATTGGCATGTTCCGCTTGTGCTTTTTCTATCTAACCAACATCCAGCAAAATCAGCATCTGAATAACCTACAAGCTCAAAAGATGAATCTCTAGAGTACCATAATCCTATGGTTTGGGTTCCTTATAGATATCTAAGGATTCTTTTTATTGCAACTACATGTGATTCCTTAGGATTAGCATGAAATCTAGCACACATGCATACACTGAATATTATATCAGGTCTACTTGCAGTCAAATAAAGTAAAGCACCTATCATGCTTCTATAATATTCAGAATCTACAGTTTTACCTCTTTCATCAAGATCAAGTTTAGTAGTTGTGCTCATAGGTGTTCCAAGTGGCTTTGAGCTTTCCATCCCGAACCTCTTTAGTAGGTCCTTAATGTACTTCTGTTGATTGATGAAGATGCCTCCTTTTAGTTGCTTGATTTGAAGTCCAAGGAAGTAGGTAAGTTCTTCCATCATGCTCATTTCAAATTCACCTTGCATGTACTTTACAAACTCTTGACACATAGATTCATTAATAGCACCAAATATAATATCATCAACATATATTTGAACTATCAAAGTGTCATTTTTATGAGTTTTTGTGAAGAGAGTTATGTCTATTCTACCTCTTACAAAATCATTGTCAATCAAAAATTTACTTAGTCTTTCATACCGTGCTCTTGAAGCTTGCTTCAACCCATATAGAGCTTTAGAAAGCTTGTAGACATGATTTGGAAGACTAAGATTTTCAAATCCAAGAGGTTGCTCAACATAAACCTCTTCTTCTATAAAGCCATTTAAAAAGGCACTTTTCACATCCATTTGAAATAGCTTGAATTTATTAAAGCATGCAAAGGCTAATAACATTCAAATAGCTTCTAATCTAGCTACGGGAGCATAGGTTTCATCAAAGTCTATTCCTTCTTCTTGATTATATCCCTTAGCAACTAGTCTAGCCTTATTTCTAGTTACTATACCATTTTCATCCATTTTATTTCTATATACCCATGTAGTTCCAATTATTGAATGATCTTTTGGTCTTGGAACTAGTTTCCAAACATTGTTTTTCTCAAATTGATTTATCTCTTCCTGTATTGCAATTATCTAATCATTATCTTTTTCAGCTTCTATAAATGTCTTAGGTTCTACTTGAGACAAATAAGCTACAAAATTGCAAATATTTCTAATAGAAGAGCGAGTTCTTACCCCTTGTGAAGGATCACCAATCACTTGATCAATTGGATGATAATTTACATACCTCCAATCTTTGGGTAGACTTTCCTCTTGTTGACTTGAGGATGGTTGGTCCAAATTGGGAGTTTTCATCTCTTCATTTGCTTGAGGTGAACTCTCTTTTAGGTCAACAATGGGAGTAGGAGTTTCCATTCTTGGAATATAATCTGCATCATCTTTAAAGGAAACTTCTCTACTACTCATTAGGTTAGATTCATCAATAGTTACATGTACAGATTCTTCTACCACTAAAGTTCTCTAATTGAAAACTGTATAAGTCTTACTAGAAGTTGAATATCCTAAAAATATTCCTTCATCGGTCTTAGAATCAAATTTACCAAAGTTAGTTTTATTGTTATTTAAGATGAAGCATTTACTACCAAAAGCACGAAAATAGGAAATATTGGGCTTTCTCCCTTTCCATAGTTCATATGGAGTTTTATCAAGTATAGGCCTTATCAAAATTCTATTTAAGATATAGCAAGAAGTATTCACGGCTTCAGCCCAAAAGTATTTTGGTAAACTATTTTCACAAAGCATAGTTCTTGAAAATTCTTCTAGAACTCTGTTTTTCCTCTCAACAACTCCATTTTGTTGAGGGATTTTAGGAGCTGAAAAGTTGTGATTAATTCCATTTTCATCACAAAATTTTGAAAAGCTTTGATTTTCAAATTCTTTGCCATGATCACTTCTTATGCTTGAAATACAAATTCCCTTTTCATTTTGTACCTTTTTGCAAAACTTTTCAAATCCTTTGAAAGCTTCATCCTTGTAAGCAATAAAAATAACAAATGTATATCTTGAATAGTCATCAACAATAACAAGAGCATATTGATGGCCACCTAGACTAATGGTACTAATTGGACCAAATAAGTCCATATGCAAAAGTTCCAAAGGTCTAGTAGTTGAGACTACATTTTTTGCTTTAAAAGAAATCATAGTTTTTTTTCTCATTTGACAAGCATTGCATACTTTGTCTTTTTCAAAATTGATTTTAGGAAGTCCAATAACTAAATCTTTTCTTGAAACGATTTTTAGCAAGTTCATGCTTACATGACCAAGCCTTCTATGCCATAGCCATGGATTTTCACTAAAAGCAGGAAAACATTTTTCAGTTTCAGAATGCAAGGATTTCAAATCAACTATGTAGATATTTTTATGTCTATGGCCAATGAATTTGATCTTGTTGCTCTTGATGTCTATAACTAGACAATGAGAGGTCTCAAATGTGACTTTGTATCCTTTGTCACATAATTGACTAATGCTAAGTAAATTTTGCTTAAGGCCTTGTACTAGCAATACATTATCTAAGGTTGAGAAATCATTAACGACTTTTCCATGCCTGATGATCTTTATTTTAGTATTGTCTTCAATGGTCACAAGTCCACCATCTCTTAGAGTTAGCTCCTTGAATACGCTTTTATCACCGGTCATGTGCTTCGAGCATCCGCTATCAAGGTACCAACAGTTACCTTTCTCCTTGGTGTGGAGGCAAATCTACATCACACAATGATATACGATAGCACTTATAGGTACCCAAAATTTCTTGGGTCCTTCGGGGTTAGTCTTAGAAAACACGGTTCCTTTTGGAACCCAAACTTTCTTAACAGTATATGGTGATCTGTGGACATATTGATGATGCACAATCCTAGGATGATAGTAATTAAAATTTCTAGGATATTTTACATGAGTAATCCTATAATTCTTAGGATAATAGTTCCTAAGATACATGTTTCTATGGTAAGGAGTATGAAAATAAATATCATTTCCAGAAATGAATGATGCATTCTTGGATATATGCTAGCATGTGTATGCAAATTATTTCTAGGATAATCATGATAGTAATTCCTAGGATGAGCATATGCATAGTTCATATGTTGATTATGTACATGTTGGTTATTTCTAGGATGTGTATAAGCATTTCTAGAGTGAGCATACATATAAGCATGTGTATTTCTAGGTTGCTTCATTTTTGTATGAACATTTGAATTCCTAGCATTTAATGAGGGAGTACTTTTAATCTTGCTAGGGTTTCTTGAAGTAGAGGCTTCACTTACACATGAGGCTTTCATGAATAAGCTTTCTTTTGATTTTTGTTTTCCCAAAGGAAAGTATCCTATACCATATTTTCCTCCACTTAATCTTTGGGAAGAAAGCACTTCATCAAGTTTTTCTTTACCAAGCATAAGTCTTGATATAGTGCTATTTAAGTTAGAGATTTTATTTTTCAAATTCTCATTTTCATCTTTGAGAAAATCTTGAGAAGAATCATACAGTAAAGATGATAATTTTTCTTTTTCTTCTCTAAGACTTATCATCTCTTTAGAGAGAGATGGTACCTCTTTCTTGAGAACAGAATTTCTAGAATCAAATTTCTTCAATTCCTCATGCATTTCATTTATTACTTCTAGCAATTCTTCACTACTACTCACAATATTATTTTTAGAAGAAGGAGAAGATGTTACCTTACTTTCATCGTCGATTGCCATCAAACAAAGGTTGGCAATTTCCTCATATCCGATTTCTTTGTCTGATGACTCATCTTCTTCGTCATTGCTCCAGGTAGTTGCTACCATGGCTTTTTTTTGAAGCCCTTGTATGGTTTGTTTGAAACTGGACAATCAACTCTAATGTGACCAGGCTTCTTGCAGCCATAGCACTTAAGCGGTTCCCTTTTCAGAGTGGGATCTTTTGTGTAAGGTTTCTTGCTTTTCTTCAAGAACCTATGAAATTGTTTGGTGATCAATGCCATTTCACCATCTTCCTCGCTGCTCTCAGCTTCTTTTTCTGATTCCATTTCTTTGCTGCTCGTAGAAGCTTTGAGAGCAATATACTTTTTCTTCTTCTCATCATTATTGACGATGGGAGTCATTTCTTCCATCTTATACATCAATAATGACCAAAGTAGTGTATCAACATCCAGTTTGTCAAGATTTTTGGCCTCCTGTATGGCTGTCCTCTTTGGTTTCCATTCTGGTGGCAGAGATCTTAAGATTTTTCTGGTTAGTTCAACCTCCTCAATATTCTTACCAAGAAGTTTTAAACCATTTATAATAGTGGTAAACCGTGAGTGCATTTCAGAAATAGTTTCGTCAGGAGACATTTTAAAGGATTCATACTCAGAAATTAGCATGTAAATTTTTGAATTTTTTACTTCACTAGTTCCTTCATATGTGACTTGTAATTTGTCCCATATCTCTTTAGCAGAAACATATGCAGATATTATTATTTTCAGAAATATCTAATGCACAATGTAACATACTTGTTGCTCTGCTATTGAGAGATATCGTTTTACAATCCTCGTCAGTATACTCAGTTTTGAGTTTAGGCATTGTATGAAGAGTCTCTCCAATAACTATTTCTTTTGAAGGAATTCTAGGTTCTTCTTCAATGATTCTCCATAGATTGTAATCTTGTCCTTCGATAAAGATTTTCATTATGTTTTTCCAATAGTTATAATTGGAGCCATTGAACAAAGGTGGTCTAGTATAAGAGTGTCCCTCAGAGTAGCTATTTGCTGCCATTGGATCAACTCAAGGATTTTAAGCCTAAATATGAGAACAAGGCTCTGATACCAATTGTAAATCTAGGTTTCAACCCAAGAGGGGGGGTGAATTGGGTTTTTAAAACTTTTTTGCGGAATTAATACAAGTTTATAAAAACGAATAAGCAGCAAACAATTAAAACAAGTAATGTGCTGTAATAAAGAGTTAGAGAGAAGAGGATGCAAACTCAGATTATAGTGGTTCGGCAATATCGGATTCGTTCCGACCCTACGTCCACTCTCTTCAAGGAACTCCTTGAATTAATCCACTAAGTAACTTAGTCGTACAACTTTCCCGTTGTTGTACAAACCTTACAATCCCTTCCTCTCGGAAGCTATCCCCTTCATCTCGGAAGTAATTCCCTTCCTTTTGGAAGTAATCCCTTTACAAAGATGATGTAAAGTAAATAGTAGAGAAACAGCTAATGGAAGCTTATAGAACTGAATAATGTCTCTCTTTCAAAGTAAAGCTTGAAGAATGGCTCAATAAGAATATTTCAAAGCTTTTTGTGTTTCAAGAGTATAAAAACTTGATTGTGTGAGATCACCTCTTTTTGAATGTATGCAGCTTGTTGTTGAATGCTCAATTGAATGGGTTTATATAGCAATCAAATAATATGACCGTTAGAACTTTAATTTGAAAAAGATTTGCTTTAAAACGTTCAGATTTGGAGTCCAACGGTCATATTTTTGAACTACCAGTCGACTGGGTCGTGATACCAGTCGATTGGGTTCACTTGAAAAAATCATGTTTTCAGACCTTCTGGGTATCCAGTCGACTGGGGACTCACTGTCCATTTTACCAGTCGATTAGTATGAATGACCCAGTCGACTGAAGACCTACTGTCTCATATACCAGTCGACTGGTATATGTACCCAATCGACTGGGTTGTTTTCCAACCCAGTTTTTCTGTTTTAATTTAAAATGTTTGTTCTAAAATGATTGGTTTAGAAAACTTTTTTTGTTCAAGGCATTGAACAAGCTATTACAGTGTATAAGTGAGACTTATATTGGTTCTAAAACCTTAAACCTATACTAGTTCTTCAGTCTTCACTTGATACTTTGATTCGGTTTGAGTTCTTGAACTTTGATCCTTGGATGAACGCTTTTGTTGCTTACTACACTTAGCTAGTATAATAACAATTGTGTTTTGTCATCATTAAAATACGGGTGAGGGTCAACAGGGTCTTTTAGGGTTAGTCCTTGAAAATACGGTTCCTTTTGGGACCCATACTTTCTTAAAAACATATGGAGTTCTATAGACATGAAGACGCACAATCATAGGATGATAGTTATTGAATTTTCTAGGATTATTTAGTTGTGCATGCCTGTAATGCTTAGGATATGAATTCCTAGGATACATGTTTCTATTGTGAGGAATATGAATATATATGTCATTTCCAGAAAATGTATGTAGATGATTTCTAGGATACATGCTTGTATGCACACTATTTCTAGGATGTAACTCTTAGTTTGTGCAGTGTGCAAGTCTTGAGTATACAAATTGTTCTTAGAATGCACATGATGATTATTCCTAGCATGTGCATAAGCATTCCTTGAATGAGCATACATATAAGCATGAGTATTTCTATGATTCTTCAATCTTATATAAGCATTAGAATTAGTATTTCCAGACATGCTATCATTCAATGTGGGTGTGATTTTAACCTTTGAATTAGAGGCTTCATTCACAGATGAAGCTTTCATGAATAAGCCCTCTTTTGATTTTTGCTTGCCTAATGGAGAGTATCCTAAACTAGATTTTCCTCCACTTAATCTTTGGCAAGAAAGCACTTCATCGAGCTTTTCTTTTCCAAGCATGAGTCTAGATATAGTACCATTCAATTCTAATATCTTCTTCTTTAAATTCTCATTTTCATCTTTGAGGAAATCTTAAGAAACATCATAAAGCAATGAAGATAGTTTTTCTTTCTCTTCTCTTAGACTTATCATCTTTTTAGAAAGGGATGACACCTCTTTCTTAAGAGTAGAGTTCCTAGAATCGAATTTCTTCAATTCATCATGCATTTCATTTATGACTTCTAACAATTCTTTACTACTACTCACAATGTTATTTTTATAAGAGGGAGAAAATAATACCTCATTTTCATTATCAATTGCCATGAAGCATATGTTGGAAATTTCCTTATATCCGACTTCTTTATCCAAGGATTCTTCTTCTTCTTCGTCATCACTCCAAGTGGTTGCAATCATAGCCTTCTTTTTGAAGCTCTTGTATGGTTTGCTTGCAGCCATACAATCGGCCTTGATGTGACCGGGCTTCTTGCATCCATAGCACACAAGTGGTTCCCTTTTTGAGATGGGATCCTTTGTGTATGGTTTCTTGCTTTTCTTCAAGAATCTATGAAACCGTTGGTGATTAAAGCCATCTCACCATCTTCTTCGCTACTCTTCGCCTCTTCTTCCGATTCCACTTTTTTGTTACTCGTAGAGGCTTTGAGAGCAATCACTTTTTTCTTCTTCTCATCATCATTGACAGTGAAATTCATTTCTTCCATTTCATATGTTAACAATGACCCAAGAAGTGTCTCAACATCAAGTTTGTCAAGATCTTTGGCCTCCTGAATGACTGTCTTCTTTGGTTTCCATGAAGGTGGCAGAGATCTTAAGATTTTTCTTGTTAGTTTAAACTCATCAATGTTCCTACCAAGAAGCTTCAAACCATTAACAATAGTTGTGAAACGTGAATGCATTTGAGAAATTGTTTCGTTAGGAGACATTCTAAAAGATTCATATTCAGATACTAGCATATAGATTTTTGATTTTTTAAAACTTGCAATTTATCTCATATTTCCTTAGCTGAAACACATGCAAAGATTTTATTGTATCAGATATATCTAAAGCACAATGTAAAATACTTGTTGCTCTACTACTGAAATACATCATTCTACAATCCTCCCCATTGTACTCAGTTTTGAGTTTAGACATTGTATGATTGATTTCTCCAATAGTGGTTTCCTTTGATGAAATTCTAGGTTCCTCTTCAATGACTCTTCATAGATTATAATCTTGTCCTTCAACAAAGATTTTCATCCTGTTTTTTCAATACTTATGGTTGGAGCCATTGAACAAGGGAGGCCTAGTATATGAGTGTCCCTCAGAATAGCTATTTGCTGCCATCAGATCAACTCAAGGATATTAAGCCTAAAATTGAGAACGAGGCTCTGATATCAATTGTAGACTGAGGTTTCAACCCAAGAGGGGGTGAATTGGGTTTTTAAAAACTTTCATGGATTAAACATAGGTTTATAAAAATAGATAACCAACAATCATGTAAACAAGTAATGTGTTGTAAATAAAAGAGTTTAAGGAATAGAGAATGGAAACTCAGTTTATAGTGGTTCGGCAATATCGAATTTGTTTCCGACCCTACGTCCACTTTCTTCAAAGAACCTCCTTGAAGTAATCCACTAAGAAACTTAGTCGTGCAACTTCAAGGGTGTTGCACAAACCTTACAATCCCTTCTTCTCGGAAGTAATTCCTTTACAATAAATGTTGTAAAGTAAATGGTAGAGAGACAACAATGGAAGCTTATACAACTGAATAATATCTCTCTTTCTAAGTAATTCTTGAAGAATGTCTCAACAATCAATTTTTCAAAGCTTTTTGAGTTTCAATGAGTAAAAACTTGTTTGAATGTATATTCCTCTTTTTTTGAAATGCTCAATAGAGTGGGTTTATATAGTCTTCATGTTATATGGCTGTTTTGAACTGATTTGGTTCAAATTTGTGCAAGTTATGCTGAATTCTCGCGTCCCAATAGTCATATTTTTTGAACTACCGGTTGACTGGGTCATACATTTTTAAGTTTGTTAAAGGTACCAGTCGACTGGGTTATACTTACATTTTTAAGCCTGTTGAAGGTACCAGTCGACTGGAAACTTTCTGCCCAAATTACCAGTCGATTAGGTATGACTTACCAGTCGACTGGGAAACTTCTGTCCAAAGTACCAGTCGACTAAGAACATACTATCCCTTATACCAGAAGACTGGTATAAGTACCCAGTAGACTGGGTTGCTTAACAACCCAGTTTTCATGTTTTGAAGAGTTTTTAACTTTAAAACGTTTGTTTAAAAGGTTCTGTTTAAAATGCTTTCAAATGAGCCATAAGACAAGCTTTTTACATTCACAAGTGAGACTTACTACTTGTTTATAATATCTTAGACCTATACTAGTTCTTCTGTCTTCACTTGGGTTGAATTCTTGCACCTTAATCCTTGGTTGAATGCTCTTATTGCTTAATACACTTAGATAGCATTGTTAGTATGATAAGAGTTGTGTTTTGTTATCATTAAAATATAGGTGAGAGTCAACACTATCTAACTAATTATTAATTACTTAATCCATTATTCAATTTCTATTCGTATCAGATAACAAGATTCTTAGCTTTCTCTTTAATTTCCAGGAAACCAAAAGGACCATATGATTTTTTTTCAAATCCAACTCAGCAGGTAAAGTCCACAAAAACACAGGCAATCTAAAATATGCTAAATGAATCTCAATTACTAAACAATTAACTCCCTTCAATATAAAATATGTATAGGAGATGTATTTAGGTGGCTTTCAGGGAGAATGCTTGATACATCTATGTAGATGTTCCTTACCTAACTTTGGCAGTCATTTTGATGCTTTATGCTCATCGTTTTTTGGATTTTCTTTTTTTTTTGGTGTTTATTTTGTCAAAAAAGAAATAAAAGTATAAAACCCATTGCTTTCTTTTTTCCTAAGGAAAGTAGTAGTGCAAATTCACTTTGAAAATCACCCCCACCTTGATGAAGAGAACATTTTTACCGTGTTTAAATCTTCAATAGAAGTTCTTCAATGGAGATGAAGAGAAGTAGAGAGAGATGAACTAAAAAAATAAGAGAGGTGATAATGCTCAAACTAACACGCGATTATTGTGTAAAGCTGATGTATCGATCCCACGAGAAAAACAAACTACAAGAGAAAGTGTAAACCTTAACACTAAACGATAAAGTTCAAATAAGAAAATCTGAGTTTTATGAATGAAATTATATAAGAAAGTTGTGAAAATATGATGAAGAATTCAATAAAGAAATAACAAGGTTCTAGGAATCCTTCTTAAGTTCGTTGCCTTATTTCTATCTTGACTCGAATGTTTTATCTCAATTACTAGTTTCACATCCCAACAAGCAATTGGTAAATATTCAATCAAAGCACATAAATACTCTAATGTAATTGCCATAAATTACTTCTTAATTCCAATTCAAACACACAAGATCTATCTTATAAATTATCAAGAAGCGACAATATATTTCAATAATAATACTGCAGTAATGGACAAACCTGTAAGATAGATCTACCGAAATCAATTACATTTAACAACTTTGACATAAGAAAAGCTTGACTAGACTTATATGGAGAAGAAGAATGCGATCACTGGATTAAGAAAATCTAAGAGAAGAACATAAATTGCAGCTGTCACATGAATTCAAATCTTTCTTATTTAATCAAAGAGTAAATCATAAACAATGTTTAACAATCAATCCATACAATTGAATCAAAGATAGAAATAAGAACAACTACACCTAGAAACTCATCCTTTCGCCTTGCTTGGACTTTAGTTGGACATGGAGTTCATCCTTGATCACTGTGAGGAAGAAGAAGATGGAAGTTCTCTTTAAGAACTCTCCTCCTCCCTGATCTCTGAGTCTAAATTCCTATATATAGCTGTATGGAGATGGCTTTGTAGATAGAAAAGTCGCCATAGAGTTTCTATTTAGGCAGTGTGCTTCTGCTGCTCTCTAGGCCCGGTTCTGCCTAACCTTTGTCCACTAAAACTGCCATAACTTTCTCTAGAAAAATCATATTTACGAGCCGTAAAAATCTATAGAAAATAAACATCCAGATCTTTCCAAGCATATATGGCTCATCTTCTGGTTCTTCCCGAATTAATACAGTTTAATCCACAAAAATGACTAATCTGTACGAGAAATTCTGGCAATTTAGTGAAACTCATTTTCAAATGCTTATGATCATGTATAGAATCTTTGTGCTTTAATCAACATTAGCTTTTCCATCTCTTTTAAATCCAAAATACTTGAAAATGCATCGAAATAAATCAATATACCAAGAATGACACTTAAGAATTATTAAGGCATAAATGTGAAATCCAGCCCAAAATCAACCCTAAATGCTAACAAATAAACACTATTAAGATGCATTTTCTGACTCTCATCATAACCCCCAACTAGCTTATTGCTAGTCCCTAGCAATTCAAGCGAAAGAAAAATGAAATGAATTTCATACTAGAAATCAAAACAAAACCTAAAATCCTAAAAACAAAACAAAGCAATGTTAGCGTTAATCCAAGAGTAATTCAACTTTTTGTCTCAAAAATTGCACACAACACACAACACATAGAATCATTAAATACCACCCAAGTCCAAAAACAATCCAAACATCAACCTCATATTCGTTATTGACTTTTAAACATCCATCTTTCCACAAACTATTAATCCAAACACCCGGATGATTTTATGCACAACATTCATGAATACAAGTCTTGGCCTCTAAAAACATATTAAATTGCATGACATCAATCACAAATCAAACTCTATAGGCTCACTTTTCAAATCACTTTCCACTAATATAGAAAAATCACACTACATCGGATCACTAGGTCTTTAATAAGCTTGTAACATTAGGCTAAGGTAAAAGTCAAGAAAGAACGAGGAGGATTAAACAAGTAAAAGAACTCAGTCTCTTAATTTTAAACATAACTTTTTTAAGCACTAAATAACCTTACTTCAACACCCAACTCATTCAACCATTTTTCGAGCATTTCTCTCAATAATTCGACACTTTTTTTTTTCTTCTTTCTTGGTCATAATTCACTTTTTTTTTGTTCTTTTCTAGCACATAACCATTCACCTCCATTTTCATTTTTTGCTCTTTTCCATAACCCCCAACCTATCTCCTTTAATGTATTTGGGTTATGGTAGTAATATTTATTTTTCATATTTCCACCCTTACTCCTCTTAAGTGCTTCTCAACAAATGTGTATAAACTAAGTTCTCTTAAAAGAAAAGTAAGGATAAAATATTGTTAGGCTCATAAAGGTAAGTAAATGGGCTATCGAAAGAAACAAGGCTAATTTTTTTTTTTAAAACGATCAAACAGGTAACTAGTGATAAATATAACAAAGGTAAGCTTGAAAGGCTCAAATGGTCCAAAGATGGCCTACATCATATCCTAAGTAGTGTGTATTCTAGGATTTCCCCTCAAGTGATTATCAAATAAGTTCTAGAGCTTGTCGAGACCGCAAAAGTATTCACAAAACATTTTCACATAAAGCTTCTCTAAATGTTTTAGACTAATCATGCAATCTTACTGCAAACCAGAGTTTCAAACTAAATGAAGATCGACACTTGAAATTATTCTCAAACCGAAACAAGATTTAACTTCTTCTAAAAGCTATATGCTATCTCAATTATAATCATATCATTGACATGTAAATTAACTCAAAAACTAACACAAAACATACTAAAAACAAACAAAACGAAACCTGATTTTTTTTAAAAATTTCAATTTTTCAAAAAAAAAAATTTCTAACAATTTATCCTAACAAACGAATTAAAGCGAAAAAGGGAAATGACACAAAACAATTCAATGGTGTGAAATAGGAAATGTGTTTCCGCCCCCAACCTAAGGCTTGCATTATCCCCAATGTGAAAAAAAAAGTCTAGAGAAAGAAAAAAAAAGTAAAGAAAACTAAATAAATAAATAACAAATAAAACTAATGTACAATGGAACGAAAGTACCCGATTAAGAAGTGTAAATTGGGGGCACCAAAGAGATCTCTTCGGGCCTATCTTCAACACATTCATGTTCCAAGTAAAGCTTCAACCTTTGACCATTAACTCGAAATGCACGATCGTCGGAGGGATCTTCAACTTCTACCACTCCATTTGGAAAAACACTCTTCACAACATAAGGTCCCTTCCATCGTGATCACAATTTTCCCGGATGGAGTTGTAATTGAGAATCATAAAGAAAAACTCGATTACCTTGTTCAAAATTTTTCTGGAGTATTTTCTGATCATGTACCGGTTTCATTCTTGACTTTAAGTCCTTAGCATTATCATGTGCATCATCCCTCAACTCTGCAAGTTCAAGTCATAATTAAAATTTTGAATAGCCCAATATGCTCTATGCTCAAGTTCTACCGGTAAGTGACATGCTTTGCCGAATACCAACCAATAACAAAATGCTCTAAGAGCCGTCTTATATGCTGTCCGATATTCCCAAAGCGCATCTGATAGGTGGAAAGACCAATCTTTTCGATTTGGATTTACCGCCTTTTCAAGTATTCACTTAATCTCCCTATTTGTTAGTTCTGCTTGGCCATTGGTTTGAGGATGGTAAGCTGTAGAAACCTTATGGGTGACTCCATACTTGCACATCAAAGCCTCAAAAGAACGGTTAAAAAAATGTGACCCTTGATCACTAATTATAACATGTGGAGTACCGTACCTAGATAAAATATGATCTTTAAGAAATTTAACAACTTTATTATCATTAGTGCGGCAAGGTATAGGTTCAACCCATTTAGAAACACAATCAACGGTAAGCAAAATGTAAAGATACTCAAAAGAAGGTGGGAATGGTCCCATAAAATCGATCCCCCAACAATCAAAGATTTCCACCACTAAGATCAAGTTGAGAGGCATCATATGACGGCGGGACAATGATCCTAGCTTGACATCTTTCACATGAACGATAAAACTCATTAGTATTCTTGAATAAAATGGGCTAATAAAAACCACATTGCAAAATTTTTGCGGCTGTCTTTTTAATAGAAAAATGACCACAAGCATAGGTATGACAAAAAATTAACACATTATCAATTTCCATATCCGGAATGCATCTTCTTATTATTTGATCGGGGCAATATTTAAAAAGATAAGGATTGTTCCAATAAAAATTCTTTACCTCAACTAAAAACTTACGCTTATCTTGTGCACTCCATGTAGATGTAACTTGACAGGAAACCAAGTAATTTGCAATGTCGGCATACCATGGTGTGTGACAAAGAACATCAAATAAATTCTCATCCGGAAAGGCTTCGTGAATGGGAAAAATGTCGATATCATTCTTAAATTCAAAACGAGATAGATGGTCCGCCACAACATTTTTCACCTATTTCTTGTCTTTGATGGTAAAGTCAAATTTCTACAAACAGCAATGCAGAAATTTTTGAAACCTTAAAAACAAATACTAAGAAGCAATGCAGCAAACGGCAACCACTAAACACAATTATAAGAACAAATAACTAGGGAAAGGGTAGTTATGGAGCTACCTAGAAAACTTTCCTAAGTTTTTCTTTTCTTTTCTTTTCAATTTTTGACTAAATGGTTATTGTCTTAATTCAAGATTTTTATATTGAAAAAGACAAGGCTAAACAGAAAAAAATCAAAAAACACATAATTTTTTTAATACAAAATGTGTCATACAAACAGCCATTGTTCACTTCATACATGATTCATATTTATGTGCTCTTTCCTGTAAAACACTGTAGATGTTCATGATTAATAGTATAAATTTATGGAATTTAAAAATATATATAAATTTAGGAGTCTTCAAATTCCTTGATTCCTTTTCCTCATCTCCTCCACTTCCAAACAACTCTTATTTAATTATATTCCTTCTAAAGTAAACTTAACCCAGTTATCAAACTACCTCCTTTAGAACCTTACATATTTATAACTCTAGAAGTCCTCACCATCCATCTTTCAATAACTCCGAGAATGAAATTACTCGATAATTCTCTAAGTAGATAGAAATTTTCAAATTACTTGTTATCATTTTCTAAACCCCAAGTTTAGCTTAGTACATTCTTCAAGAAGGTTTTTTAAATTTGGAGATTTTTTCTCAACTCTCAATCACTTTCTAATTCCTCAAACTCAGATTAGCTATTTTACCCAACATGTTTCCTCAACTTATAAATATCTTTATAATCCAAACTCAGATTATCAAATTTATGTTATAGTGCATCATTTCTCATCAATTGCTTCGAAAGCCAAATAACCCATTACACAATCGTCACGTTTCCATTTCCTGTTTTACTTCCAAAACAAAAATTAATATTAATATGTACCCTCACCTACCCAATTTGGCCAAGGAACAAAATGAAATCAATTTAACCCAATTTGATTTCCCAAGACCAACAAAACCAGAAATTATCAAAACCTTTTACATAAAAGTACAGGTGTCCACATTTAGAGACATAAACCAGTAAGGAAAAAAAAAGAAAAAAATTAAAACAGATATATTCGGCAACCATTAAATCCCATGCACATGCATATACCGATTCCTATGCTATTATAATTCAATTATAAGAGTATTAGAGAGGTTTGCCAAAGCATTGAAGGAAGTTTCAGCCTCCTGGATGTATGGACTCTGATGTTCATGTCTTAAGGTCTGGTGGTTGCTGTAAATCTAAAGGGAAACGAGAGAGAGGGAGAGGGAGAGCAAACAGTTTGGTCATCGAGGAGATCACGATGGGAGTGGTGGCCTTAATTTTTAATAGTGCTACTAATAGGGGCTGGATTCAAATGAAGAGAAAAAAGGGCTATCGGTCTATAGGGTTAGAGATGATAATGAGTGGTTAAGGGACTGCTTGGATCTTAGGTTTTTGGGATGCATTTTAGAATATATAATTTTTCAAGAAAATACTCCTAAAAATTGTGCATATGAAAGTCCACTTCTTCTAGAATGACATAATATATAACACTCCAAATAATAATTTCTTTATATAGTATTCTCAAAATCATTAGTTTTGATGTATATTAACTTAATTAGAGAAAGAGAAGAAAAAAAATTAATGAAGACACTCAAGAAAGGTTTCATTTTTATTTTCTTTTTACCGATAATGATGCGTTATGCATATCATGCCTTTAATATATATATATATATATATATATATATATATATAATTTGACATAGATGCACCTTATTAAGGCGCAAGGTGTTGCAATGATACAGTTATTAGACAACTGTGGCAGTTCAGAGAACCTTCTGATATTTCTTCTAGCACGGTACAATATAAACTAAAAAAGATAGCTTTTATTCACTATTTCTCTTTTGGATGGATAAACTCTTAAACTGGCATTTGAGAACTGAGAAAACAAAAATAACAGTCCTGCAATTCTCTATAAATGATCATGGACTTCATTAAGAACAACAACATTATTATTATCATCATCATCATCAACAAAAAAGTAAATAAACAATGGAATCAACTCAATGACCTGAAATGTGAAGCTTCTCCTAACCAAAGAGGAAAAAAAAAGCATGCTAGAAGTAGACGGCAAAGTTACCAATGATTCAACATGTTTTCTATAGATTCTTCCCTGATAAGAAATTTTAGATGAGATTGATATACATTTTCCACATTTTACAATCAAGTAGTTCTTTGTTGATTCATTTGCATTTGGAAACCATATCGGGTCATTGCTTCCATCATTGACAGTTTTTTTGATGCACTCACTATTGAGTATCTTTCCTTCATATTATTTCCCGATCATAACTTTTTGTTGAGATTGATTCTCCACAATTTAAAATCAAGCAAACTTTTCGTAGATTCCTTTTCATTTGGAAACCATATATGGTCATTGACGGTGATTTTGACGCATTCCCTATTCAATATGTTTCCTTTAAATTCTTCTTTGATAAGATACTTTAATGAGAATGATTTACATTCTTCACAATTTACAATCAAGTACGTTTTTGTTGATTCCCTTTCATTTAGAAACCATATATGGTGAATGTGCCAACTAACTTAGTTGGTAAAGTCCTATAGTGGTTGTTCGAAAGACTTGTGATCAAATCTTGCCTTCAGCCGGAAAATGGAGATATGGGAAGAGGAAGGGAAACCCCTATTGTGTAGCCCAACCTTTAGACCAAAAAAAGACAGAAGATATTTCTGGTCCCCTACTTACAATGATTTTGATGCAATTATTATTCCACATCTTTCCATTAGATTCTTCATTGATAAGCATTTTTTAATGAGATTGATAAACATTCTCCACAATTTACAATCAAGTAAATTTTTGTTGATTTTTTTTATTTGGAAAATGTATTTGGTCACTGTCATTGACAGTAGTAATTTTGACACATTCACATTCAGAATGTTTCCTATAGATTCTTCTCCTATAAGGATGTTTTTAATGAGATTTATATATATTCTCAAAAATTTATAATCAAGTAATTTTTTTTGTTTATTCTTCTCGTTTGGTCAATGTCATGGATGGTAATCTTGACGAATTCAGCTAAAATTTCCTGATAAAGTATTCTTAAATGAGATTGATATACATTCTCCACGATAAACAATCAAGTCAATTTTTGTTGATTAATTTTCAGATAGAAATCACACTACAAGATAATTAACATTTGCAGGCATTTTATTTTCGGCGCTTCTTAAAAACATCGCAATATAATAACCGTCGGTACTTCTTTTGTGGTACTTTCTTGCAACGCCGCAATATACAAAGAACATATATATGAATCTTAATACGTATAGCGGTGCTTAGAAGCGCCGTAATATACCAGCGCTTCCTCTGCATATACCGGCGCTTCAAAGCACCGGAATATGAAATGGGTTTCAAGCATATTCCGGCGCTTTGAAGCGCTGGTTGAAGCGCCGGTATATGCAGAGGTACATATGTCGGCGCTTCAAAGCGCTGAAATATGCTCCTCTGCATATACCGGCACTTTAAAGCGCCGGAATATTAAATGGGTTTCGAGCATATTTCGGCACTTTTAAGTGCTGGTATATACTTGAAACCCATTTCAGTTTTTGGTGCTTTGAAGCACCGGAATATGCACCCTTTCATATACCGGCACTTTGAAGTGCCGAAATATGAAATGGGTATATTCTGGCGCTTAAAAGCGTCGATATATACTCGAAACCCATTTCATATACCGGCACTTTGAAGCCCTGGAATATGCTCTCTTTCATATACCGGCGCTTTAAAGCGCCGAAATATGAAATTGAGCATATATTAGCGCTTTAAAGCGCCGAAATATGTTAAAAATTTCACGTATAAATAACTTGCTGCGATGATATGTTTTTCCCCCAAAATTTTGTTCCTGCTCCCTTAGCTGCGCCGTTTCCCCCAAATTTTGATCCTCCGCACTTTGCTCCCCTGCTATAATCTTCTTGTTGCTTCATCTAGCTGTCGCCCTTAGCTCCCCCGCCATAATATTTTCTGGTAAACTCTGTTACTGCTTCATCTTTTTTTCCTGGTAAATTGTATTAGAGGAGGGATTGGAGGATCCCTTCAAATGTGTGAAGGAGCATGCGCTTATGAGTTGTCATATTTGTTTTGCAGTACTCAATTTTTGGATCAATTATGACATTTAGAGGAACGACAGGTGCAATATTTAGTGGGAAGATAGCAAATTCCCTTGGCAGAAGACATGTTAGTATCTTCTATATATTATTACCCTTTAAATTTTCCTGAAATTATTAAATCCAAAATACTCTTATTGTAAATATTTTGAAGCACTAATTTATTGATATTGTGAAATAGACAATGTGGTTCTCTGCAATATTCTGCACCATTGGGTGGCTTGCAATAGCATTTGCCAAGGTTAATTTTTCCTCTGTTCTTTATCCCCTGTTTGTTTGCACAATAAGCACTTTATGCTCCTTATCTCTAACATAGTGTTTTCGTCATGATAAATTTCACCATGATAAATTGCTCTTCCTCTTATCTGCTAGTCTTCTAAGAAGAGCAAATTTGAGCGCATCTTCCTCTGTTCTTTATTGGGGAAAAACAATAAATTTCTCTTCCTCTTATTTGAAGGAATATGCTCCCTTTCATATACCAGCGCTGAAATATGACATGGGTTTCGAGGATATTCTGGCGCTTAAAAGCACTAGTATATGCTCGAAACTCATTTTATATTCCGGTGCTTTATATGCTCGAAACCCATTTCATATTCCAGCGCTTCAAAGCGTCGAAATATGCTTCTTATCATATACCGGCGCTTTGAATGTCCGAAATATGAAATGAGTTTCGAGCATATTGCGGCGCTTAGAAGCGCTGAAATATACTGGCGCTGAAATATACTGACGCTTCTAAGCACCGAAAAAAAATACATATTGCAGCGTTTTCTTTAAGCGTCGGTATTAGCGTTTCGACACCACATATACCGACGCTTTATTCGGCGCTTGTTATAAGCTCCGGTATTGCATATAGCAGCACTTTAAAGCGCTGAAATATGCTAAAAAAAGCGCCAGCATTAGCCTTTTATCTTGTAGTGTCATATTTCATCAGTCATTGACAGTAATTTGACACAAAATCCAAATCTTCAAAAGGAAATTTCAAAACGCGGATAAACCACATATGCTTAAAAGTAAATGGAAACTGACTTAGTGCATTGCCTTCAGCCAGGAACTTGGAAGAGGAAAACCAACATATTTTAGGACTTCAGAGCAAGGTACCAAAAATAGAAACAACGTAACTGTAAGTTGTAATTCATAAACAAATATATGCTACCTTTAGATAATATTCTCCTGCTGCGAGCACCCGTACTCTAGCAAAGCATCTTAGATTGTGGATAAAATTTGTGGGTGTCCCATAATCAGACTTCTGATTCATTTGAGGTAGTTGAATTAAACCAACTGCTACTGTAGCTAAAAGTGTTGTATTTTTGAGGCAGATATATTTGGAACTATCAACTGCCTTCAACACTTGCAGTTGCGGAGCATGAATGTTTAGAAAATCAAGACCATTCAAACAAGAAAGTTTCAACACCTTCAGTGGCGGACACTTGGAGATGAAATTCTCAAAGACATCATTTGAAATTGTGATCTGACAAAGACTTAAGCTGGAAAGACTATTGAACCCATAAAAACCAGGAGGAGGCTGAATTACACAAGAACGAAGGGTCAAGCTCCTAAGATCTGAACAACAAAATAAACGAGAATGTTGTTTATATCGTTCACCGCTCTGCAACTCAAGGGTGAAATCCCTTGTACCTTTTCTCGACAGATACATAATCCATTAATCAATATTAGGGCAGCTTCCCACATTTCTATTTGAAAGAGTGAATGCAAGTATTGGTCCATCATGCTGAAGTAGAATTTTATTCATAACCTTAACAAGTTCATCCATAAACTTTGATGGCTAGCATGAACGGAAAGCACCTTTAATACCATCATTATCAAAAATAAGATATGGCAGCGAAACCCATTTATATCTCCACTCCCTTGATAGTATACCTGTTCTTACTGCATCTCTAATGGGCAATTTAGCAAGGATGCATTCTATTACATTTTCTGGTAAATCACTGATTCTATCTAAAGATGATTCCTGGGTGATCCTCGGCTTACATCTATTCATTGTGCTACTAAAAAATCAGAACAAACATTAGGCACCAGTTCAAAACCTTCAGATATTTATTCTAGTATGATATATAGTATAAACTAAAAAAATAGCTTTTATTTACTCTTTCCTTATGGATGAATAAACTCTTAAAATGGCATTTGAGAAATAAAAAAAAAAAAGAATAGAAAATTAACAGTTCAGCAATCCTCCAGAAGTGGTCATGGACACGCTTAACAACAAGAATAACAGTCATTATCATCATTATCAACAATAACAGCAACAGAATTACATGATACCTGAAGCTTCTCCTAACCAAAGAGGAAGGAAGAAAACAGAAAACCCTAATTGATACTATACTCTTCCAATTTTATATTCCAGTTTTAAGCAGTTCTTTCAAGGATAACCCTAATTTACACAGAAACCGGAAACCCTTAAAAAGAAAAGTAAACATTGTTGAGAACCCATTTTTCTCCCTCTTTTTTTGATATGAAGAACCCATTTTTCTCATTAAGGTGAAAGATCAAGAACATGCTTAAGAAAGGGGCAGATAAGCATACCGGGAAAATTGGAGCTCCTTCATAACAGATACCACACAAGTGCTCAAAAATTATAATAAATTATTTACGGTACTCTTCAACATGTTTCTTTCAGATTCTTTCCCGTTAAGATTTTTTTTTTTTTTTTTTTTATTATTGAGATTGATAAACAGTCACCAAAATTTACAATCAAGTAATTTTTAATTTTTTATATATATGTAATTATTTTTTTATAAATAAAGAAAAAATGCATATATGCAATTCCTTTTCATATAGACTTATACCATATCTGGTTACTTTCTTCCATTGTTGTGTAAATATTACTAGGGATAATAATTGTCAACAACGACCACGAGATTGTAAAATTAAATAAGCATTCAAAGCCAACAAAAAACAAGTACACATAAAACAGAGAGATTTACGTAGTTCAACATTAACTACTCCACAGACACACATAAAAAAAATTCTACTATAAAATTGAGATATTACAATTGTGTTTAAAATACCTAAAACATCAAAACCAATCCCCAAATATACTCAGCACTCATCGCTAAATATTTGAAAATACAAGCCACACTAGCTCTTACCAATCACACTTTTTTTATCTACACCTCACCAAGCTCACTCTTCCAAGACTACTCTTGCTTTCACTGTTGCACTTTCTCAAAATTCCATGCATATTTATAGAAAATGAGATAGAGATCCGGCCAAAGAGAGCCTTATAACCATGCCATTGCTGTTCATAAACCGGCCTCCACTCCCAGTGCACAGACCAGCCATTTTCAGAAAGAGTTTTGTCTCCCACTTGGCTTTTGTCTCCCACCAGGCCAGGCCCCACCACAAGTGCACAGCACCGGCTAGAAACATGGAGACAATTGTCTCCCATATGTTGCCCCACTGAAGACTTGTTTTTCAACATTCCTAAGAGACCCACAAAACACAAGTAGAGAACATGGAGAGGCAATTGCACTGCATAACCATAGCAGATATCACACAAGTGCTAGGAAATTAAATAAAATTATACGATACTTCCAATTTTAAGCAGTTCCTTCAAGAGTGACCCTAATTTACACAGAAAATAGAAACCCTTAAAAAGAAAAGTAAACATCATATTTCTCTGTCTCTCTCTCTCTCTCTTATGATAAGAACCCATTTTTCTCTTTAAGGTGAAAGATCAAGAAGATGCTTAAGAAAGGGGCACATAAGCATACCGGGAAAATTGGAGCTCCTTCATAACAGACACCACAAAAGTGCTCAAAAATTATATTGAATTATTTAAGATACTCTTCAATTATAAGCATTTTCTTAAAAAAAATTACCCGAATTTACACAGAAAAGAAGAACCCCTTTACATAGAAAAGTAAATATCATAGAGACCCAATACCCTAATTTTCTCTTCTAGGTGAAAGATCAAGAAGATAATTAAGAAAGGGACCAGACAAATATACCTGATAACTGGAAAATTTGGAGCTTCTTCGTATTCTTGTGCTACTACTGTGTATATATTATTATGGAGTAAAATCGTTTTTGTCTTCCCTTTTTTTTCTTTTGAAAAACGAAAACTGTAATGTCAAAAAAAATCCTTTTGGCTGCTCACTAAAATATGTCGACTCAAACAGGTCGATTCTCGGCCATTGACGGGTGATGTGCTTCAATTGAATCCGACCGTTTAAGGGCCTGGGAGTCTCATCGGCCACAAGGTTTGGAAAATTTCCATTATTTCTTTCTCTAGCACTTTTGTTCTATTTGTTTGCATGATTTATTTCTCCACGAGGTTGATACGGAAACTTATCAAAACGCGATGATTTTGTAATTTTAATACTGTCATAAATCTTGGTAGATGATAGACCATAAAATTCATGTAAAAAATTTCATATAAGCTTTTGAAAGTTTTATAAATAAAATGTGGGGATAAAAATAATGTAAAATCATTGATATAAATTGATTTTTTTAATATGATAATGATTCTAACCAAATAATCAATCAACTCGGGATATTGAAACGAGAGGGAAGCCAAGATTTTTATATTGAAAACGACAAGTTAAAACAAAGAAAATAATAAATAATTTTTTAGCTTAATATTTAAAATTATCTTGTAGTTTATTTATCTTTTATTTTACTATCTGTGATTTATTTCGTGGTAAATTAAACTTTGTAATTTGCTCTATTAGTTGGGGAGTTGATGGACATTAATTGTATGAACCATTTTTTTATGATTAGTTTCTTTAAAAAAAAACTTATAATCTATCTTGATTTTCATTTCATACCTTAAAATATTCTTTTTTTAACAAATTAGACTATATTGGCAAAAAAAGATGACATAGGAAATGTTAGGATAATAATTAGGGTAAATTACACTGCGATACCTCTAAGTTTGTTAAAATGACACTAACATACTAAATCCTTTTAAAACTCACGATTCAACCCAAAACATCAATTTCCACCATCAACCAATCAAAAATGAATTTCTTTGAAGAATCAAAATTTTATTTGGATATTTATTTTCATGATGACCAAAGTACTGTTAGTGTTAAAATATTTTTAAGTGATTACAATAAATTTAATATTTTTATTTATCAATTACTTATCTAAAACTTGTTTATAACACAAATTTTTATAGTTTTTTTTAAAATAAAAAATAAAAACATGCAGTATCATTTTAATTTTTAAAATACAAAAATTTGTCTTTAATTTTTAATTTTATGATGGTATTCGATATTCATTTTATTTAAGCTGTTAGGCTATTTAATTTTATAAAAAAAACATATCAACAAACTTTCTGTTTAAAATATTTAATTTTCTTTTATGATAGTATTTGAGTTTTATTTATTTGAGGATGTGATAGACAATGATATCATAATATTTTTTAGAATATAAAATTTATGAAGTAAAATTTTTTTTATACCATATAATAGAATATAAATCTATTTAAAATAAACTTTAAGCAATTTAAAAAATAACAATGATAATTTTTTTAAAAAAAACTTTAAAATTTTCTTCTTAAATATGTTACTGTAGCTCGAGGTTTCAACCCAAGAGGGGGAGTGAATTGGGTTTTTAAAAACTTTTGTGGAATTTATACAAGTTTATAAAAACAGATAAGCAGCAAATAATTAATACAAGTAATAAGCTGTAAATAAAGAGTTTAAGGAAAGAGGATGCAAACACAGTTATAGTGGTTCGGCAATATCGGATGCGTTCCGACCCTACATCCACTCTCTTCAAGGAACTCCTTGAAGTAATCCACTAAGAAAACTTAGTCGAACAACTTAGCCGAGTGTTGCACAAACCGTACACAAGCAATTTACAGGAATTGCTTAAATCGAAAAATCTCCTTCCTTTCGGAAGTTTCCCCTTCCTCTCGGAAGTAATCCCTTTACAAAGATGGTGTAAAGTAAAAAGTAGAGAGACAGCAAATGAAAGCTTATTACAACAGAAATGTCTCTCTTTCAAAGTAAAGCTTGAAGAAATGGCTCAATAAGATTATTTCAAAGCTTTTTGTGTTTCAAGAGTATAAAAACTTGATTATATGAGATCAACTCTTTTTGAATGTGTGCTTCATGTTATTGAATGCTTTGCTGAATGGGTTTATATAGCAATCAATTAATATGGCCGTTTTGGACTTTAATTTGAAAAAGATTTACTTTACAACGTTCAGATTTGGAGTCCAACGGTCATATTTTTGAATTACCAGTCGACTGGGTTCACTTGAAAAATACTCGTTTTCAGACCTTCTGGGTATCCAGTCGACTGGTATATATCACCCAGTCGATTGGGGACTTTCTGTCCATTTCACCAGTCGACTGGGTTGATTCATCCAGTCGACTGGGAAATTACTGGTCAAAGTACCAGTCGACTGGATTAATTCATCCAGTCGACTGGGTACCTTCTGACCCATATACCAGTCGACTGGTATATGTACCCAGTCGACTGGGTTGTCTTCCAACCCAGTTTTTCTTCTGTTTTTCATCAAAAACATTTAAAAATAATGGTTTTAGAAAAACCTTTTGTGTTTGAGCCATTGAACAAGCTAATACAATGTATGAGTGAGACTTACATTGGTTCTAAACCTTAAGACCTATTCTAGATCTTCAGTCTTCACTTGATACTTGATTTGGTTCGAGTTTTTGCACTTTGTTCCTTGGTTGAATGTGTTTGATCCTTAATACAACTTAGTTTAAACATGTTAGTTAAATAACAGTTGTGTTTTGCCATCATTAAAATACGGGCGAGGGTCAACAATCTCCCCCTTTTTGATGATGACAAAACTAATAATGTAAAAACAGTTTTAAAAACTAAGTGATAGGATTTTTCAAAAATTTGGACAGAGTCTCCTCTGTTTTTCTAGAAAAACCACCCTGTAAACAAGCAAACACAGTTTATATTTCTTTCAACCAAGCCACAATCAAACTCTACCAATCAATTAACATTTTAACAAAGTTATGGAGCAATACTCCCCCTAAATCTATGCATTGGTTGCGTTTTACTTAGATTTTCTCGTTTTTCTCATTTTTCTCCCCTGTTTTGACAACAGCAACCAAAGGGGGCATAACATAAAAAATAAGCTACTTAGCCAATACAGTCAAATAGGTTATAAGAATACAAAGATGTACACTAAGATTTGGCTTCATTCGAATTTCAGAAGCCTTTCCGAGAAGAACCGAAAGTTTTTTAAGTATATAAGCATTTTATAGCAGTTTTAGTGACCAAACAGAGTTTGAAAACAGTTCTAACATATCACAAATAGCGTAAATAAATGCAAGAAATATGGCTAATAGTATTACATCATCATAGAGAAAAAGTCAATACAAGCAGGGTCTCACAGAGCCATAACTAAGAAAAACATACATGAGATGTCCGTGCTATGTGACAAAAACTGGAAAAGCGCTAAGTACAGATAAAAGATAGAGACTCATGGTGCGGGAGAGTCCGAGCTGTCATGAAGAAGTTCCCTAATCTCAGCTAGGGAACCCTCGGTGTGCTCTCGATGTAACTCGAAGTCGTCCCGTAGGTGGTCTATGGAGGAGCTCAGCCTCTGGTAATCAGACTGCATGGACTGAAAACCGGACTCCATCGTCATCTGAAGACTCGTGATAGCTCTTAGGATGTCACCATAACCAGTCTGACCGGTACTCGAGTCACCAACGGGAGGTGCTCGGGTATCCGTCTCCATCTCAGCAGCCGTATCAGCATCCTCATCACTGTCACTCGCATCCTCTCGGATCCTTAGGCGCTTTCCGGCCTTTGGATAGAGAAACCCTTCACGAATAGTACATCCCATCTTCTTCAGAGATGAGATGTTGATGATATCCGTCAATCCGATATCCTGAGCCTCGGAGGCAGGCAAAGGTACCTTGAAGTGCTGGAGGATGAGTGTAATGAGCATCCCATAAGGAAGACACCCGGAGTCGTTTGCTTCGCCATTTATCATGTTGGCGAGCAGCAGAGGATATATATTGAAGTGGTGCCTAGATTTTAGGCACCAAATCAATACCGTATCTATTTTAGATAGATACCCTCGACTCCCGAGTCTTGGGTGGATGGTCCAACTAACAATCAATTGAAACATCTTTGAGTCGAGGGGCAAGTCACTACATATATGAAATGTAGTGGGTCTGTACACATAGTTAGGGTCGCCCCTAACTATCCGACAGGTCTCCTCAACTTCAAAGTTGTCGGGCCATCCATCCAGACTCCATTGAACCCCCCTTATAGGGATTCTCAGAATGCTCATCAAGAGGTCAGTGTTGACCTCAAACTCCACACCGCTAACTCTAGTTCTGAATCTCAGAGCCAGAGGACTGGGTTTCACCAAGTTTGCATAGAACTAGTAAATCAGTCGCGGGTAATATTTTTCATGAATTCTGACCAGTGGGGTCAGATTTATTGTCTCAAAGGCTGGTAGAATATCGAAATTACCATAGCGAATAGAGTCGAAATCAACGACTCTACCCGTCATGATTTTCTTGTGACAGATTATAGAATTATACCTCTTATGAGCCGCTGGGCTGTAAAACAGATTCTGCTCCAACTCTGTTCTGGGCTCCTTGCTGGATGATCCTGCTGCACCCTTCCCTTTTGACTCCGAAGCTGAAGGTTTTGAAGACCTTGGCTTTTTAGGCGCATTAGGTCCACTTGTTGTGAGTTTAATACCGGATTTTGTCACTCACTTTGGAGAAATCTGGAGTTTTTTTTTTTTTTTTTTTTAAAAAAAATTTGGTAAAAATGAGAGATTTTAACCGTAGAAAGTTAAAAATCTCTTTAGAAATGTGTAGATCGGTGTGTTTAGAAGGGATTTGAATGGTTTTTGGATCAATATAATGAATTTTTCTAGAGAGAGAAAGCTTGGGCTCTTTGAAAATGGCGTAAAAATGGCGAAAATGAACAGTCCCTTTTATAGAATCGCGATACCAGTCGACTGGGGTCGATATACCAGTCGACTGGGTCCCTTTGAAAAGATGAACAGTTTCTTTACCAGTCGACTGGGTAAACGTACCAGTCGACTGGGTAAATTGACAGTGAGTTACCAGTCGACTGGGATATCTTTACCAGTCGACTGGGATATCTTTACCAGTCGACTGGAGGACAAAGGGTATTCAAAAAATTGGCTCCAAACAAGATTTGATCTTGTAGACGACTGGAGAAGACTTACCAGTCGTCTGGAAGTTTTGACAGAGAGTTACCAGTCGACTGGGTCAAAATTACCAGTCGACTGAAAAATCAGGCAGAGACTTACCAGTCGACTAGAGCATATTTACCAGTCGATTGGATCCTGAGTAAAATTTTCAGTCCTGAATTTTTTTAGCACGTTTTTGTTTATCTATGACATTTTTGAGTGAAGGGAATAATTAAACATGGATTAATACTCTATCACTTAATGTCAAACATGCAAATGATGAAATGAGATGCAATCAAACATTCAGTTTATCAAAATCAAGCAAGCCCATCAACATTCTAATCTTACAAAAACTAGCTTCACTTAAGGGTTTTGTAAGAATATCAGCTATTTGATCTTCTGAAGGTATAAATTCTAATCTTATATCACCTTTTTGAGCATGATCTCTTAGGAAATGATGTCTAATCTCTATATGCTTGGTTCTAGAGTGCTGAATAGGATTTTTGGTTAGGTTGATGGCACAAGTATTATCACAAAATATAGGAATATTTTTGAGACTCATGCCATAGTCTTCTAGTTGTTGTTTCATCCATAGAACTTGGGCACAACAACTACCAGCTGCTACATATTCCACCTCAGCGGTTGATAGTGCAACTGAATTCTGTTTCTTGGAGAACCAAGAAGTTAACATAGCACCTAAGAATTGGTATGTTCCACTTTTGCTTTTTCTATCTAACCTACATCCAGCAAAATCAGCATCCGAATATCCTACTAGCTCAAAAGATGATTCTCTAAAATACCATAATCCTATGGTCTGGGTCCCTTGTAGATATCTAAGGATTCTTTTTACTGCAACTACATGTGATTCCTTAGGATTAGATTGAAATCTAGCACACATGTATACACTGAACATTATATCAGGTCTACTTGCAGTCAAGTACAGTAAAGCACCTATCATGCTTCTATAATATTTAGAATCTACAGTTTTACCTCCTTCATCAAGATCAAGTTTGGTGGTTGTGCTCATAGGCGTTCCAATTGGCTTTGAGCTTTCCATCCCGAACCTCTTTAGTAGATCTTTGATGTACTTTTGTTGATTGATGAAGATACCTCATTTTAGTTGCTTGATTTGCAGTCCAATGAAGTAGGTAAGTTCTCCCATCATGCTCATTTCAAATTCACCTTGCATACACTTTGCAAACTCTTGATACATAGATTCATTAGTAGCACCAAATATAATATCATCAACATATATTTGAACTATCAAAGTGTCATTTTTGTGAGTTTTTGTGAAGAGAGTTGTATCTATTCTACCTCTTACAAAATCATTATCAATCAAAAATTTACTTAGTCTTTCATACCATGCCCTTGGAGCTTGCTTCAACCCATATAGAGCTTTAGAAATTTTATAGACATGATTTGGAAGACTTGGATTTTCAAATCCAAGAGGTTGTTCAACATAAACCTCTTCTTCTATAAAGCCATTTAAAAAGGCACTTTTCACATCCATTTGAAATAGCTTGAATTTATTAAAGCATGCAAAGGCTAATAACATTCGAATAGCTTCTAATCTAGCTATGGGAGCATAGGTTTCATCAAAATCTATTCCTTCCTCTTTGTTATATCCCTTAGCAACTAGTCTAGCCTTATTTCTAGTTACTATACCATTTTCATCCATTTTATTTCTATATACCCATTTAGTTCCAATAATTGAATGATCTTTAGGTCTTGGAACTAGTTCCCAAACATTGTTTCTCTCAAATTGATTTATCTCTTCCTGTATTGCAATTATCCAATCATTATCTTTTTCAGCTTCTATAAATGTCTTAGGTTCTACTTGAGACAAATAAGCTACAAAATTGCAAATATTTCTAACGGAAGAGCGAGTTCTTACCCCTTGTGAAGGATCACCAATTACTTGATCAATTGGATGATGATTTACATACCTCCAATCCTTGGGTAGATTTTTCTCTTGTTGACTTGAGGATGGTTGGTCCAAATTTGGAGTTGCCATCCCTTCATTTGTTTGAGTAGAACTCACTTTTGGGTCAACAATGGGAGTAGGAGTTTCCATTCTTGGAATAAAATCTGCATCATCTTTAAAGGAAACTTCTCCACTACTCATTGGGTTAGATTCATCAATAGTTACATGCACAGATTCTTCTACTACTAGAGTTCTCTTATTGAAAACTCTATAAGCCTTACTAGTAGTTGAATATCCTAAAAATATCCCTTCATCGGTCTTGGAATCAAATTTACCCAAGTTAGTTTTATTGTTATTTAAGATGAAGCACTTACTACCAAAGGCACGAAAATAGGAAATATTGGGCTTTCTCCCTTTCCATAATTCATATGGTGTTTTATCAAGCAAGGGCCTTATCAAAATTCTATTTAAAATATAGCAAGAAGTATTCACGGCTTCAGCCCAAAAATATTTTGGTAAATTATTTTCACAAAGCATTGTTCTTGAAAATTCTTCTAGAACTCTATTTTTCCTCTCAACAACTCCATTTTGTTGAGGAGTTCTAGGAGCTGAAAAGTTGTGATTAATTCCATTTTCATCACAAAATTTTGAAAAGCTTTGATTTTCAAATTCTTTGCCATGATCACTTCTTATGCTTGAAATACAAATTTCTTTTTCATTTTGTACCTTTTTGCAAAACTTTTCAAATAATTTGAAAGCTTCATCCTTATAAGCAATAAAAATAACAAAGGTATATCTTGAATAGTCATCAACAATAACAAGAGCATATTGATGGCCACCTAGACTAATGGTACTAATTGGACCAAATAAGTCCATATGCAAAAGTTCCAAAGGTCTAGTAGTTGAGACTACATTTTTTGCTTTAAAAGATATCCTAGATTGTTTTCCCATTTGACAAGCATTGCAAATTTTGTTTTTCTCAAAATTGATTTTAGGAAGTCCAATAACTAAATCTTTTCTTGAAACAATTTTTAGCAAGTTCATGTTTACATGACCAAGCCTTCTATGCCATAGCTATTGATTTTCACTAAAGGCAGGAAAACATTTTTCATTAAAGGAATGCAAAGATTTCAAATCAACTATATAGACATTTTCATGTCTATGGCCAATGAATTTGATCTTGTTGCTCTTGATGTCTATAACTAGACAATGAGAGGTCTCAAATGTGACTTTATATCCTTTGTCACATAATTGACTAATGCTAAGTAAATTTGGCTTAAGACCTTGCACTAGCAAAACATTATCTAAGGTTGAGAAATCATTACCGACTTTTCCATGCCCGATGATCTTTATTTTAGTATTGTCTCCAATGGTCACAAATCCACCATCTCTTAGAGTTAGCTCCTTGAATACGCTTTTATCACCGGTCATATACTTCGAGCAACCGCTATCAAGGTACCAACAGTTACCTTTCTCTTTGGTGTGAAGACAATCTACATCACACAAGGATATACGATAGCACTTTTAGGTACCCAAAATTTCTTGGGTCCTTTGGGGTTAGTCCTGGAAAATACGGTTCCTTTTGGGACCCATACTTTCTTAATATGAGGTGCTCTATGAACAAGTTGATGATGCATAGTCCTAGCATGATAGTCATAGAAATTTCTAGGATGTCTTACATGTGAATTCCTATAAACCTTAGGATAATAGTTCCTAGGATACATGTTTCTATGGTAAGGAGTATGAAAATTCATGTCATTTATATAAAGAGTATGATGATGCATTCTAGGATACCCATGATGATAATTTCTAGGATGAGCATGAGCAGAATGCATTCTTTGATTATACACATTGTTCCTAGAATGAGCATGATAATGATTTCTAGGATGTGTATTAGCATTTCTAGAATGAGCATACATATAAGCATGAGTATTTTTAGAATGCTTCAATTTAGTATGATCATTTAAGTTTCTAGACTTCCTAGCATTTATCGAAGGAGTGCTTTTAACAATGCTTGGAGCTTTTGAAGTAGAAGCTCCATCTACACAAGAGGCTTTCATGAATAAGCTCTCTTTTGTTTTTTGTTTTCCCAATGGAGAATATCCTACACCAGATTTTCCTCCACTTAATCTTTGGGAAGAAAGCACTTCATCAAGTTTTTCTTTACCAAGCATAAGTCTAGATATAGTGCTGTTTAATTCAGAAATTTTATTTTTCAAATTCTCATTTTCATCTTTAAGAAAATCTTGAGACGAATTATACAGTAAAGATGATAATTTTTCTTTTTCTTCTCTAAGAACTATCATTTCTTTAGAAAGAGATGATACTTCTTTCTTAAGAACAGAATTTCTAGAATCAAATTTCTTTAATTCTTCATGCATTTCATTTATGACTTCTAACAGTTCTTCACTACTAGTAACAAT
The DNA here is from genome assembly GCA_023935145.1 of Bretschneidera sinensis. Lineage (NCBI taxonomy): Eukaryota > Viridiplantae > Streptophyta > Magnoliopsida > Brassicales > Akaniaceae > Bretschneidera > Bretschneidera sinensis. The sequence continues at coordinate 39,646,168 of CM043705.1, forward strand.
ATTATTTTTTGAAGAGGGAGAAGATGTTACCTCACTTTCATCATCGATTGCCATCAAACAAAGGTTGGCAATTTCTTCGTATCCGATTTCTTTGTCTAATGACTCATCTTCTTCGTCATCGCTCCAGGTAGTTGCTACCATAGCTTTCTTCTTGAAGCCCTTGTATGGTTTGCTTGAAACCGAACAGTCAGCTTTTATATGTCCTGGCTTCTTGCAGCCATAGCACATAAGTGGTTCCCTTTTTGAGGTGGGATCCTTTGAGTAAGGTTTCTTGCTTTTCTTCAAGAACCTATGGAATCGTCTGGTGATTAAAGCCATTTCATCATCCTCTTCACTGCTCTCTGCTTCTTGTTCTAATTCCTTTTCTTTGTTGGTCGTAGAAGCTTTGAGAGCAATTTGCTTTTTCTTCTTCTCATCATCATTAACGATGGGAGTCATTTCTTCCATCTCGTATGTCAATAATGACCCAAGCAGCGTCTCAACATCAAGCTTGTCAAGATTTTTGGCCTCCTGAATGGCTGTCCTCTTTGGTTTCCATTCTGGTGGCAGAGATCTTAAGATTTTTCTGGTTAGTTCAACTTCCTCAATATTCTTTCCAAGCAATTTTAAACCATTTATAATAGTAATGAATCGTGAGTGCATTCGGAAATGGTTTCGTTAGGAGACATCTTAAAAGATTCATACTCAAAAATTAGCATGTAAATTTTAGACTTTTTTACTTCACTTGTTCTTTCATATGTGACTTGCAATTTATCCCATATTTCTTTAGCAGAAACACATGCAGATATTTTGTTATATTCAGAAATATCTAATGCACAATGTAGCATGCTTGTTGCTCTGCTATTGAGAGACATCGTTCTACAACCTCGTCAGTAAACTCAGTTTTGAGTTTAGGCATTGTATGAAGAGTCTCTCCAATAACTATTTCTTTTGAGGGAATTTTAGGTCCCTCTTCTATAATTCTCCATAGATTGTAATCTTGTCCTTCGACGAAGATTTTCATTCTATTTTTCCAATAGTTATAATTTGAGCCATTGAACAATGGTGGTCTAGTATAAGAGTGTCCCTCAGAGTAGCTATTTGCTGCCATTGGATCAACTCTAGGAATTTAAGCCTAATAAAGAGAACGAAGCTCTGATACCAATTATAGCTCGAGGTTTCAACCCAAGAGAGGGGGGTGAATTGGGTTTTTAAAAACTTTTGCGGAATTTATACAAGTTTATAAAAACTGATAAGCAGCAAATAATTAATACAAGTAATAAGCTGTAAATAAAGAGTTTAAGGAAAGAGGATGCAAACACAGTTATAGTGGTTCGGCAATATCGGATGCGTTTCGACCCTACGTCCACTCTCTTCAAGGAACTCCTTGAAGTAATCCACTAAGAAAACTTAGTCGCACAACTTAGCCGGGTGTTGCACAAACCGTACACAAGCAATTTACAGGAATTGCTTAAACCGAAAAATCTCCTTCCTTTCGGAAGTTTCCCCTTCCTCTCGGAAGTAATCCCTTTACAAAGATGGTGTAAAGTAAAAGGTAGAGAGACAGCAAATGAAAGCTTATTACAACAGAAATGTCTCTCTTTCAAAGTAAAGCTTGAAGAAATGGCTCAATAAGATTATTTCAAAGCTTTTTGTGTTTCAAGAGTATAAAAACTTGATTATATGAGATCAACTCTTTTTGAATATGTGCTTCATGTTATTGAATGCTTTGCTGAATGGGTTTATATAGCAATCAATTAATATGGTCGTTTTGGACTTTAATTTGAAAAATATTTACTTTACAACGTTCAGATTTGGAGTCCAACGGTCATATTTTTGAATTATCAGTCGACTGGGTCGAGATACCAGTCGACTGGGTTCACTTGAAAAATACTCGTTTTCAGACCTTCTGGGTATCCAGTCGACTGGTATATATCACCCAGTCGACTGGGGACTTTCTGTCCATTTCACCAGTCGACTGGGTTGATTCATCCAGTCGACTGGGAAATTACTAGTCAAAGTACCAGTCGACTGGATTAATTCATCCAGTCGACTGGGTACCTTCTGACCCATATACCAATCGACTGGTATATGTACCCAGTCGACTGGGTTGTCTTCCAACCCTGTTTTTCTTCTGTTTTTCATCAAAAACATTTAAAAATAATGGTTTTAGAAAAATCTTTTGTGTTTGAGCCATTGAACAAGCTAATACAATGTATGAGTGAGACTTACATTGGTTCTAAACCTTAAGACCTATTCTAGATCTTCAGTCTTCATTTGATACTTGATTTGGTTCGAGTTTTTGCACTTTGTTCCTTGGTTGAATGTGTTTGATCCTTAATACAACTTAGTTTAAACATGTTAGTTAAATAACAGTTGTGTTTTGCCATCATTAAAATACGGGCGAGGGTCAACAGTTACATCATTCATAAAAAAAAAAAAAAAAAAAAAAACATTTACGATATCTAAAGGTACTTTGGTCATCATAAAATGTTATATCCAGTTAAAATTTAATTTTTTTAGAGAAATTCATTTTGAGACTGTTTGATTGTGAAAATTGGTATTTTGAAGTTAATCATGAATTTAAAAAAATAATTGGTATGTTAATGTCATTCCAAAAAATTTAAAAGTAATGCAATTTTGAAAATACCGTTTGAATATCTGTCAGTACATAGGAGCTTCTAATTAATAATTTCTGTTGCCAAAAAAGAGGATTCATGACCACCGAATTTTCTGGTAAAGTTAAAACTACTATTTTTCTTTTCCTTTTGTGGTTGAGGATTTTTTATTTTTCTCATATAATGAAATCAATATTGATGTAGAAAATAAAAGGAATTATGTACTATTTTAAGAGAGAATTATTATATTTGATTTATTTCTTACTATATTGAGAATTTTATTTGGGAGTTATTATATTTTGATTTATTTTATTTTATGTTAACAATGTTAATTATTATGTTAATTTTGAGGGACTGAAATCATGAATTGAAAATTGATTATTTCTCTTCTACCCTAATTTTTTTTTTCTACCTAGTCTATTCCTGTCTGTTATCTATGTCGCTTCTATGTTGTTTATTCTTTTTTCTCTATTCTGCTTCTGTTTCTACCTATTTGTCTAGTATGTATGTTTGGGTTTTCACACTGTATCATTTGCTTGGAATAATCATATTAAGAATAGTTGATGGCTGCTAGTGTTGGAAAATATTGGTCATTGGCTCAAATAATTAACAAAGTAATTGAAGGCTGTCAAAATTTACCCTCAAAATGAATACAAAAGGATTAAAATTTAAAAGAGAATACAAGACACGAAAATTAATTCGTTGTCCTTGAGAAACGATTTTTTTCAATGCTCACTTAATTAACAAAATAGTTTATATTCTTCTTATGTCAAAATTGGAACCCTTTGATGGTGGTCACTACAAACGATGATATGAAGAAATGTTGTTTTACTAGGAAGCAATTGGGATCGATTATGTATGATGGTGCTATTGATGGCTTGTACAAACTTGCTTTTTCAACTATTGTTAAAAACTATGAGAAAGATAACCGAACATATATTACATGTCGAATTCTCTGTTGGAGATTCATTGCTCTGACCAATTTGCAAAAAAATAAAAAAAAAACATTTGGAAACCTTAAAATAGAAATGCTCATATGAGGATGTTGGGTCAAAAAAACATGTGTTTGGGAGATTCTTAGTGTATAAGATGATTGATGACAAACTTATCACGGATCTGTTAGGATTTTGGTTCAATTCCTCACCAGAAAGACTTCTAATTAGTTTAAGAAAGTAGTTTTCTATTTTATAGTTGCTTATTTTAACGGGAATAGTAATAGTAGTTTATTATGTTGTTACTTTTTTCTTGATAGTATTAGGAAAATATCCTCTATATAAAAATGCCTTAAATAAAGTTTGAGTGTATTAGGGTTTTAGATTGTCAAGTAAGGAGGACACTTACAATTAGAGCTAAGTTAAGAGCTTTTGTTGTATTGTGATTTTGGGGTGAGACTTTGACAACTTTATTCTTCCTAAAGTTGTAGTTGAAGATTAATAAAATAGTGGAGTTGTTGGTGGATGTAGGCAAATAGGTCACCGAAGCACATTAATTATTGACGTTCTTACTCTTTGTTTGTTTTGCCTATTTAATTGTTGTGGTTGTGTTTTTTACCTAAACTTTGAGTAAGTGGATTTTAAAAGTAAAATCCCAACAAGACTAAGTCCATGAAAATCAAAATATTGTTCTTGAGATTACTTGAGAAGGTATGACTATATATGAAACTTTTCAAGTTGATGTCCTGTTTGAGAAACTGTCACCTTCTTGAAAAGAATATAGTAACTACCTTAAGCACAAAAAAAGAGCTAGACCTATCTTTCAAAGAATTGATGGTTCATATCAGAACTGAAGAATCCAACAAACTAAATGACAAAGCTGACCTGGTGAGTGATTTAGCTTCAAAAGTAAATTTGGTTGAGCAAAATCCCGCAGAGAAAGGTAAGAGTTCCCAAAATTTCAATGGACGTAAGGTTTTTACTAAGAGACCTATAAAAATTGATAAGTTCAAAAAATCAAATAAAATCCAGAAAAATGAAGGAAGGACTTTGTTTTGTTTGTGGAAAAATGGGGTATGTTTCCTATGATTGTAGGTTCTGCAAAGGACAAAAGTTAGCACGCTATCTAACTTGGAATTTAGATGACGGATACCCGAACCGATTCTTCAATGGGAATGGGAGGTTGTTGGCATCAGCATCTTCGCTGGGAGGCTGCCTTGTAGCAGATTATTTTGGGTGTTGGAGTTTTATATCCAAAATGTTGAGGCCTACTTATTTTTAAGAAGACTGCATACCGTAAGCACCAATGCATTATGGTTCCCTGGCGATGACAACGTGGTTGGTTATATCCTTCCAATAAGTCAAGAAACAAGAGAAGGTCATGGCTGTGCCGTTTGTAACAGAGACCATGGTTCGTATGTGCGTCACCATGGTTTTGATTTTCTCCAAGAATATAATTCTCTACAAGTTCCGGATGAAATGGGAAACAGCAATGGGGCAGGCAAGTGTGCACATAGAGTCCATAATGAGGATCCTTGTGTTTCTTATTGTTTTGGTGGTTCTAGGATTAGCTCCCATAAAACTTTTATATTTTCATCCTAGTATTGGATCTTATATGCAAAGAGTTTTCAGTAACTTGATGTTCATCTTGACTGAGTTTACACTTGAGGAGGATGAAATTTGCGAAGTGGGATGGCAAAAATTTGGTTCTAAAGGAGACCAATCTTTACTATGCAACCTTGACGAAAGTTGATCATAGCGGCGAACTCAAAATTCTGATCAGCGCACTATGAGGGAAGATGCTCGAATTCCCTAGAGCTGATATTCCCTAGACCCTTCAAACATTGCGCATCCCCACCAAGAGAAAAAGAAGACCAACATTACAAATAAAAGCATTGAATCTCTCTCCCATTCTCCCACTCTCATCTCTTTAATAACAGTTTAAAATTGTAATTGGTAGGAGAACAGGTAAATAGACAACAAAAGCGTCTACTTTTAACTTCCAAGTTTTCTAAACCATATATGATAGACTAAGAGTTATGGTAAAAGAACACTAACCCCTTGTTTGCTTGGAAACGATCTCTTGCCGAATATTGTGCAAGGCGTGCCGAAATGTACCCTTCAAGACAAATTTAAAGTTTGATACAACCCTACCCAAGTGTTATTGCTGAACATAAGCTACATACATATATATACAATGCTGCTTTTGCTACAAGCTCCTCATCTTTTCAAGGCCCAATAAAACCCAAGTACTCAAGATAAAAATGCTTTATGAAGCTGATCAATAACTTTCTATGTCTCTATGTAGGAAGATAATTTTTGATTGTGGTGATGCTCTTTCAAACTTCAACAGTTCTTCAGACACTTTCAATAATGTAGATGCATCTAATTCTTCGTGTTTAAGCTCAACAGTGAGGGTCACGAGTGTTGTTATAGAAAGAGAAGCCATATTAGACCTGAGTGTCCTCAATAGAGTTTCTAGTAAATTTATTCCCAAAACACCATTTGAACTATAGATAGGAAGAAAACCTAGCTTGAACCATTTTCATGTTTGGGGTTATCTTGCCCTTACTTGTGTCAAATGATAATGTTATACCTACACCTGTTGAGAGGATAGATCATGCAGAGTAGATAGAACATATAATTAATCATCTAGTCCCATATGTTAACCCTATTGATGCACCCCTTACATAAGAACCCGATTTAGAGGTACCTTTGAAGAGGTCTAGTAGGCAGAGGAGATCTACCATTTTGAGTGATTATTATGTGCTTCTTAGAGAGAATGACTATGATATTGGTGTAGTTGTTGATCCGGTAATCTATCATGATGTTATCACTAATTCTTAGTCTAATATGTGGATTAATGCTATGAAGGATGAAATGCAGTCTATGGCTCAGAAATAAAGTTTGGGATCTTGTTGAGATTCTTGTGGGTTGTAAGCCCATAGGTTGCAAGTAGGTTTACAAAAGCAAGAGGGATTCCAATAGGAAGATTAAGCGTTATAAAAGCAGACTGGTAGCAAAAGGGCTCACTCAAAAAGAGTGGATAGATTACAATAATACTTGTTCACCTGTATCATCCAAAAACTCCTTTAGGATCATCATAGTATTAGTAGCTCACTTTGGTATGGAGCTTCACCAAATGGACACGAAAATAACCTTCTCGAATATTGATCTTGTAGAGGAAGTTTACATGGCACAACTCCAGCGTTTTGAGAAACCTGGGAAAGATCACTTGAAGTGTAAGCTTAGCAGGTCTATTTATGGTCTCAAGCAAGCTTCTTGTCAATGGTACCTAAAATTTGATGACGTAGTGACTTCCATTAGTTTTGAGAAGAATAAGGTAGACTAGTGAATATACCTAAAGGTCAGTGGGAGCAAATTTATTTACTTGAGTCTTACGAGGATGATATTTTGCTTGCCAGTAACGATCTTGGGTGATTGCATGAGATAAAATAGTTGTTGTCCAAGACTTATGATATGAAAGATCTTGGTGAGGTGTCATTTGCCCTTATTGTTGAGATCAGTAAAGATAGATCTCATGGTATGTTGGGTCTTTCTCAAAGAGCTTACATAGATCGTATACTTAACAGGTTTAGCATGCAGAGTTGTAAGCTTGGAGATGTGCCAATAATGAAAGAGGATAAATTTTGTTTGATTCAATGTCCCAAGAATGATCTTGAGAAAGAATCCATAAAAACTATGCCTTATACCAGTGCAGTTGGTAGCCTAATGTATGTGAATGTTTATACTAAACCGGATATTGCTTATGTAGTAAATATGCTTGGTCGTTATCTTTCTAATTTTGGGTATGATCATTGGGTGGCGGCTAAGAAAGTGATAAGGTACTTGCAAAGGATAAAATGACTATACACTTGTTTATAGGAAGGTGGATAATCTTGAGGTGATAGGTTACTCTGATTCGGATTTGGCTGGTTATTCGAATAACCTAAAATCCAGTTCATGATGTATTTTCACTTTAACTGGAGGAGCTATTTCATGAAGAGTGTGAAATAGACGATTATTGCTTCTTCCACTATCCCATCATAGTTTGTAGCTTGTTATCAGGCAGCCAAACAAACTATATGATTGACAAATTTTATTTTAGGGCTTGTTGTAGTTGACTCTATCTCTAGATCACTGGTGATATACTGTGACAATAACTATATTGTGTTATTTTCGAAGAAAAATAAGAGTTGTAGTGGTTCTAAACATATTTAGCTGAAACACTTTACAGTTAGGGATTTAGTAAAGCAATGAGATATTCTTGTTGAGAACATTCAAATGGAGAACATGGTTGCTAATCCTTTAACCAAAGGCCTAAGGCCTATTGTTTTTAAGAAACATGTTGATAATATATGTGTTTTAGAGTCTTTTGATGTACTTGGTTAGTGGGAGTTATTTATGTTTTAATGTATTTGGTTATTGGATTTATGTAATTTTGGAACTTATCATGTTTTGGGTACGTTCGATTATTGGATATTATGATATTAATTGATGATCATCATATATATTTTTATTCATATTGTGTTATCCCATCTCTGTATATGTATGTATTCGAATATATGACATGTCATATTGTGGAAACTTGAAACTTGGTGTCAGTTTTGAGTTTGTTTTGGGTATGTCTCTTAGTTGACACAATGTTAAGACCTCGAGGTATTTTGATTATAGACATACCATGTTGTTGATGACTTCTCTGGCCTATTAATAGGCATATTGTTCAGAGAGTCCTATTGAGGACTGACAATGAAAATAACATATTTTGAGATCTTCTGTGGGATGCTATTTTCTTACTACACTACCACATTGGATTCATGTCAGTGGAACCATCTAGAAGAGTAACCATGGATTGGTCTTACGTGAATATGAGAGCATAGTAGCTGCCATGATTCTATGTCTGGTGATTTTATGAGACCAGATCGATTAAGATGTTATCTCAAAGGACTAAATTATTATTTTTTACTTGTGGCCATAATAAAATCAAGTTGACTGACCCGAGATTCATTTTAAAATTGAATAATATATTTACCAAAAAAATTGAAAGCCATAATTAGTGTTGCCCAAAGGGGAGAATATTAATTTTTCTATGTGGGCTACCACTAATTATAGTGGCTTTAGTTTTGTAAAACCAGGTCAACGAATTTGGTCCAATAAGGAAAGTACGAGAGCCTATATTTTGTTTAATCTGTAATCATATGATTTGGGCTAGTACACATTTTAATTTAATTAATGTGAGTCAGCAACTAGTGGAGGCCTTAGTCTAATATTGGCCTATGGATGGGAGGGTCCATTTGAATTTTCAATAACTACTTTAGGTTTACTGATATATATAAATAGATTAGGTCCCTTTTTAGCTTCCAATACGTCAGTGTATTTTCAATTTTTTATCTATCTGAGAAAGCTAATGTTGTGGGAGCACAAAGAGGAAGACTTAACCCTAATCAAATAGCTCAATCAAGTATGTGATTTATTTATGCAATTATATGTATTCTAATTTCATGTATGAAATTATTATGTTTATTTTGTTTTAAAAAATACATCAAGCTTGTGAGGAAAATACAACTTGTAATGAGAAAGCAAACTTAAAAAGTTAATATATGATGATATGAATAACTGGTTTGTCGTATTTTCATCTAAAATATAACACATTGTAAGTTGATGGTTCCTATTCTAAAAAAAATATAATAGCATCAGTGATAAATTACATATTGCACTCACATTACAAATTATCCATATGTTAAATAATCCATTATATAGTCATCTCTTACAACACTCACATTTTGTTACCCTTCAGGTTGAATACATCAGATACCCACAATTTTAGTGGTACGACAGTAATTCAATATAGAGATAGCTTACAATTATAGAAAATCATGTTCATCTTCATTTGAAAATTGAGAGAATCATGAGAAAGAGTGGCACTTAACCATGTTTTGAAGGTATACAACAAAAAAAGGTGATTAGTAGCTAACTTCTTAGCGACGAGTGAAATTGCGACATCAAAAGTGCATCTATAGTGACAAAATTTAGACCTTATCACAGATTTTGGAGTGTATTAATTTTAGATGGCATGGTATAACAATGTCACAAAATATGTGACAGAAAATTTTCTTGCCAAAACAAGATGGTGATCTTTTTTTGTGATAGTTTATGTTTACTAAGGACAATTTACTTTCGTCACTAAATGATTTCATATTTTGTGATGGAAAGTCTAGCGTCGAGGATAACTAAAATATTTTATGATGCATAATTTTCGTCACCAATAATCAAAGTAAAAATTATCTTTTTTTGGTATATTATTAGTGACGACCCCAAGTCGCCACAAACAAATTATATAGTAAACGTTTTTGACGTTACCAATAAAACAAGAAATTTTTTATTATTTTTGGTGAATTTTTGTGACGAAAATAATGTGGCACTAATAGATATTATATTTTGACGCACAAGTATTTAGTGTTACCAATTATTTAAATATTTTGTGACGCTTGATTTTCACCAATGATAAACTTGATAAAAGATTGTGCTTACTAAGGAGCTATTAGAGATGAAATTATGTGTCATTATTAAAATTTATATGTTGTGACATGTGGTATGTGTCACAAATAATATGTACCATTTTTATTCGATCATAGGTTGGCCCAAAGAACGAGAGTCGGCTTCCTTAAGTCTGTTACTCAGGTAAAGCTCCATCTTTGAACCTAATTATATTTAATCATTATATTCAATTGTCATAAATAATCAAATTGATATGTTTATTGGCTATGCAATTAATATGTCATAGAAGGTTTTTTATCACATGAAGAAATATTTGGTGTCACTGATAATTAAAATATGTGTTGACTCATACTTTTCATCAACAATAATCATGAGTACACTTTGAATTTGTATTTGAATTATTATTGGCGATTTAATTTAATCACATTTATAATTTAGATTTTGTGATGCAACTATTTGTCTCACAAAAAAATTAACAAGAAGTTTTATTTTTCATCACACAAAAACAAATTTTTTTAAATCAGTTTATCATAAATAGATATATATATATATATATATATATATATATATATATATATATATATTTTAAATGAAATATATATATATATATATATATATATATGTTAATAATAATTATAATACTTGGCAACATTAAGTTTTATTACCCTTTGTCGATTATATTATAAAATGAACTTTCTCTTAAATATTTTTTAATTAAAGAAAATATACATAAATACTAATAGGCTACTACAACATACACTACAAAGAAATGGGGCTTTTAAGTGGCTATATTTAGTGGCGGCTACCAGAAATTGGACACTAATAGGATCTTCTAGTGGCGGTCACTTAGACCCGGCCACAAAAACCAAACTTTTACTATGGGCCAAAATAAAATGTTCACTAATGATTAATGAGTGATACATAGTGGCAGCCATTAAAAATAACCACCATAAGGGAATATTCAATGTCCGTCACTGAATATTGTACACTAAATACCGTCAAATAGTTATGACCATAAGCTACAACAACTAAATATGATACATTTAATGGCACTTAATATGCACGTCAGAAAACGTTATGCTGTAGTGATCGGATGTTGTGGCCGCCACTGAATGTTCATAATTTAATGTGGGACATGAGCCTTTAGACGCTAATTATTACATCATTAGTGGTGGGTAGTAAAGGTGGAAACTTAAATATAACTTCTTGCAGCGGTCATCGTTTTGATGGCCATTGAAATAATGGTTTAATGGCGGCCATAAAAGATTTGTTTTAGTGGAGGCCACATGTGATTGGACACTACATCTTTTCATTTTGTGGTGGTCATGATATGTTCCATCACTAGTGATACTGTTTTTTTGTTGAATTATTTGGGCGCCACTAATAATCTTCAATAAAATTCATAATTTTTCAATAAATTCATCATAAAATGAAAAGCTCAAAATTTAGGTTACCTTAATGTGATATATAAACATAAATTTACTTTAATTCTTACAAATTATTAATCTTTATATTTTTCTAAATGAAATTCAAGTTTCACGATAGATGTAGTTTTAATAATGAATTTATATGGATATAATATAGCTACTAAAATTGAGTTAATGTTTAGCTTTAAAAAAAAATAACTTAAAAATTTGACAATAGCAACTATTTTTTTTAAAAGTGTTTCTTGGAAGAGCCCCAAGACGGTGTGTTTCAAAATCTTCCTCGGATGTAGAGAAAAGGGTGATGCATTCGAAAGGCCCTATTTTAGCTCATATGCCTTAGGCTTGAGATGTATGCCTTTCTCTTTGGGCGCTTGAGATGTACATCTCATTGAAATTCATGTAAGACATATGCATTTTTTTTCTTTAAAGCAATTTTTTTTAATTTTTAAAAAATAAAAATCCAAAAAGCGTACGTTCCAACGCTTCAGGGTAAAACACCTCGCCTAACACTTTTGTCTCTAAAAACACTGATATCCATTACACTTATGAGAGGATTACATACAAATAAAATATGAGAGCTCTAATAATGAAAATATATTTTTTTTATAAATTAATCAACTAATTCATGATTTCTGTAAAAATTATGTTATACTCTTTTTAATTGTGAATTGTAAAGATTACATACATATGTAGAGAACGAAAGAGAGACAGGTTATGAAGCAAGGATCAAATGACACTTACACCACTTTATAATTTGTTATATAATTTTTATTTCATTAAAGTGACAATTGACTTTAATCTTCTAACCATGTAGATTATGCCCGCCAAACTTTACATCAATCAAATATTTATAAATAGTTCATCAATGTTGTTGTAATTGAACGAAACTAAAAAGTTCAATTTGGAGAGTAATACATATGATTAAATACCTATAATTATCTGCTTGATGTGAAATTTGGCGTGCATAATTTACATGAATAGAAGATTTAATCCTACTGTTTATTTGATAGAAATCAAATTATGTAAATAAATTACAGAGGGGTGTAAGCTTCATGTCGTTGGTCTTTCAATAACATAAGAATAATGACATATCTACTTCATAATTTTCTGAATAATTTATTTCTTTAAAAAATGATTGTTGGATTTAATATTATATTCATATAGGTCATGCATACTAAATTTCATATGGATTAGATATTAATAAGTAATTAAATTATATCTTTTGAACCTTTTAACTCCGTCTAATGATAGCAATATAGATTGAACGTTTATAAATATTTGATCGACATAAAATTCGATGTGTATGATCTACATGAATAAAATAAGATTAATGGTCATTTTCATAAAATTAAAATTATACAATAAATTAATTATAAAGTAAGCAATATTCTTTGGGATGATAGCTCTTCCTCGAGTAAAATTAAACTTACAAGAATCTCAAATTACATAAAAAAAAAATCAATTTTTATTTGGTACACTTAAATTTGTAATTTTAGCTTAATTTATATGATTAATTACTATCAAATTTTACATTAATTAATCTATAATGAAAATAAATTAATATTCAATTTCATGATAAAATTAATGTATATGAGAATAGTGAGATTGTGTAACGACCCATCCCGGGTTGACCACCCCGAAACGGTGTCATCACATTTTGAGAATCTCGCCACGACACATATATGCAACAATAAAAATAAATATCACCAAAATAATTTTATATCAATCCAATCTTTAAGCATTCTATACATTGTAAAATGCATGAAGATTTACAAATAAATTTTTCATTTTATTTTCTCATTAGTTTGAGGATGATGACACGTACGCGGCTTACAGAAATTGATTTTTTCTGAACCCCAACTCACCAAACTATTTGCCAAGCCTGCTACCTGAAAATCATTGTACAATGAGGGGTGAGCTTCACAAGCTCAGCGAATTAAATTTACTAGAAGTATTCCAAATTCCATAAATAGTCTTTTAATATTTAATTTTTTTATTTTTCACATAACCTGATGAGAACTTTCTACTATCATTTCACATATCATAAGATTTATTCTCTATCAATCTCTTCTTCTAAATCATTAGTCAACCTTAAGACCATCAATTATCTCATAATTACCTCGTAATGAGGTTCTCATCATAAAATCCATCATTTAGATGGTTCTTATCATTCTCTGCTTCTTGCTTACCATAATTGTCTCTCTCTGTGAGACCAAATCATCTATCAACAATTTCAAAATAACATACCACTCATCAGCATTTTTATAATACTATCATCATAACTATCTCTTTTTATGAGAATCAACCATCTATAATTAAATTTACAACAATATACCACATATCAGCTTTTCAGTAATCTCATCATCACAACTGTCTCTTTTTATGAGACTCAACCATCTATAATTAAATTCACAACAATGTACCACATCTCAGCTTTTCAGTAATCTTATCATCACAACTGTCTCTTTTTATGAGACTCGACCATCTATAATTAAATTCACAATTTATACATCACACATCAGTATTTCAATAATGCAAGCAATAATTAAAACAGATGCAATGCAATGAATGCATATGATGGGAACGTCTTCCCACCTGTCGACAGGTTGTTATTATCTTAGACTGGCTGCCCTCCTGGTTTTTTTATTTTCATTTAGAACGGTTGCCTTCCCGGTTCTTTCATTCTCATAAGACCGGCTGCCTTCCCGGTTCTTTTATTCTCATATGACCGGCTGCCTTCCCGGTTCTTTCCAGCATATATCGGCTGTCACAGCTTCCCTTTTAATTCCAACATATACTGGCTGTCACGGTTGTTTCATTAGACCGGCTGCCTTCCTGGTTCTTTTCTTTCTCATTTAATACATATGCGTATGAGCAACGATATGAAATATGCATATAAACAGAAATATTAAAACAATATATAATTTCAAAACACTTAAATTGGCTATCTTGATTATTCTCAAATTTATATAATAAAAATTTCTTTCATCCCAAATCACATCAAATAATCCATTAAATTTGTCACGATCCACTAAAATTTATCTCAAATCATCCATCAAAATTTGTCAAGATCCACTAAAGTTCATCTCATCAAAATTCGCATTAAAACATCAATATATTATCAATAATTTATCTATCTCTTTTATTCTCAAATAAACTTATTATTTCCAAAAATATTATTTCTCACCGAAAAATATTTCTGCATGTCCAAATTTCTTATCATACCTATAAATCAATTTTCCATTATCACCCAAGCATACATCAATAATTTATTTTAATTTTATTACTAAATATTTCATTTTTATTTAAACTACTTAAAGTAAATCCAACTCACCACGTAACACTTTAAGCTACCCGTAGGTCACTTCCTTGCCTTTTTTTTGTTCTTCTCCAAAACTTCCTCCGATTGTTGACCGTCCATACCTGACATAATATTTGTATTCAATTTCTAATTATTTCTTCATTTGTTCATAAACCACACACTTTGAAAATTCCCACTTTAACTTCCTGAAACTTTCATAAATGCTAAAATTTTAAAATAAACATTACCTTCTGCTATTCTGATATCTTCTCGTAATTCTCTATAAAATATTCCCAAAAATCTCTTCAAAATTTTGATCTTCCAATTTTTTTTTTTGAACTCCCAAGAGTTTAGAAAAAATTGATGAATTACATGAACTGAACAAATTTCCTTCGCGTAATTGTCTGAGCCTATTGTACAATTTATATAAGAGAGCTTCAGCAGTCCCCCCTCTCTTATGGTCTCCACGTATTGGAGAATTTGAATATAAGGCATGATTGCCTTACCAACATAATCATTCACCTTTGCTTTTCTTTTCTTTTCTTTACTTTACCTTCCCCATTTTAAAACAAAATAAAATGATTGCTTTGGCAATCATCAATTCACTTGGCATCCATCTGCTGATTTTGCTTTACTTTGCAAACAAATGGTGGTCCCCACCAACATTTAATGAAACCACGCATTCATTCCCATGTTCTCCCACTTCGTAAGCCTTACTTGATTTAAAACTAAAGATAAACACTTTATTTGCTGCCACATCCTATTTAAAATTATGCCACCATGCATTTTCATTTAAATTTTACAACTTTGCTACAACTTAATTTCGTTTCTGCCATCGGTCTTTCAACCTTTTAAATTTAAGATTATACCACTTCAATACTTACGATTTTTCCACTGTTTAATTACAATCTTGATATTTTTTTAAAGAACTATTTTATTCAATACTAATCCTTCTCATAAATATACTATATAAATTTCATGACATATTTATTAAATTACTTCTTTACCCTTACTTCACGAATACGGGTATTACAGATTGAGAGCATGATAAATTAATATTAAGATGAAAATAGTTATATACTAATTTATTTTATTTTTAATAAATTTGAATTTCATAAACCTAATATTTTAAATTTAGAATTTATTAATAAAAATATTTATTAAAAAACAAATGTTGGCCCAAATTCTTTAAAAAAAAAGTTGACGCTAGGTTAAACGAAAATAAAAACCCTATCGTTCTTCTTTTTTCTCCCTCGGTCCTTCATCGAAATAATTAAAAATTAAAAATCTAAAATGAGAAAACTATTCTCTGATCTGCTCTCTCTCTCTCTCTCTCTCTCTCTCTCTCTCTCTCTCTCTCTCTCTCTCTCTCTCTCTCTCGTTCGCTTTAGTCTCACTCTCACCCTTTGTGCCTCGACCTTAGTCGCTCTTAATTTTGCTCGATTTGATTTCAAGATTTAACTGATAGAGGTAATTACTTTTCTCTCAGCATTTTGTTGTATTTTTATCAAATTTTGATGGAGGTATTGCTTCCTTAGTGGTTATGTCTACCATCAATTGTGCCTTCTCTTTTTCTCCCTAAATCAATATTAAATGTTATATAAAAACGAAATTGACTTGTGTGCTTTCTCGTCTGCAAATCAAGTAAAAAAAAATTTAAACGATTTTCTAGTGAGTTAGGGTTTCATTCGTTTCCATTGATTCTTGAAGAGTTTTCTTTTTTTTAATCGATTTACCTAACTTACCAACATAGGTAATGGAAAAACTAAAAGAGAAATTAGGGTTTGTGTTTACTGATTCCAAAATGTTTGAGTAGTAGGAGCTCATACTTATAGGGTGTTAACACAAGAGTTTCCTATTTACAATATGACTAGGTTTCTTATTTACAATAGGACTAGGATTTCTTAATATTACTTACATTAAGAATATATACATTTACATACCCCCTCAATCTGAATGGGTGAAACCATAGAGAGATTGGTTTTATGTTGAAAAACCTGAGGTGATGATAACTCTTTTGTGAAGATATCTGCAAGCTGTGTATCAGTAGGAAAGTATCGGATCTGAATATTTCCTTGGACTAATTTTTTGCGAATAAAATGAAAATCTATCTCAATATGCTTGGTGCGAACATGAAAAACTGGATTAGTGGCAAGATAAGTGGCACCAATGTTATCATAATACACTTGAACTGGACGAGTCAAGAACACATGTAAGTCATAGAGAATCTGTCGAATCCAGTAGGTCTCAGCTACAATATAGGCAATGGATTGATATTCAGATTCAGTGCGAGAATGAGACACAATGGGTTATTTCTTGGCTTTCCAAGAAATAAGATTTGGTCTAAGGAAGACTGCATAACTTGTGGTAAATCGACGATTATCATGACAGCCGACCCAATTGGCATCTGCAGAGCAAGAAAGAGTTTTTTTTTTTTTTTTTTTTTTGTACAGAGGTAAGAAGTAACCCATGATTAGTAGTACCACATAAATATCAAAATTTGCATTTAACAAGCTGAAATTGAGCCATGTGGGGAGCATGCAAAAACTGGCTAGCTAGATTAACAGCATATGTAATATCAGGTTGGGTCATGATTAAATCCTGAAGACCTCTAACCATACTTCTAAATTCAGAGGGATCTACTAGTAGTTCACCCTCGTGTTGTGAAGGTGCTGATTGGGAAGGTAGAGGAGTTTTAACTGGTTTGGCAGAAGACATAGAAAATTTAAGTAAAAGGTGGTGTATTTAGTTTGAGAGAGAAAAAAATTAGTGGGACGACAAACAAATTCAATTCCAATAAAATAACGAAGATCACCAAGATCCTTTATAGCAAATTGGTTAGATAAAGTGTGAATAATGAAAAAAAAAAGTGTGGTATTATTACCTGTGAGGATAATATCATCAACATACAGTAGTAAGATAAGGAGAAAATGAGATGACGTAAGAACAAACATTGAAGTGTCTGCCTGACTGCAAGAAAAACCAAGAGAAAGAAAGAAAGAACTAAAGTGGTAATTCTAAGTCTTAGGAGCCTGTTTCAGACCATTGATGGCTTTGCATAATTTACAGACATGAGAGGGATGAAGGTTATTAACAAAACCAGAAGGTTAATTTATGTACACAACTTTATTAAGGTAACCATGAAGAAAAGCATTTTTAACATCTAGTTGTCTAATCACCTAAGAATGAGAAATGATTAAGGATAAAATAGTGCGTATAGTAGTAGGTTTAACAACAGGACTAAAAGTTTCATGATAGTCAATATCTGGTTGTTGGTGGAATCTCTGAGTGACCAACCTCGCTTTGTAGCGCTCCACAAACCTATCAGCCCGATATTTAATCTTGTAAATCCACTTAGACCCAACTAATTTTTTCATTGGATCATATAGAACCAAATCCCAAGTATGGTTAGTTAAAATAACATTAAATTCATTAGACATAGTTGTGGCCACTCAGGATCTTTATTTACTTGAGAAAAAGAAGTTGGTTCAGTTGGTTGGGTAGTAGTGGAAAAAAAGAGTAATTTTTTAGGTTCATGAATGCTAGTTTTAGAACAAGTGATCATGGGATGACAAAATGCGGTGACGGATGGTGGTGGAAGATTAAAGGTAGAATGAGCGACCAGGTTAGGAGATGGAAGGACAATAGGGCTGGAAGAAGTTAAGGCTGGTGCGGAAGAGTCAGGTAAATGAGACAGTAAAGTAAGATACATCAGTTGGGGGTGGGAAGTTGGGTTATACAGGAGAAGAAAGGGGGGCCACATGTGTAGAGGATGAAGTTTGGGGCAGTGAGGTAAGAACCGGTGGTGGGGAAGGAAGACTAGGAATAGGGGTGATTTAAAACACTGGTGGAGAGGGAGAAGGTTGAGGTAAGGTTTCGACAGTGGTAAATACAAGTGGAGGAGTGGTAGAGTGAGTAGTTATAGTGGGGTGATAGGTGCAATGAGAATGGGATAGGGAAATGATAGTTCATAGAAGACAACATGACGATTAGTATAGACATGGCAAGTGGTAGGATCAAAACACCTATATCCTTTATAATTCTGAGCATAGCCTAGGAAGATACATTGTTTGGATCTAGATGCGAGTTTATGAGGAGCATTAGCAGTGAGGTTAGGGTAGTAGGCACACCCGAAGACATGAAAAGTGGAGTAATAAGGAGATTTAAAAAACAATTTTGTATAGGGAAATTGATTTTACAAAATAGGAGTAGGGAGACAATTGATGACGTAAAGTGCAATGTATATAGCATCAACCCAAAAAAACTCAGGAAGAGATGAATGAATTAAGAGGGTGCATGACATTTCATTAATGTGTCTATGCTTACATTCAGTGACACTGTTTTGTTGAGGGGTGTCCAGGAAAGACATTCAAAAGGTAATACGATGGTGAGCAAAAAATTGTTTGAAAGGCGTTTGATCAAATTCTTTACCACCATCACTTTGAAATTTTTTTATTTTGGTAGAAAACTTATTTTCAACAAAAGCTTTAAAAGTACAAAAGTGTTGAAAGACTTCAGATTTTTCACCCATAGGAAAAATCCAAGAATATCGAGAAAAATCATCCACAAAAATAATATAATATCAATAACCCAAATTTGATAAAATAAGAGATTGCCAAACATTAGAATGTACTAAAGCTATAGGTTAGGCAATATAATGCTCAACAGAATTAAAAAGTAAATGTTTAGACTTGCCTAATTGACATTCTGAACAAAAAAAAATATTTAGAAAAAAATATATATTCTTTTGAGTTTGTAAAAGAGAAAGCGCATGATGACCTAAATGACCTAACCTACGATGCTAAACATCACCAAAGACTTGACGAGAGACTAGCGCCAAATTAGAGGTAGTGATCGAATCAGGTGGAAGAGGGTAGAGATCACCATCACTTGAGGATTTGAGAATAGTTTTTCCCATACTCTTATCCTTAATAACAATAGGAGAGGCATTAAAGGTAGCATAACAGTTGTTATCAGAACATAAATGTTTAACAGAAAGTAAGTTGTGAGATAATTGCGGTACATGCAAGGCATTGTTAAAGCAAAGATGTGTAGTGGATGTGCGTAAGAAAGTAGAACCAACATTATTAATATCAAGCAATTGTCCATTACCAACTAAAATTTTATTTTTGCCAAAATAAGGTGTAAAGTTAGTAAGAATACCTAACTGAGGAGTCATGTGAGCGGAGGCGATCGTATCAGGGCACCATTGGGTGAAATTAGACTCACTAAGAGACATGGTAGCAAATGATTTGGGCAAGTCATGAGTGACAACATCATGATTGAAACGGTGTCGACAATTGAGGGCAAGGTGACCTATGGTATGACAAATCTGATATAACATAGAGGACGATCCAGGATGCGGTCCCAAAAGACCTTCACTACTGTAAGAGGAAGTACCAACAGAGTGATTAAATATAGGAGAATAATTAAAAGAGTGATCAGTACCTGAATCATGCTGAATATAGTCACCACGATCGGTATTGCGTCCACCGCTTCGGCCACGACCATGAGAAGCGTCAGAAGTGGTGGGAGCGAAAAGAAATGTAGGAAGGTTAGAAGATTGATAAGAGAGCCGAAGATTTTTAACCGTTGTTCTTATAGGAGCAGCTTGGTATGCAAAATAACAAAAGTAAGGTTGATGTTGCTATTGGTGACTGTGGTAATGAAGCTCTCATACTCTGAAGGCAGACTTGCTAAGGCATAGAAGATAAGGTCTTTGGTGGAGAGCAGGGAGTTGATGGTAGTAAGAGCATTAGCGATGGCTTTGAGGTCGTGGAGGTATTGCTCCATTGACTTGCCATCCTTGGTATATTTGTGAAGCTTTAGACAAAGATCAAACTCATAAGCATTTGACTGATCACGGTATCGTTATTCCAGTGCAATTAAAACATCCCAAAAAGTACGATGAGCATTGACATCTTACAAGATATCATAGGTGAGAGTAGCATTAATCTAGGATCTGAGGCACTAGTCAGCCCTAACCTAAGTGGTATAAGCAGGATTGAGAATAGTTTGACCATCACTGGTGAGTTTGTAATACCCGTCTTCTTAAAATAACGGTAAAGAAGTGATTTGATAGATATTACATGGAATTAAATAATATATACATGAAAGATTTACTATTAATTTGAAATAATTTTTAGAAAAATGATATTGAAAATTTTATTATAAAGAGTTAGAAAAATTGAAATTATTAAATTGGAAGTTTGAAATTAAATAATTTTGAACAAAAGTATGAAATAGAGTTAAGAAAAATATTTGTAAAAAAAAAAATTGGAAGAAAGTATAATTTTCTATAATATTTGGAAGAAACAAAATGTGAAAATTTGAAATTTTAAGGAGAAATGGAAGAATCGTAATTAAGTAGTTGCAAAGTTGTAAATTTTAAATGAAGAAAACTAGTGGTAGAATTGTAATTAATTAGTAACAAAGTTGTAAATTTTAAATGAAGATGACCGGTGGAGTATCGTAATTAAGAGTGGTAAAGTTACAAATTTTTAATAAATATGCATGGTGGAAGAAACGTAAATAAGCTGTCACAAACTCAAAAAAAAAAAATGACAGACACACGGATGCTAGTGGACAGATGTAGGCTTGTGCACAAAATTAAATTGCCTAGAAAGCATGCATGCTAGACACATAAGCATAGATATGAAGAATGGGAGAAGCACAAGTCATTTGCTTGACCGATTTTTGTAGAAAAATTTAGTTTTTTGTTTTGTTTTGTTAAAATTAGTTTACAAATTTCTTTCTCACTCTAAAATTATATTCTCTCTCAAATTATTCTTTTTCTTTAAACACTAGGGGACTAAAAGAAATGATGAAAGATTGAAATTTTGATGTAGTTTATGGGAGAATTTAAAAGAAATTCGAGGAAAGCCTTTAAAAAAAGGTAATAATGTGAATTTTTTTTGAAAGATTGGATATTTATAAATTATTCCTCTATACTTAAAAAAACTGCATTTGAATTTTTAGAGAATGAAAATAATTTATGTTGATAGTACTGAATTTTAAATATACTTAAAATTATGCATATATGAAATTACCTGGAATTTGATGTAGAAATTTAAAAGTATGAATTATAGAAGAATTGAAGAATAAATTAGAAATTCTAATATAAATATTATGTCAGGTGTTGACGATCAGCAATCGGATGAAATTGCTGAAAAGAGCAGGAAATGCAAGGAGGTGATCCACGTGTAGTTTTAAGTACTACGCGGTGAGTTAGATTTACTTTTAGTAATCGAGACCAATAATAATATGAATTTATGATATTTTAATAAATGGTTGAATTATAATGATTTAATGATGTATTTTCCGTTAAGTATGATAATTGATTGATTTATTTATTATGGATTAAATAATATGTTGAATATTAATTATATAAAAATTTATATTTTAAAAAGGATGGATTAATGAAAAATATGCTGAGAAGTTATGTGAATTTATGAAAATATGATTGAAAAGAAAAATTATTAGGAGATATAATGAGACAATTTAATAAATATGATAAGAATAATAATTTTTAGAAAGAACTAGATAGTTAAATTGAATGCTTTGATGTATGCTTACTTGCATGTTATTGCTCATATGCATAAAAGGTAAGACTAGAAAACAATTGGTCTGGCTAAAACATGTCGACATGTGGGAAAACGTTCCTAGATGATAATATGAAAAGATTTGATGAGAAAGAAAGAAAGAAATTTAAATTCATGCATTATATTTGTTTTGAATATTTATTATTAATGCTTGAGACGTTAAAGAATCATTTTTGAGTATAGAATGATTGATAGATGGATGAGTCTCCAAAAGAGACAGTTTTGATGATAGATAAATAGAAAGGATGACATAATAAAGAATTTTATTATTGTTTGTTTATATGATATGAATTTTACGATGATATTGAATTGGAAATATGAAAGTGGTAAAAATATATGAGATATATATTTTGAAAGAGGATAGCCTGATAATTTATCTATTAAGAGAAATTGATAAATAATTGAATTAGAATGTGAGAAGAGATGAATGGTTAATTATGATGACTTAATAATGAATAAATATAATTAGAAGTATACAAATAGATTACTTCTAGTAAATTTAATTCATTGAGCTTGTGAAACTCACTCCTCATTGTTAAATAATTTCAGGTAGTAGGCAGGACAAATAGATTTGTGAGTTAAGATTCAAATTGAGTTATTATCTATAAGTTTCGTGGTTCACATCCTCAGACCAATGAAAAAAATTTGTAAATGTTCATGAATAATATGTTGTATATATTGTTTCAGTTGGGATTTTAAAAATATAACTTCCCTGTTGAAGGTTGAGGATTTGTATCTGAATATATTTTTAGTCGATGTACGTTTTTATATTGTTGCATATATGTGTCGTGTTAGGATTTCAAAACATGACGACACCGTTTCAGGGGTGGCTAACCTAGGATGGGTTGTTATAATTTTGGTATCAGAGCATTAGGTTTTATGATTCTATAGACTGCATAAAAATTTAAAGAAGCGGAAGATTTAAATAAATGACATTTTAATGTAGAGTTTGAGGATGACACGTGGACATGTTAGAGCTAGAGGTAGAGTTCTAAATCAGAGAAGATGTGGTAGACCCCCAATATTTAGAATAGCGGAGAGGAAGATCGAGTCTGTGGTCATGCAAAGGAACAGATTGCTAGTACAACTGATACTAGTAGAGGTGCGAGAGAATCTGATATTAGGAGGGATTAGTTGAGAGAAGTTCTTGATCGTGCTATAAAGAGAATGAATGCAGCAGAAGAAAGGGTTGATAATTTACAGAGGAGATTAAAGGAAAGGGGTATAATAGAACCTAATGTGGTGAGACAAGAGGCTTATGAGGGAGAGGGTGTGTTTGCACATGAGATGCAAGAGGATCGTTTTGTGAGATTTATGAAATTTAAAACCTGGTCTTTTAGAGGATCTGTAAATCCTATTGAAGCTAAACAATGGATTAAACATGTTAAAAAATATTTGAAGTCTTACTAGTGACAAATAGACAAAATGTTGCCTTTGCTTCATTTAAGCTGGAAGGTGAGGCTTCTCAATAGTGGGAGGATATTCTGCCTAGATTAAGTACATATGTAGATCAACCCTTAACTTGGCATAAGTTTAAGGATGTGTTCTTTACGAAGTATTTTCCAGATACGTTTTGAGCACAGCAAGAAATAGATTTTATTCATTTAAGGCAGAATACTTTATCTATGGCTGAGTATGATAGTAGATTTATAGCATTGTCGAGGCTTTTACCTAAGTTAGTGAATATGGAGGAGAGGATATGTAAGAGATTTTTAGATGGGTTACAGTATGAAATTCAAGCTAAACTCTCTTATATAGGTATTGGGAATTATGTTATAATGGTAGATAAAGAATTACAGATTGAGAAGGATGTGATGAAGTTTAAAAGTAAAAGGGATTGGCTGAAAATATCTAGATTTGAGGGACCCAGAGGTGGTAGTAGTATAAGTGTGCAGGGTGGGAGACCACCCTAAAGGGGGCGTTCCTTGTCACAAGGAACTGTAATATAGAGTCAGAGGCAAGCATGATATATTGCTTTTGTAGCTGAGAGTAATATTGGTGGGACCCCTAGATTTGTGAGACAGGCTATGGGAACTGGAAGTTATGGTAAAGAAGTAAGTATGACACCAAAGAGAAGTGGTAATCTGATGTATGATCGAGACACAAGAGTTTTTTATAGATGTAATCAAATAGGGCATCTGTCTCGGAATTGTCCTACTCTGATGTGCTTTGTATGTGGTGAGGGAGGACATATTAGTGTAGATTGTCCAATGGGAAAATCTGTAGAGATAAGTGTTGGAGGTTCTAGGGAAAAACAGGTGGAGAAATGTGGTGGATTAGGGAGTATGCGGGGTAGAGGCAGAGGAGCAGTAGCTGAGAGAGGACGTGGTGGTCAGCTACAGCCCATAAACAACAGTCTATGCATTGACCCAATAGGATGCACATGACACTCTTGATATTGTTATGGGTATGGTGTCTATTCTTGATAGACCTGCTAGATCATTGATTGATCCTAGTGCAACCCATTCTTTTGCATCCAGTGTTTATATGAAATCTATTGATGCTTGTGTTAGTCCTTTGATGCATACTATTATTATCGAGGTTCCTACTGGGGATTGGGTTATTACAAGGATAATTTATCGGAGTTGTGTGATTAGTATGGCTGATAGAGAATTTGAAGTTGATTTGTTTCCTTTAGATATGACAGATTTTAATTTAATTATGGGGATGAATTGGTTATTTGCATATCATGCTTGGGTAGATTGTTTTAGGAAGAATGTGGTGTTCAGGATACCAAGACAAGAAGAGTTTAATTTTTAAGGAGAACGTAAGATACTTGCCAACTGTCTTATTTCTGCCTTAACTACTAATAAATGGTTGAAGAAGGGTTGTGATGGGTATTTGGCGTATGTGGTGGATTCTAGAAAGGAGATTAGGAAGTTAGAAGAAATCTTAATAGTGAAAGAATTTTCTGATGTGTTCCTTAAGGAGTTGTCTGGGTTGCCTCCTAAAAGAGAGATTGAGTTTTCTATTGAGGTGATTCAAGGATCAGTACCCATATCTATATCACCTTATAGAATGGCACCAGCTGAGTTGAAAGAATTGAAAGTTCAACTTCAGGAGTTGTTAGATAAACAATTTATTCGACCTAGTATGTCACCTTGAGGAGCCCATGTGCTGTTTATGAAGAAGAATGATGGAATGATGAGGTTGTATAATGATTATAGATAGTTGAATAAGATCACCATCAAGAATAATTATCATTTGCCCAGGATAGATGATTTATTCGAGTAGTTATAAGGGGCTAGGGTGTTTTCTAAGATAGACTTGAGATCGGGGTATCATCAGTTGGGGATAAAGGAGAGGGACAAGCCTAAGACTACTTTTAGGACATGTTATGGCCATTATAAGTTCCTCGTGATGCCATTTGGGTTGACTAATGCTCCTGTAGCATTTATAAATCTAATGAATCGGGTGTGTAAAACATTCTTGGATAGATTTGTGATTGTATTTATTGATAATATATGGTATATTCCAATAATGAAGAGGAGCATGTGCAACATTTAGAGATAGTGTTAGAAATTATGAGGAGAGAGAAATTGTATGCAAAGCTCTCTAAGTGTGAGTTTTGGTTGAACGAAATATTTTTTTGGAGGCATGTTGTGCCAAGAGATGGTATAGAAATTGACCCACAGAAAGTGGAGGCAATGTTGAATTGGGAAAGACCCACTAGTATGATTGAAATTAAAAGCTTTTTGGGGTTGGCTAGTTATTATAGGAGGTTTATCCATAATTTTTCTATTATTGCTAGACCATTGCTTTTTGGGGTTGGCTAGTTATTATAGGAGGTTTATCCATAATTTTTCTATTATTGCTAGACCATTGACCAGATTGAGCAGGAATGAAGTGAAGTTTATATGGTTAGAAGAATGTGAGAAGATTTTCCATCTATTGAAAAAGAAATTGACTTCTACTCCGGTATTAATGCTTCCTTCCAGCTGTTGGGATGTGTGTTGATGCAACATGGGAGAGTTATAGCCTATGCTTCTAGGCAATTGAAGAACCATGAGAGAAATTACTCGACCTGTGATTTAGAATTAGCTGCCATAGTTTTTGCTTTGAAGATTTGGAAACATCATCTGTATGGAGCCACTTGTGAAATTTTTACTGATCATAAAAGTTTGACTCATTTACTTACCTAGAGAGAATTAAATTTGAGGCAGATAAGGTGGATGGAGTTTATTAGTGACTATGACTGTACAATTCATTATCATCTAGGGAAGGCTAATGTAGTAGCTGATGCTTTGAGTAGAAAGTCTAAAGGGAGATTAGCTACTATTGGGAGTCATGATATTAGCTTGATGATAGAATTGAGAGAAATGAGAATGTAGTTGAGTATCAGTGATAGAGGAGTATTTGATGGCAAATATGGTTGTACAATCTTCTATTATTGATTGCTTGTTACAGATGCAAAATAGAGATGAAAGGATAGAGAATATCAAACATGAAGTATTGAGTGGGATGCCGACTGAGTTTAGAATTAGAGAAGATGGTATGGTGGTATTGGGACATAGAGTTTGTGTTCCTAATGATGTTGAGATAAGAAATGAGATACTAAGAAAGGCTCATGATTCTATGTATTCTATGCACTCGGGTAATAATAAGATATACAGGGGGTTGAGACAAAATTATTGGTGATCAGGGATGAAGAAGGATGTTTGATTTGTGAACAAGTGAAATATGAGAATAGACATCCGGTAGGTTTATTACAGCCTCTTCCATTACCTGAATGGCCATGGGAGAATGTGAGTATGGATTTTGTTTCTGGTTTTCCCCTTACACAGAGAGGTCATGATGTTGTATGGGTTATAGTGGATAGACTTTCTAAGTCTTCGCATTTCCTTTCAATTAAAAGTACATGGAGTCCTAAAAAGTTGGTTGAATTGTACGTAGTGGAAATTGTGTGATTACATGAGTACCTTTAAGTATTGTATTAGATAGAGATTCTAGATTTACTTCTAGATTTTGGAGGAGTTTTCAGAAAGCTATGGGTACGCAGTTGTAGTTTAGTACAACTTTTCATCATCAAATTGATGGGCAGATAAAGAGAATCATCATAATACTAGAAAATATGCTTAGGGTAAGTGTATTGAGTTTTTCAGTAGCTGGGATGCTTATTTACCTTTGATCGAGTTTGCATACAATAATCAGTATCAAACTAGTATTGGGATGACACTATTTGAGTTTTTATATGGTATAAGGTGCAGAACTCCAGTATGTTAGGAGCAAGTTGGAAAAATAAATATATTGGTACAGAAATGATAGATTTGACTACTGAGAGGATCAAACTGGTTAAAGAGAACCTTAGAGTAGCACAGAACAGACAAAAAGGATATACTGATAATAGAAAATTATCTCTTGAGTTTCAGGTTGGTGACTGCGTGTATTTGAAGATATCTCCATGGAAGGGTATATTGAGATTTAAAAAGAAATAAAAGTTAAGTCCAAGATTTGTGGGGCCATATGAGGTAATTGAAAGAGTTGGACCAGTAGCATACAGATTGGATTTGCCTCCAGAGTTAAATAAATTGCATAATGTGTTTCATGTTTCACTTTTGAGAAAGTGTTTACATGATGAATCCCATAGTATTCCGAGTCAGGCTGTTGAACTTCAGAAAGATTTGACCTTTATGCAAGTACGAGTTAAAATTCTAAACAGAAAGGAACAAGTCTTACGTAATAATGTTATTCCTTTAGTTCAAGTATTATAGCAGAACAAATATGTTGAAGCAATTACTTGGGAGCATGAGGCAAGAATGAGGAAAGAGTATCCACAGCTTTTTCATGAGTTAGGTAAGGAAAATTTCAAGGACTAAATTTTTATAAAGTGGGTAAAATTGTAATACATGTGTTCTTAAAATAAAGGTAAATAAGTAATTTGATAGATATTACATGGAATTAAATAATATATACGTGAAAGATTTACTATTATTTTGAAATAATTTTTTGAAAAATGATATTGAGAATTTTATTGGAAAGAGTTAGAAGAACTGAAATTATTAAACTGAAAGTTTGAAATTAAATAATTTTGAACAAAAATATGAAATAGAGTTAGGAAAAATATTTGTAATTTTTTTTTGGAAAAAAATATAATTTTCAATAATTTTTGGAAGAAAGAAAATGTGAAAATTTGAATTTTTAAGGAGAAATGGCAGAATCGTAATTAAATAGTGGTAAAGTTGTAAATTTTAAATGAAGATGACCAGTGATAGAATCGTAATTAAGTAGTGGCAAAGTTATAAATTTTAAATGAAGATGACTCGTGGTAGAATCGTAATTAAGAAGTGGTAAAGTTGTAAATTTTAAATGAATATACATGGTGGAAGAAACGTAAATAAGCAGTCACAAACTCAAAAAAAAAAAAAAAAAAAGACAGACACATGGATGCTAGTGGACAGATGTAGGCTTGTGCACAAAATGCAATTGCCTGGAGAGCATGCATGCGAGACACATAAGCATAGACATGAAGAATAGGAGAAGCACAAATCATAGACTAGACTGGTTTTTTTTATAAAAATTTAGTTTTTTATTTCTTTTGTTAAAATTAGTTTACAAATTTCTTTCTCACTCTAAAATTATATTCTCTCTCAAATTACACTATTTCTTTAAACACATGGGGACTGAAAGAAAAAGTAAAAGATTGAAATTTTGAAGAAGTTTATAGAAGAATTTTAAAGAAATTCGAGGAAAGCTTTAAAAAAGGTAATAATGTGAATTTTATATTTTTTGAAAGATTTAATATTTTTAAATTATTCCTCTATACTTAAAAAAATTTGTATTTGAATTTTTAGAGAATGAAAATAATTTCTGCTGATAGTACTGAATTTTAAAGACAGTTGAAATTATGCATACATAAAATTACCCAGAATTTGATGTAGAAATTCAAAAGTATGAATTATGGAAGAATTGAAGAATAAATTAGAAATTTTAATATAAATATTATGTCAGGTGTTGACAATCAGCAATCGGGCGAAATTGCTGAAAGGAGAAAGGTAAGGAGGTGATCCACGGGTAGCTTTAAGTGCTATGCGGTGAATTAGATTTACTTTTAGTAATCAAGACCAATAATAATATGAATTTATGATATTTGAATAAATGGTTGAATTATAATGATATAATGATGTATTTTTCGTTAAGTATGATAATTAATTTATTTATTGATTAGGGATTAAATAGTATATTGAATATTAATTATATAAGAATTTATAATTTAAATGATGCATTAATGAAAAATGTGCTGAGAAGTTATATGAAAATTTTGAAAATATGATTGAAAAGAAAAATTGATAGGAGATGTAATGAGATAATTTAATAAATATGATAAGAATAATAATTTTTAGAAAGAACTAGATAGTTAAATTGAATGCTTTGATGTATACTTGCTTGCATGTTATTGCTCATATGCATAAAAGAGAATACCAGAAAGGCAGCTGGTCTGGCTAAGAAGACCTGGAAGGTAGCTGGTCTGGCTGAAACATGTCGACATGTGGGAAGACGTTCCCAGATGATAATATGAAAAGATCTGATGAGAATGAAAGAAAGATAATTTAAATTCATGCATTATATTTGTTTTGAATATTTATTATTAATGCCTAAGACACTAATGAATCAGTTTTGAGTATAGAATAATTGATAGATAGATAAATCTCCTAAAGAGATAATTTTGATGATAGATAAATAGAAATGATGACATAATAAAGAATTTTATTATTGATTGTTTATATGATGTAAATTTTATGATGATATTGAATTGAAAATATTAAATTGGTAAAAATATATGAAATATTATGTATTGAAAGATGATAGCCTGATAATTTATCTATTAAGAGAAATTGATAAATGATTGAATTAGAATGTGAGAAGAGATGGACGGTTAATTATGCTGACTTAACAATGAATGAATATAACTAGAAATATACAAATCGAGTACTTCTAGTAATTTAATTCATTGAGCTTGTGAAACTCACTCCTCATTATTAAATAAGTTCAGGTAGCGGGCAAGACAGATAGATTTGTGAGCTAAGATTCAGACTGGGTTATTATCTGTAAGTCTCGTGGTCCACATCCACAAACCAATGAATTTTTTTTTTTTTTTTTTTTGTAAATATTCATGCATAATATGTTGTATATATTGTTTCAGTTGGGATTTTAATAATGTAACTTCCCTGTTGAGGGTTGAGGATTTACGTATGTATATATTTCTAGTTGATTTATGTTTTTATATTGTTTCATATATATGTCATGTTAGGATTTCAAAGTGTGACGACATCGTCTTGAGGGTGGCCAACCCGGGATAGGTCGTTACAGAGGGCTAGGTGAGAGGGATAAGAAAATGAACCAGCAACGTAGTCTAGTATGTCATAACTAATGAGGACCGGTAGAAATTGAGACCGTCAAAGTACCTAGTTGGTGTTATGTAATTTTAGACTCACTAGGTGGGTTATAGTAAAAGCAGAGAATAGGGGTAGATTTGGAAAAGCAAGTGGAGGTGTGGCGGTAGAAAAAAGAGGCAGTACTGTAGTAGTGTTACTATTTATAGATACTATAGCAGTGGTACTATTCATCAGTAATGTAGTAATGGTACTATTCACCGGCACTGTAGTGACGACACTATCCACCGATATATATTCTGGGAAGGAAGAAGAAGAAAACATTGGATAAGAAGAAGACATTGGAATTTAGAAAGAAAAAAAAGAGCAGTGTTTTAGGGTTTAGAATCTTTACTACTCTAATACCATGAACAAAATAAAAGAAAAATTAGGGTTTGTGTTTACTGATTGCATAATGTTGCAGTAGTAGGAGTTCATATTTATAAGGTGTTAACACAATAGTTTCCTATTTACAATATGACTAGAGTTTCTTATTTACTATGACTAGGATTTCCTAATATTATTTACATTAGGAATATATACATTTACAGGTAAGAATCAGTGATGATTCTTTCTTAAATTATAGATATGTCAAGATTAATTCACATGTGAAATGTGTTGATTATTGAAAATCAAGCGTGCATATTATATTGTGTACTTCAAGTAATGATTTTTGGAGATTCATTCAATCTACCATTAGCAAATGAATCCGAGTTTTCTGGAAATCTTGCTGAGTTACTTCTCGAACACAGGTTTTAGACCTTCAAAATAATTGTTTTTCCAAGTTATTGCTTTTTCTTTGAAGCCCTTCTTTGTTAATAATCAAGTTTTTCTAAAATTGGATAGGTTTCATTGATGTGTCTATATTTGGATCGATACTCAATATTGCTTGGTCCACAATGTATATAAATTATTGAATGTGAATGTATTTTATACGGGTATGTTATTAGATTGTTGGAATTAGTCAGCTAATCAAAATGCCAAACATTTATTTTCGGTTAATTTAGACTACTATTAGTTTAGTTTTGACCTCTATCACTTGATGCAGTTACATATTGTAGACTAAGGTTTCAACTTAAGAGAGGGGTGAATTAGGTTTTTAAAAACTTTTACTAATTAATCACAAGTTTATAAAAACAGATAAACCAATAAGCATATAAACAAGTAATGTGCTGTAAACAAAAGAGTTTAAGGAATAGAAGATGCAAACTCAATTTATAATGGTTTGGCAATATCGGATTCGTGCCGACCCTACATCCATTCTCTTCAAAGAACCTCCTTGAAGAAATCCACTAAAAACCTTTAGTCGTGCAACTTCACGGGTGTTGCACAAACCTTACAATCAATCATTTTCTCTTGGAAGCAAATCCCTTCCTTTCAGAAGCTAATTTCTTCCTTTCGGAAGCTGATTCTCTTACAATAAATGTTGTAAATTAAATAGTAGAGAGACAGCAATGAAAGCTTATACAACTGAATAATGTCTCTCTTTCAAGGTAAAGCTTGAAGAATGGCTCAACAATAAATATTTCAAAGCTTTTGTGTATCAATGAGTAAAAACTTGATTGAATATGTAATCTCCCTTTTTGAAATGCTCAATAGAGTGGGTTTATATAGCCTTGTATTGATATGGCCGTTTTGTACTGACTTAGAATGTTTTGGTGCATTTTGTGCTTATTTCTCGCGTCTTAACAATCATATTTTTTGAATTACCAGTCGACTGGATCTTAGTACCAGTCGACTTGGTGAGGTGAAAAGTCTCACCTTTAAGGCTATGATTGGTACCAGTCGACTGGGTAGTTATTACCAGTCGACTGGGGACAGTCTGTCCAATATACCAGTCGACTGGGGACACATTGTCCCATATACCAGTCTTTTGATATAAGTACCCAGTCGACTGGGTTGCCTATCAACCCAGTTTTTCATGTTTTGAAATGTTTTTAACTTGAAAACGTTTGATTGAAAAGTTTTGTTAAAATACTTTTTCAAAAGGAGCCATAAGATAAGCTTTTTACCTTAACAAGTGAGATTTACAACTTGTTTTATTACCTTAAACCTATACTAGATCTTCTGTCTTGACTTGAAATTTGATTCAGGTTGAGTTCTTGCACCTTGATTTTTGGCTGTATGCTTTTATCGCTTAGTACACTTAGATAACACTGTTAGTATAATAAGAGTTATGTTTTGTCATCATTAAAATATAGGTGAGGGTCAACAATTTCTCTCATTTTGATGATGACAAAACTAATGAGAGAAAACAGTTTTTAGAAACTAAGTGTTGGATTTTTTGAAAAAATCAGGCAGAGTTTCCTCTGTTTTTTGAATAAAATCAACATGTAAAAAATATATGGAACAATTTATATGCCACCCAACCAATCAACTCAACATATGTAATCATATACTAAGATTTTTGGAGCAATACTCCCCCTAAATCTATACACTAGTTTGAGTTTACAGTTATTTTTCTCATTTTCTCATTTTTCTCTTCCGTTTTGACAACAGCAGAAAAGGAGGTAGTAAACAAACAAATTAAGCTATATAGATACCATAGACATGAATAGTATGTATAAACAAACTTGTATGCAATAATTTGGCTTCATTCGGAGTTCTAAAGCCTTCCCAAGAAGAACCGAAAGTTTTCATACATGCAGAAGCAGTTTAAAGCATTTATCCGAATATAAAGAGATATAAAGCATGTAACCGTATTACACAAATGTAAAACAAGTATATGAATTAAGTCTAAGCATAAACCATCATCATATATATCACCAGTCTATACAACATAGGCTTCAAAGAGCCGAAACAGAAGTACAAAATATAGTAAATGATGAATATATGTCCGTGCTAAGAACAAAGAAAAACTATATCAATATGTACATCAAAAGGAAGATAGAAAAAATGACTCAAGGAGAAGGAGAATCAGAGCCACCATGAGCAAGATCTCGAAGCTCAGCCAGAGAGGCCTCGGTATGCTCACAGTGTAACTCAAAGTCATCCCGGAGAGAGCGGAGGTCGTGATGCATGGAGTCAACTGTAGAGCTCAAACTTTGGAAGCTGGACTGCATGGTCAGTTGGAGGCCGGTGATAGCCTGAAGGAGTTCGCCATATCCAGTCGGACTAGCACTCGAGTCACCCTTAAGAGGTGCTTGGTCATCCATATCTATAGTAGCAGCAGCAGTAGCATCTCCACCCTCGTCCTCATCATCACTGCTCTCGTCCTCTCCTATCCGAATGTGCTTCCCACCTTGGAGTAGATGAAGCCATCTCGAATTGTGTATCCCATCTTCTTCAGCAAGGAGACATTAATGATATCCTTGAAACCGATGTCCTGAGCCTCGTAGGCGGGGAGAGGCACCCGAAAATGCTGAAGGATGAGCGTGATGAGCATCTCGTAGGGAAGGCATCCGTAGTCGCTCGCTTCGCCATTTATCATGTTGGCGAGCAGTAGGGGGTAGATATTGAAGCAGTGCCCAGTTTTAAGGCACCAAATCAGTACGATATCTATATTAAATAGATAGCCCCGACTCTCAAGTCTCGAGTGGATGGTCCAACTCACAATGAGGTTAAACAATTTCGAGTCAAAAGGCATGTCACTATATGTGTGAAATGTAGTGGGTCGAAACACATAGTTAGGGTCACCCCTAACTATCTGACATGCCTCCTCATAATCAAAATTGTCTGGCCATTCGTCCAGACTCCATTGAATCCCTTCCACAGGGATCCTCAGGATACTCATCAAGAGGTCAGTGTTGACCTCAAACTCCACACCCATAACATTGGTTCTTAAACTTAGAGCCAGTGGACTAGGTTTCACCAAGTTCGCACAGAACTGGTGAATCAGTCTCGGGTAAAATTTTTCATGTATCTTGACCAGTGGGGTCAAGTTAATGGCATTGAAGGCAGGTAAGATATCAACATTACCATGACGAATAGATTCGAAGTCGATGAATCTACCCGTCAAGATCTTCTTTTGGCGGATAACGGATGTATACCTATCTTTCGCCGCCGGGCTGGAGAATAGTGAGTCGTCAAACACTGTTCTGGGCTTCTTGCTTGATGAGCCTGCCACGCTCTTCCCTCGGGAATCCGAAGCCATGGATTTGGTGGACCTTGGCCTAGTAGGAGCATGTGGTCCCCTAACGGTGGTTTTTATGCGGATTCGGTTGTACATTTTTTAGAAATGGCTTTTAAGGTTAAAAAAGGTTTTGGTAAAAAAAAAAAAAAGGGATTTCAACCGTAGAAAGTTGAAATGGATGGTGTGGATGAGTAGATCGAGGTGTTTAGGGAGTGTTTTGAAGGTTTTTTTTTTATCAAAATGACGAGATTTTTTATAGAGAGAAAGCTTAGGGTTCTAAAAATGGCGTAAAAATCTGGAAAAATGAAGAGTATATATATAATCGCGATACCAGTCGACTGGGTTCTTTACAGAATTGAAAAGTTTCTCATACCAGTCGATTGGGTAGGGATACCAGTCGACTGGGTAAACTGGCATAAGGATACCAGTCGACT
Source organism: Bretschneidera sinensis (assembly GCA_023935145.1). Classification (NCBI taxonomy): domain Eukaryota; kingdom Viridiplantae; phylum Streptophyta; class Magnoliopsida; order Brassicales; family Akaniaceae; genus Bretschneidera; species Bretschneidera sinensis. Next base: position 39,681,399 of record CM043705.1, read on the forward strand.
AGGTAGTTCATACCAGTCGACTGGGTAGTTAACAGATTTTCAAAAAATGGCTCAAAACAAGGTTTTTGATAACCAGTCGACTGGAAGATTAGGCAGAGACTTACCAGTCGACTGGACCCTTAAGAAAATTTCCAGTCTTGAGTCTTAGCACAAAATTTGTTTATCTATGCCATCTTGAGTGAGAGAGTTATTAAATAAGGTTTAATACACTTTCACTAGATGTCAAATATGCAAAATGATGAATGATGAAACAATCAGACATATAGTTTATCATAATCTAACAATCCCATTAACAGTCTTATTTTGCAAAAACTTGCTTCACTTAGAGGTTTTGTAAGAATGTCAGCTGTTTGATCTTCTGAAAGTATGAATTCTAGTCTTATATCACCTTTTTTAGCATGGTCTCTTAAGAAATGATGTCTAATTTCTATGTGTTTAGTTCTAGAGTGCTGAATAGGGTTCTTAGTTAGGTTGATAGCACTAGTATTATCACAATGTAGTGGGATACTTTTAAAGTTCATGCCATAGTATTCTAGTTGTTGTTTCATCCATAACACTTGGGCACAACAACTTCCAGCTGCTACATATTCCGCCTCGACGGTTGATAGTGCAACGGAGTTTTGTTTCTTGGAAAACCAAGAGGTTAACATTGCACCTAAGAATTGGCATGTTCCACTTGTGCTTTTTCTATCTAACCTACATCCAGCAAAATCGACTTTTGAATATCCTACAAGCTCAAATTATGAATCTCTAGAGTACCATAATCCTAGGTTTTGAGTTCCTTGTAGATATCTAAGGATCCTTTTTACTGCAACTACATGTGATTCCTTAGGATTAGCTTGAAATCTAGCACACATACATACACTGAACATAATATCAGGTCTACTTGCAGTCAAATAAAGTAAAGTGCTTATCATGCTTCTATAGTATTTAGTATCTACACACTTACCTCATTCATCAAGATCAAGTTTTGTAGATGTGCTCATAGGAGTAAAAAGTGGCTTTGAACTTTCCATCCCGAACCTCTTTAATAGATCCTTGGTATATTTTGATTGATTGATGAAGATGCATCCTTTCAATTGTTTGATGTCCAAGGAAGTAGGTAAGCTCTCTCATCATGCTCATTTCAAATTCACCTTGCATGCACTTGGCAAACTCTTGACACAAAGATTCATTAGTAGCACCAAATATAATATCATCAACATATATTTGGACTAGTAGAGTGTCATTTATGTGAGTTTTTATGAAGAGGGTTGTGTCTGCTTTACCTCTTATAAAATTATTGTCAATTAAAAATTTACTTAGCCTTTCATACCACGCTCTTGGAGCTTGCTTCAACCCATATAGAGCCTTAGAGAGCTTGTAGACATGATTTGGAAGACTAGGATTCTCAAATCCAAGAGGTTGCTCAACATAAACCTCTTCTTCTATAAAGCCATTTAAAAATGCACTTTTTACATCCATTTGAAATAACTTAAACTTATTAAAGCATGCAAAGGCTAATAACATTCGAATAGCTTCTAATCTAGCTACGAGAGCATAGGTCTCATCAAAGTCTATTCCTTCTTCTTGATTATATCCCTTAGCAACTAGTCTAGCCTTGATCCTAGTTACTATTCCATTTTCATCCATCTTATTTCTAAATACCCATTTAGTTCCTATTATTGTATGATTCTTAGGTCTAGGAACTAGATTCCAAACATTGTTTTTTTCAAATTGATTTATTTCTTCTTGCATGGCAATTATCCAGTCATTATCATTTTCGGCTTCAATAAATGTCTTAGGTTCTATTTGAGACAAATAAGCTACATAATTGCAAATATTTCTAATAGAGGAATGAGTTCTTACCCTTTGTGAAGGATCACCAATCACTTGATCAATCGGGTGATAATTTACATACCTCCAATCTTTGGGAAGACTATCTTCTTGTCGACTTTTAGATGGTTGGTCCAATTTAAGAGTTTCAATCTCTTCGTTTGTTTAAGGTGGACTCTCCTTTAGGTCAACAATGGGAGTAGGTGTTTCTGTTCTTGGAATAAAATCTGCATCATCATTGAAAGAAACTTCTCTACTACTAATTGGGTTAGAGTCATCAAGAGTTACATGTACGGATTCTTCTACCACTAGAGTTCTCTTGTTGAAGACTCCATAAGCCTTACTAGAGGTTGAATATCCTAAAAATATCCCTTCATCAGTTTTAGAGTCAAATTTACCCAAATTAGTTTTCTTGTTATTTAGGATGAAGCATTTAAAACCAAATGTACGAAAATATGAGATATTAGGCTTTCTATCTTTTTATAATTCATTCATAGTTTTATCAAGTATAGGCCTAATTAAAATTCTATTCAAGATATAGTAAAAAGTGTTTACTGCTTCAGCCCAAAAGTATTTTGGTAAACTATTTTCGTAAAGCATTGTTCTTGTAAATTCTTCTAAAGCTCTATTTTTCTTCTCAACAACTCCATTTTGTTGAGGAGTTCTAGGAGCTAAAAAGTTGTGATCAATTCCATTTTCATCACAAAATTTTGAAAAACTTTAGTTTTCAAATTCTTTTCCTTGCTCACTTCTAATGCTTGAAATACAAATTCCTTTTTTTATTTTGAACCTTTTTGCAAAAGTTTTCAAATCCTTTGAAAGCTCCATCCTTATAAGCAATAAAGATAACAAAGGTATATCTTGAATAGTCATCAACAATAACAAGAGCATATTGATGGCCTGTTGTGAGTTTTAAATTACTCGCAAGCGCACGAGTCGTTTGCAATATAGCGTTGCGCAAGTGCGAGGTCGAATCCACAGGGAATTGCGTTGTGAAAATATAACGTTATCTAAACTAATCTTATCTTAACCTAGTTCCGAGTTTTGTATTATATGTTGCAAAATAAATAAAAACTAAACTAAATTGATTTTATAAACTAATAAAAAGACTAAGGTTTCTGAATCCAGCCCGCCAATATTAAGCATATATCTCAATGTTCTAAAGATAGCCTATCAAAAAATTCCATGAATCCAACTTAAGACAAAAAACAAAAAATATCCTAATTAAACCAAAAGCATCCAATGTATCTGCTTTTAACAAATCACAAAGGAAATCCAATTTAATCAAAAACAATTTGATGTATCCATCAGATGAAACACAAGGAATATCCAATAGAACAATTTAAACACAATCAATCATAAGATTCTACTCAAATAATTGACAGAACATTTATACTAAAAACATCATAATTGTATAAACAAAACTGAAACTAATATGCCAAACAACAGCAGGGCTTCATCTTCAACCTTAGTTGAAGATTCTAGCCACTCATAGTTATGAAACTATAGTTCATAATAAAAGTGCTAAACATTTAACTAAAAAGAAATAAATTACTTTACATGGGAGAAATTCCACTCCCTGTTGGGCGGCACTTCCCCTCATGGTAGCAAAGCCTTTGGGATCCACCAGAATGCCAGCAGATGTCCACCGGTTAACACCAAATGGCTTAGGAATTGCACCCTGAATGATGAAGTCAGATGGTGTTTATATAGGGGGAGTCTCGGAGCACTGTAGGTTTCAGATTCGATGTGGGATACTGGCCCGAGTGTGCTCGATAGCAAAATGGTGCGATCGATCGCATGTCTTGTGTGCACGGTCGCATGTGCGCTCGATCGCATGTCTGTTACAATCGATCGCAGATGCACTGAACTGCAAATATTTTGATGTGGGATGTTGACCATGCACTCGTTCGTAGGCAGGTGCGCTCGATCGTATATCTCGTGCGATCGATCGCACTATGCATCCTTTTTGCTCTTGAAGCTTGATATCTCCAGAAATGCCTCATTTTCTCCACAAACCTATAAAAATACACAAAACACAAAAAAGACATAAAATAAAGTGAAATAATACAAATTAAAAACCTAACAAATATAAATTAAATGGCTTAAATATGCAATATTTAAGACTCATCAAATACCCCCAAACTTATATTTTGCTAGTCCCTTAGCAAAACAAAATAAAAACTAAATGAAAAACAAAGAACATAAAGATAAGTTCATCATTCATGTTATCCAAAAATTTAAGGAGCACACACCACCAGGATATTCATTCATGAGCAAACTTAAAAAGAAAAACCCATCTTCGCAATAAATAGAAATGTTAAAATCTAATTACTTACAAAAGGTAGGTCAAGGCATCACAAGTCTGACACTGTGTAAAATGAATTAGCATATAAAAATGAAGCTTCCAAATAACTCCAATGTGTAAGGTCTTCATGTCTCAAGATTCACCAAATTTCCCATCAGAATAAACGAACATGGCATAGTTTTTATTTTCTTATTTTCTCTCTTTTTTTTTAAAATTTTTATATATAAGGCTCTGCTATGTTTAATTCCCTTAAGCTTTCTAATTGACTAATGTAGCGAGTGTTGAGTCAATGACTCCCAAACCAGATGATTTTAGGGCATTAGGTGTAAAGACACCCCTAAGGACTTACTAACTCGAGTCAAAAAGGCTACGAAACTAAACTGACCTTAATGCTACCAAACAAAATTTTCACCTTTTGACGTGAACACTCACTGCTTACTGAGGCAAGAGGTCCAGTTACTCAGTGGAAAGTTTATTGATGATGATCATTATTATTATTATTATTATATATGTATATATATATGCTTTTCTATGCCCAAGTGTTTATCCCACAAGTCATCCAGTTTCAGTTAAGACAAGGAAACGTACACATTAAAATCACATGTCATACCTCACACAATTTGTGCTAATGTGCTTGTGTTAGATTAGATCAAACATGGTGAATTCTCAAATGCCTAAAGTAAGTAACTAAATTTTAAAACTTTATCACTAGATCATGTGTTCAAAATTTTAAGCTCATTTATGACATCACATCACAGAAAATGTTTAGATCAACCAAAATTTCAAAATAACGTGAGCATGCATTTACCTTTTTTTTTATATATGAAGAAAAACAACAACAAATTGGGACAAAGTGTGTGTAATGTGTCTCTCATACCCCCAAACTTAAATTACACATTGACCCCAATGTGTGAATAATATGGAAAGAACTGACCTGGGATATGGAGAACTATCTGGATTAGTATGGCTCGTAGCATACCCCCAAACTTGAACTGAAGTACGCATTGTCCCTGAAAAATAAATACTGGAAAACAAAAAATACTAGAAGCACACATTAATCATAAATATGTAAAAAAAATAAAAAAATAGAAAAGATAAGCTGTGGGGTGCCTCCCACGAGCACTAAGTTTAAAGTCTTCAGCCAGACTCCCCTTAGTAGACGACACTCAATCAGAGTAACTAGGATCCTCCAATAATATCGTCTCTATATCCGGACTCCTCAACTCCAAGAATGGTTTTAGCCTTTGTCCATTTACCTTAAAAGTGTTACCATTCTTGGGATCCTCAATCTCAATGGCCCCATGAGGAAAAACTGACCGAATAATAAATGGGCCTGTCCAACGAGATTTGAGCTTGCCTGGAAAAAGATGCAAGCGTGAATTGTAAAGAAGAACTTTTTGACCCGGCTCAAAAGCTCGTCCTAAAATGTGTTGGTCATGTGTCTTCTTCATTTTTGCCTTGTAGAACCATGCACAATCGTATGCATCATTCTATAGGTTCTCTAATTCATTAAGTTGGAGCTTCCTTTGTGTGCTAGCCTTCGAAAGATTAAGTTCAACTGCTTGATAGCCCAATAGGCTCTATGCTCTAATTCAACCGGAAGGTGACATGCCTTTCGTACACAATACGATAGGGAGACATGCCAATTGGCATCTTGAAGGCTGTCCAATATGCCCACAGTGCATCAGTCAATCGCAGAGACCAATCCTTTCTACTAGGGTTCACGGTTTTCTCTAAAATGTGTTTGATCTCACGATTAGAAATTTCCACTTGTCCACTCGTCTGCGGGTGATATGGGGTGGCAACCTTGTGTGTGATGAAATAATTCTTCATCAACTGCTCAAAAATCTGGTTGCAAAAGTGCTTACCTCTATCACTTATGATTGCTCAAGGCGTACCAAATCGAGCAAAAATAGTGTCCTTCAAAAATTGGACCACAACTCTGTGGTCATTGGTCTTGCACGCAACGGCCTCCACCCACTTGGACAGATAGTCCACAGCAACTAAAATGTACAAGTTGCCAAAGGAGTTTAGGAACAGTCCTATAAAATCAATGCCCCACTCGTCAAAAATCTCAACAATTAGAATAGGGTTGAGGGGCATCATATTCCTCCTAGAAAGACTCCCTAGCTTTTGGCAATGCTCACAAGATACACAGTAGGTGTGAGAGTCTCGAAAAATGGTAGGCCAATAAAATCCACACTGCAAAATCTTTGCAGCGGTCTTTTTAGCACTGAAATGGCCTCCACAAGCATGATCATGACAAAAGGTGATGACTTTAGATTGGTCATGCTCAGGAATACACCTTCTGATGATCTAATCGGGACAATACTTAAATAGATAAGGATCATCCCAGAAAAAATGTTTTACCATGGCTAAAAACTTTGATTTATCTTGTCGCCCCCAATATAAAGGCATGTGTCCGGTGACAAGATATTTCACTATATCAGTAAACCATAGAGCGAGATTTTGAGCAATGAGCATTAACTACTCATCAGGAAAGGTCTCAGAAATGGGAGTGGTGGCCTCAGTGAAATCCACAATCAATCTAGATAAATGGTCCGCCACCACATTTTTAGAACCTTTCTTATCCCGAATCTCGATGTCGAACTCTTGAAGTAGCAAGATCCATCGGATAAGACGAGATTTAGCATCTTTTTTAAAGAAAAGATATTTCAAGGCTGCATGATCCGAGTAGATAATGACCTTAGATCCTAACAAGTAGGATCTGAACTGGTCTAATGCAAAAACGACTGCTAACAACTCTTTCTCAGTGGTAGAGTAATTAAGTTGTGAGTCCTTTAGAGTTCGACTTGCATAATAGATAACATAGGGAAGTTTATCAACACACTACCCCAAAACAACTCCAACAGTATAATCTGATGCGTCACACATAATCTCAAAAGGCACACCCCAGTTGGGTGGCTGAATAATGGGTGTGGACGTCAGAATCTTCTTCAGATCCCCAAATGCTTTCTTACAGTCCTCATCAAATATAAATGGGGCATCCTTTTGTAATAACTGGCACAAGAGCTTGGTGATTTTGCTGAAATTCTGGATAAATCGCCTGTAGAAAGCTACATGGCCTAGAAAAGATCGAACCTCCTTCACTGTATGTGGGGGTGGAAGGTTGGAAATCAGGTCCACCTTCCCTGATGAGATATGACATGCCCCAGTACAATGCCTTGCTTAACCATAAAATGGCACTTCTCCCAATTAAGCACTAGGTTCTTCACCTTGCACCGCATTAAAACCAAAGCGAGACGATGCAGGCACTCTTCAAAGGTTGAACCGAAGATGGAGAAGTCATCCATGAAAATCTCTAAGAACTGCTCTACCATGTCAGAGAATATATTGATCATGCATTGCTGAAAAGTAGCGGGTGCATTGCATAACCCAAAGGGCATGCGACAGTAGAAGAATACCCCAAAAGGACAGGTAAACGTCGTCTTCTCCTGATCTTCGGGGTCCACAGGGACCTGGTTATATCTAGAATAACCATCCAAAAAATAATAATACTCGTGCCCAGCCAAACGCTCCACCATCTGATCAATAAATGGCAGTGGAAAGTGATCATTCCTTATGGCAACGTTCAGCTTATGGTAGTCTATACACACTCTCCACCCTGACTGAACACGAATTGGCACCAACTCGTCGTCCTTATTCTTTACTACCGTCAATCCCGCTCGCTTGGGCACGAAATGAATCGGGCTCACCCACTTGCTATCAGAGATGGAATAAATGATCCCTGCATCTAACAGCTTAATTATTTCTGACCTCACAACCTCTTGCATAGCTGGGTTGAGCCTTCTTTGTGGCTCCCTCGATGGCTTGGTATTCTCCTCCAAATGTATCTTGTGCATCACCATCGAGGGGCTGATTCCCCTGATATCCTCAATAGTCTAATCGATAGCTTCCTTGTGCTCTCTTAGAACATCTAATAATTTATCCTCTTGAGCCTCACCCAAATCGGAAGCTATAATCACAGGCAAACAATCGGCTGGACCTAGGAACTTATACTTAAGATTATCCGGTAAAGGCTTAAATTCATTCTTGGGGGGTTCAAGTGTTGCAGTTTCCTCTGTCTCATTGCTTTCTTGAGGATCAGACTCCAAAATGGCATTCACTTCCTCGAGTAGCTTATCTAAGCCCAAGTCCTCTCCAAAGTGAGCAAAACACGCCTCTAGGGGATCCTCAATGCTTGATTCGTCCACAGTCTCCTCAAGAATCTCCTCTATCAAGCATACATTTCTCACTTCATCACAATCCAGTGGTTGCCTAGTGATATCAAAGATGTTTAACTCCACTGTCATATTTCTAAAGGAAATCTTCATCACCCCTGTCCTACAATTGATCAAGGCGTTAGCCGTGGCTAAGAATGGTCGCCCTAGAATAACCAGTATCTGAGTCCCTACATTCTGAACCGGCTCTGTGTTAAGCACAATAAAATCCACGGGGAAATAGAACTTATCTACTTTTATCAAAATGTCCTCAACTATTCCTTGTGGTATTTTCACTGACCTGTCAGCCAGTTGAAGCGTTGTGTTGGTGGGCTTCAGTTCTCCTAACCCTAACTACAGATAGACTAAGTAAGGCAGAAGTTTCACACTTGCTCCTAGATCCAATAGAGCCCTCTCGATCTGGCTGACTCCTATCGTGCAAGAGATGGTAGGACACCCCAAGTCCTTATACTTGATGGGTAGCTTGCATTGAAGGATTGAGCTAACCTGCTCGGTCAAAAATGCCTTCTTCGGGACATTCGTCCTCCTCTTGATAGTGACCAAGTCCTTTAAAAACTTGGCATATAACGGCACTTGATGGATGGCATCCAAAAATGGGATATTGATTTGGACTTTCTTAAATACCTCCAAAATTTTCTCATACTTCCCTCCTCTCTTGGGCGCCTGTAATCTCTCGGGGTAGGGTGCTTTAGGTATAAATGACCTAGGAGGGTCCTTTACAGTAGGTGTGGCTATAGATGGCTCAGCATCTCTCTTCTCCTTATTGCCACCTTCTTCCCCTTGCTGCACAGTAGAGGTCTCTTCTACTTGATTGTCCACTTGTCTTCCAGACCTTAGTGTAACAATCGATTGCGCTTGTTCCTCCCCGTGCGTAAGATGTGAAGAATTTCCAACCATAAATTGTCCCTTCAGGTTAGGCACGGGCTGACTGGGGAACTTTCCTTTTTCCCTCTCACCCAAGTGACTTGCAATTTGCCCTATTTGACTCTCCAGCTTGGCAATTGCTTAGGTGTTTACCACTGTTGCACTCTTCACATCACTTATATTTTGGCTAGTCGTCTTCATGAACTCCTTAAGGGTGTCCTCTAGCAACTGTGAAACTGGTGCTGGTGTTTGAGTGGGTGCTTGGTAAGCAGGTGATGGTGCTGGATGGGCAGAACGACCATGATTAGGAATTTGTGGGGCAAATCCGGGAGGATACTGATTGTGAGCATGATGAGGGGCTCCTCCCTGATTCATTGGTTGGTTCTGCTTCCATGAAAAATTTGGGTGGTTCCGCCACCCTGGATTGTATGTCTCGGAGAACGATCCATTCGACTGTCTCCGATAGTCATTGAAAGCATTTACTTGTTCAATAGTATACTCGGTAAAAGCCAGAATTGATGGACAATTCTGTGCTAGATGCATGGGACTAGCACAGATGGAACAGCTTTCAACATGGAATGTGTTGGCAGCATTGATGGATTGGCCCACAGTGAGAGCATCTAACTTTAGCCTCAAGTCAGCGTCTTCCCTGACCTCATAGATGCCTTCTTTCTTGGGAGCACCGACGGACTTATCTTGACAGCTTGAAAAATCCCACTGCTGCGAGTTATCGGACAACTTATCCAATGCGTTGTATGCTTCATCTCCCGTCAGACTTAAGAATGCCCCCCCATTCATAGACTCGATCATACTATGGTTGGCTTGAGTCAACCCTTGGTAGAAGAATTGAACGAGTCTCCACTTCTCATATCCATGTGGAGGGTATCTGATCAGTAACTCTTTGAAGCGTTCCCAGCTTTCAGATAACTTCTCATCCTCGTCCTGAGTGAAAGAACTAATCTCCTTTCGGCACTCATTTACTCTTGACATTGGGAAAAACTTATGATAAAATTTACTAAGCAAGTTTTCCCAAGATGTGATAGACCCGGACGTGTTGGAATCCAACCACGCCCTAGCTCTATTGTGAAGAGAAAAAGGGAAAATTCGAAGATGGACAGACTCCTCAGAGAAGTTCAGGAATTTGAATGTAGCACAAATATCTTTGAACTTCTTTACATGGCTATAAGGATTTTCAAGATCTAGGCCATGGAATGAGGGTAGGAGTTGGATGACATGGGGTTTCAAGTCAAAATGGGTGGCATTGGTAGGTGGCAACACTATGCAAGAAGATGAATTGGTCGCAACGGGTGCGAACAAATCCCTAAGGGATGTAGTGGAATCCATGTTCCAAGCTCTAGGTTGCTCTACATGTTCAGAATGATTTGTATTCCTAAAATTTTCTCCCATTTCAACTTATGCTCTCTTCTGTCTCCTAAGAGTTCTTTCTAAGTCGGGATCTAAATGTGTCAAATCTAAATTCAAGGATCTCCGACCAAGCATAAACCGTACAAAAAGCACTAAAATAACCTACCAGCAGAAATTTGCAATTTTTTTTAATAAACAAATAGAAACAAATAAAATAAAATAAAATTGCTTAACAGAAAAATCAAAAAAATAATGCTAACTAACTAGTAGAAAAATAAAATTAATTCAAACAAAAATTTCATAAACAAAACAACTCCCCAGCAACGGCGCCAAAAACTTGTTGTGAGTTTTAAATTACTCGCAAGCGCACAAATCGTTTGCAATATAGCGTTGTGCAAGTGCGAGGTCGAATCCACAGGGAATTGCGTTGTGAAAATATAACTTTATCTAAACTAATCTTATCTTAACCTAGTTCTGAGTTTTGTATTATATGTTGCAAAATAAATAAAAGCTAAACTAAATTGATTTTAAAAACTAATAAAAAGACTAAAGTTTCTGAATCCACCCCCGTCAAAGTTAAGCATATATCTCAATGTTGTAAAGATAGCCTATCAAAAAATTCCATGAATCCAACTTAAGACAAAAAACAAAAAATATCCCAATTAAACCAAAAGCATCCAATGTATCTGCTTTTAACAAATCACAAAGGAAATCCAATTTAATCAAAAACAATTTGATGCATTCATCAGATGAAACACAAAGAATATCCAACAGAACAATTTAAACACAATCAATCATAAGATTCTACTCAAATAATTGACAGAACATTTATACTAAAAACATCAGAATTGTATAAACAAAACTGAAACTAATATGCCGAACAACGGCAAGGCTTCATCTTCAACCTTAGTTGAAGATTCTAGCCACTCATAGTTATGAAACTACAGTTCATAATAAAAGTGCTAAACATTAAACTAAAAAGAAATAAATTACTTTACATGGGAGAAATTTCACTCGCTGTTGGGCGGCACTTCCACTCGTGGTAGCAAAACCTTCGGGATCCACCAGAATGCCAGCAGACGTCCACTAGTTAACACCAAATGGCTTAGGAATTGCACCCTGAATGATGAAGTTAGATGATGTTTATATAGGGGGAGTCTCGGAGCACTGTAGGTTTCAGATTCGATGTGGGATACTGGCCCAAGTGCGCTCGATCGCAGAATGGTGCGATCGATCGCATGTGCGCTCGATCACATGTCTTGTGCGCACGATCGCATGTGTGCTCGATCGCATGTCTGTTACGATCGATCGCAGATGCACTGAACTGCAAATATTTCGATGTGGGATGTTGACCATGCACTTGTTCGTAGGCAGGTGCGCTCGAGCGCAGAGGCACTCGAGCGCAGAGGCACTCGATCGCATATCTCGTGCGATCGATCGCATTTTGCATCCTTTTTTCTCTTGAAGCTTGATATCTCTAGAAATGCCTCATTTTCTCCACAAACCTATAAAAATACATAAAACACAAAAAAGACATAAAATAAAGTGAAATAATACAAATTAAGAACTTAACAAATATAAATTAAAGGACTTAAATATGCAATATTTAAGACTCATCATGGCCACCTAGACTAATGGTACTTGTTGGACCAAATAAGTCCATATGCTAAAGTTCCAATGGTCTAGTAGTTGAGACTATATTATTTGATTTAAAAGAAATCTTAGTTTGTTTTCCCATTTGACAAGCATCACATACTTTGTCTTTTTCAAAATTGATTTTGGGAAGTCCAATGACTAAATCTTTTCTAGAAATGATTTTAAGCAAATTTATGTTCACATGACCAAGTCTTCTATGGCATAGCCATAGGTTTTCACTAAATGCAGGAAAATATTTTTCATTTTTGGAATGCAATGATTTTAGATCAACTATATAGACATTTTCGTGTCTATGGCCAACAAACTTGATCTTGTTACTCTTGATGTCTATAACTAGACAATGAGAGGTTTCAAATGTGACTTTGTTGCCTTTATCACAAAGTTGACTAATACTTAGTAAATTTGGCTTAAGGCCTTGTACTAGCAATACAATATCTATGGTTGAGAAATCATTACCAACTTTTTCATGCACGATGATCTTTATTTTTGTGTTGTCTCCAATGGTGGCATGTCCGTCATCTCTTAGAGTTAGCTCTTTGAATACACTTTTATCACCGGTCATGTGCTTTGAGCATCCACTATCAAGGTACTAACAATTACCTTTTTCTTTAGTGTGGAGACATATCTACATTACACAAGGATACACAATTGCATTTTTAGGTACCCAAAATTTCTTGGGTCCTTTGGGGTTAGTCCTTGAAAATATGGTTCCTTTTGGGATCCATACATTCTTAACATCATATGGTGTTCTATAGACATGTCGTACAATCCTAGGATGATAGTTATTGAAATTTCTACGATGATTTAGTTGTGCATGTCTATAATGCTTAGGATATGAGTTCCTAGGATACATGTTTCTATTGTGAGGAATATGAATATGCATGTTATTTCCAGAAAATGTATGATGATGATTTCTAGGATACATGCTTGCATTATTATGAATATGCATATTATTTCTAGGATAACCATGATGGTAATTCCTAGGATAAGTATAAGCATTTCTTGAATGAGCATACATATAAGCATGAGTATTTCTAGGATGTTTCATTCTTGTATATGCATTAGAATTAGTGTTTTTAGACTTGTTAGCATTCATTAAGGGAATATTTTTGACCTTCTTAATGGTCTTTGAAGTAGAGGCTTCATTCACACATGATACTTTCATGAATAAGCTATCTTTTGATTTTTGCTTGCCTAATGGAGAGTATCCTAACTTGGATTTTCCTCCACTCAATCTTTGGCAAGAAAGCACTTCATCAAGCTTTTTTTTCCAAGCATGAGTCTAGATATTGTACCATTCAATTCTAATATCTTCTTCTTTAAGTTTTCATTTTCATCTTTGAGGAAATCTTGAGAAGAATCATAAAGCAATGAAGATAGTTTATCTTTTTCTTCTCTTAGACTTATCATCTCTTTAGAAAGAGATGACACCTTTTTCTTAATAGTAGAGTTCCTGGAATCGAATTTCTTCAAATCTTCATGCATTTCATTTATAACTTCTATCAACTCTTCACTACTACTAACAAAGTTATTTTTTGAAGAATGAGAAGATAACCTCATTTTCATCATCGATTGCCATAAGATATAGGTTGGCAATTTCCTCATATCCAATTTCTTTATCCGAAGAGTTTTCTTCTTCGTCATCACTCCAAGTGGTTACTATCATAGCTTTCTTCTTGAAGCTTCTGTATGGTTTGCTTGTAACCATACAATCGGCCTTGATGTGACCGGGCTTCTTGCATCCATAACACACAAGTGGTTCCCTTTTTGAAGTGGGATCCTTCATGTAAGGTTTCTTGCTTTTCTTCAAGAATCTTTGAAACCGTTTGGTGATCAAAGTCATCTCACCATCTTCATCGCTGCTATCTACTTCTTCTTCCGTTTCCTCTTCTCTGTTGCATGTAGAGGCTTTGAGAGTAATCACTTTTTTTCTTTTTCTCATCATCATTGACAATAGAATTCATTTCTTTCATCTAATATGTCAACAATGATCCAAGAAGTGTCTCAACAACAAGTTTTTCGAGATCTTTGGCCTCCGTGATGGCTATCTTCTTTACTTTTAAAGTGGGTGGCAAAGATCTTAAAATTTTTCTTGTTAGTTAAAACTCCTCAATGTTCCTACCAAGAAGCTTTAAACCATTAACAATAGTTGTGAAACGTGAGTGCATTTGAGAAATTGTTTCCTACGTAGACATTCTAAAAAATTCATATTCAGATACTAACATATAGATTTTTGATTTTTTAACCTCACTAGTTCATTCATATGTAACTTGCAATTTATCTAATATCTCCTTAGCTGAAACACATTCAGAGATTTTATTATATTCAGATATATCTAAAGCATAATATAAAATAATTGTGGCTCTAATATTGAGAGACATCATTCTACAATTCTTATCATTGTACTCAGTTTTGAGTTTAGGCATTGCATGCTTGATTTCTTCAATAGTTATTTCCTTTGATGGAATTCTAGGTCTCTCTTCAACGACTCTCCATAGATTATAATCTTGTCATTCGACAAAGATTTTCATCCTGTTTTTTCAATAGTTATAGTTGGAGCCATTGAACAAAAGAGGCCTAGTATAGGAGTGTCCCTCAAATAGCTATTTGCTGCCATTGGATCAACTCAAGGATATTAAGCCTAAAATTAAGAACGAGGCTCTGATACCAATTGTAGACTGAGGTTTCAACCCACGAGGGGGGTGAATTAGGTTTTTAAAAACTTTTACTAATTAATCACAAGTTTATAAAAACAGATAAACCAACAAGCATGTAAACAAGTAATGTGCTGTAAACAATCAGATTCATTCTGACCCTATGTCCACTCTCTTCAAGGAACCTTCTTGAAGCAATCCACTAAAAACCTTTAGTCATGCAACTTCACGGGTGTTGCACAAACCTTACAATCAACCCCTTCTCTTGGAAGCAAATCTCTTCCTCTCAGAAACAAATCTCTTCCTTTCGGAAGCTAATCTCTTCCTTTCGGAAGCTAATCCCTTTACAATAAATGTTGTAAAGTAAATAGTAGAGGTACAGCAATGAAAGCTTATACAACTGAATAATGTCTCACTTTCAAAGTAAAACTTGAAGAATGGCTCAACAATAAATATTTCAAAGCTTTTGTGTATCAATGAGTAAAAACTTGATTGAATGTGTAATCTCCTTTTTTGAAATGCTTAATAGAGTGGGTTTATATAGCTTTGTATTGATATGGCTGTTTTGTACTGATTTGGAATGTTTTGGTGCATTTTGTGCTTAATTTTTACGTCTCAACAGTCATATTTTTTGAATTACCAATTGACTGGATCTTAGTACCAGTTGATTGGGTTAGGTGAAAAGTCTCACCTTTAAGGCTATGATTGGTACCAGTCGACTGGTATGAAGCACCTAATCGACTGGGGACACACTGTCCCATATACCAGTCTTCTGGTATAAGTACCCAGTCAACTGGGTTGCCCATCAACCCAGTTTTTCATGTTTTGAAGTGTTTTTAACTTGAAAACGTTTGATTGAAAAGTTATGTTAAAATGCTTTTTCAAAAAGAGCCATAAGACAAGCTTTTTACCTTAACAAGTGAGATTTACAACTTGTTTCATTACCTTAAACCTATACTAGATCTTCTGTCTTGACTTGGAGTTTGATTCAGGTTGAGTTCTTGCACCTTGATTTCTGGCTGTATGCTTTTATCGCTTAATACACTTAGATAGCACTGTTAGTATAATAACAGTTGTGTTTTGTCATCATTAAAATATAGGTGAGGGTCAATAGATCTTTATAAGATGGTTGTCTGATTTTAAACAAAAATACCTATCACCTTCCATTTTTTGTACAATTGTTGCACATGCAAATGAGGCCCATTGTCCATTTGGTATAGTTCTTTTTGTAGTTTCTAGTTTATCATCCCCACCAATTTTCTACTTATTCATTGATCAACAAGTATTGGGAAAAGGTACTAGCACTACCCACTTTGATGAACTTCTTCATTGAGCAGCAAATATACTGTTAATCTTTCTATTTTGTAGATCAGAGCTTACCTGAAAAAAAATAGTTGTACTTGTTCATTGTAATATTTGAGATTAATTTTTATATCAATCTTTTACCATTAATTATTATCAATTTTTTTTTCACTCTTAACTTTGGAGATTATCTTGGACACATTTAATTAAATATCTTTGTTCAGCTGGTGAATACTTTAATTTTTTTTATTATGTGACTTTCATTTGCACTTTGCAAATTACTTTTAACTAATTTCGATTCTTTACTGTGTATTAGCCAATTAAATTTCACTTCTGCTTGGCAGATGTTCTGACCTCCATGGTAAAGGTATAGATAGATACTTATTTGGTTTAGGAAAAAACTTGCTCCATTAATAGTTTCATAGATTTCAAGTATTGAATGACTTTGAGTTTTATTATTAATATTTTTTGTAACTAAAACTTGCATTTTTGCAATCTACGCCATGGAGATTCTGCTTAGAAGATGGTTGTTGTCAGACCTATTGAGTTGATTTGAGTTATCTCTTTGCAAGTAGCAACTCAAAAGATGGTAGTAATCAGAAAATGAAACATTATATTTTGAGATTTACACGAAAATCTTTGTCCTCTTTAATAAACCTCTAATCTAAGATCATTTCATTTATCTTCACATATATGTTCCTCTTAGTCTTCAAATACCCCTCTAGTCTAATCTTCAATGGCAGGATGCATTGATATTATGTCTTCAATTTCTGTTATGGTACCAATAAGTATTATGTATGATTTTCTTTTTGTTCATTTGGGATTTAGGATAAACTCAAGTAAATTTGGTTTGGTTTAGTCTTATGTATTTGTGAATATAGTTATAAATTTAGCTTAATTAGTTCACTTCAATCCATGCAGATGAGTAGCTTAAGTGTCACTTGCTAATAGTTTTTATTTTTTAATTGATATTCTGTTTTTAATAGTTAATTGAACTTGTTTTAATTCTCCGCGCTCACATAGGATAACCACTTGCTAGCTACCACCAACACCAAAGGGACTCTACTTTGGGTTTTTAATATCGTTGATGATGACTTGCTACAAGAGGTATGCCATTTCATCCCCTTCTTTACTTATATTTTTTAATCTTTTGATTTTTTTTTTATGTATATAAGAGGATAGCTTTGAGCTGATAGTGAGCTTTTGTGTGTGATATATTGATGTTAGAATGCTTTTCTTTGTGTTTTGATGTGAGATTGCAGTTTCTTGATGGATTGCCTATAACTTGAAGATCTGGTCTTTATGAAGGAATGCGTATCGCATGTTTGCTAGAATAACTTAGTGAAATTATGATTTCTTTCTCTTCAATTCTTTTGTTCTAGTTTCTTACTTTGATTTTTTCCTACCGTTTATAGGAGTGTTGTTTTAAAGACTTTGGATCTTAGTAAGTTTTCTACTTATATTTCAACTAAAAAAAGTTAAAGAAAATTGTTGAAAAAATGTATTTTTTAATCTCATGTTTTGTAATGTTGTTTTCATATAACATAATAACTTTAAACTTAAGAGTTTAGACTTAGTTAGATTTGGTGATGGTTGGTTTTCTTGATTTGTAAGAAAAAAATAAAGGACTTAAGATATATGTGAAGTTCTGATTTTTTTTATGTTCTCTTTTAATTTCTCAGCAATCAACTAAAGCTTAAATAATTGGCTTAAGAAATTTGGATTCTTTTGAAAACTTGAAACCACCCTTCAACATGGTAATAAGTTGAGTTAAAGTGTTTGTTGTTGTTTTTGTAAGTTAAGGCTCAATGTATTTGGATTGTTATAGGTTGTGTGTGTTGGCATTGCTTGTTTCATCGTCTAGGAAAGTTCTTAGATTTTTTTTCTTAAGAGGCTGTGTATACTAAGTTGTTGGGGTTTTGTTGGGTATTGTATGATGGCTGATAGATGGCTTTTTATAATCTTGTTGTTCCTGGAAGTGTTTGAATTTGTTTTGGCATCATTATGTTAGTGTTCTGTGAGTTGGCTGGAATGATTGAGTTGCTGCACATATTTTTTGGTGTGGTTTTGGTTCCTAGAATTTTGTGTTAGTTAGGTGTTCGTATGCTCTATATAGTTGGGGTTGTTGTTTTTGGTTTGATTTGGTATGGTAAGGTTGGTATTGTGTTGTATTTTTTGGGATGCTTATTTTTTGTTAGATCTTGGCTTGTTCATGTCTTATCTTCTATTGAATTATCTTGGTTTATGGGATCTTGTTTGTAAATTTTAAATCTATGATGCGTTATAATACTAGTTTTTCTTTTACCTTAAAAAAGAAGAAGGATATATATAACCATATTTAAGTCCTTAAAATCACTTTTGTTTATGTACTGGCAAGCTACTTGTTAACTAATATATTTCTTTTTTTTTAATGATGATTGCAACATCAAATGAGTCGAATATACCATCAACAAGGAGAATCTTGAGGCGTTGATTAGTGTTTGTTGTTTGAACTAAGTGGTTTAGTTTTTTAAATTATAGTTAATGATGAAGTGAACTTGCGTAGAACCTATTATGTTTTTTGAATTATTCTATTAGTGATGTGATTTATTCAAGATTTTGTTTGGCACTTGAAACATATAAACATTTTTTTATGAAGTTCTATGAGATTTTATTTATTGTGTTAGTTCATTTCTAATCAATTTTATTAGGGATCTTTCTATGTGGTATGTTATTAATGTTTCTATTGAGAGTGTGTATGTGTGTATGTATACATACTATGAAAAGTAATTTTCACTGTAGGAGGTTTCTACTATGTTTACTTCTGAAATAATTTGGTCACTAAAGATAATTTAACAAAAAAATAAATAAAAGATCACATTAATTTTTCATCATAAAAATAAGCACAACAAGTTTACAAGACAATAAACATTTGTCATCAAATGGGAAAAATATATGGCGTTTTTTATTTCGTCATAGAAAGACTAAAAAAATTTTAGTGATGATTTATCTTTTGTTATAAAATGAACTCACAATAGTCACAAAGTCATTCAATGATGTATGATCTCTTGTTACTAATATTATCTTTTTGTGATGATTGTTGTTTTGTAAAAAAAAATGTTCTCAATTTTTTCGTGGCATTAGAAATTTCGTTAGCAAATTAGCATGGTCGTCGCTAATGTTTCTCATATAACCAATTAAGTAAGTTTTTTGTGATGAATTTAATATATTTAATGATACAACTTTGACAGCTTTTATGACTTATATGAAGTCATTAAAGGACAATATTTTTGTGACGTTCATGGTTTCGTCATCTTTACTAAATTTAAGTTATATGTACAATGATGATTTGTGATAACTGATGAAATTGTATTAGATGTAGTGAAGAGTATAGCGTCACAAAAATGCTCTATTTGGTGACGCGTAACATTCATCCTCTATAATGAAACATAGCAGTCTATTTTGTGGCGCATCATGATCTTCAGCAGTGACATTTTATTAGCTTTTCGTGATTATTTTTTGCGTCACTAATTAGTCATTCTTTAGGTGACGTATAACTTTTTGCCACCCACAATAAACTTTTATTATATATTTAGTGATGAATACAAGTATTTAATGATGAAATTTCATTAGTATTGGTGATGCAACATTGCGTCACATAACTTTTTTGTGAAGATAATCAGTTTTGTCACCTATACCTAACAATTAGTGACAACAAAATTGAACTATTGCAAATACTTTTCGCAACGAAGAGATGATGACCATCCTTATGACAAATTATTTTCGCCACACAAACGCTTTCATAACAAAATTACTATTTTTTTGTGACGTTTTAGTGCACCACCAAATACCTATTTTGTTGTAGTATGAAACTATTGTGATGATTACACGATTGTCATCGCCCATTAGAAAATACTGGGGGCATGAAAAAGTGCCATCAATGTCCCATTGTAAATTAGGAGATTAAAACATTCTCCCATTGAGATTTTCAAAATATATAATAGATAGTTGGTAGAGTCAAGTTTGAGACTGATTAGATTGGTTATGTTTGTAGAGACAAGAAAAGAGGAAGAAGAAGGAAGTGATTGTTGAAAAGGAACAAAGGGAGTGGATGTAGATTGGCGTAGGAAGAGAAGAAATAAATGATGATGGAGATGAGAGACTTGAGAAATAGATTTTAAAATATTAGG
Organism: Bretschneidera sinensis; assembly: GCA_023935145.1. Lineage (NCBI taxonomy): Eukaryota > Viridiplantae > Streptophyta > Magnoliopsida > Brassicales > Akaniaceae > Bretschneidera > Bretschneidera sinensis. The sequence goes on from CM043705.1 coordinate 39,701,773, forward strand.
GTTAAAAAGAGGATTTGGAGATGATGAGATATTAAGTGAAGGGGAAAAGGATCCAAGAGTAGTAAGGTATGGGAGATTGGCGACTGCAAAGGATGAAGGCAATGAAAGAGTGAGTCTGGCGGCTAGGGTTGAAGGTTGAGATATGTAAGAGGAGATAAAGGCAGTTATACCAGATTGACTTGAAAGGGAGAGGATGGCATAGTTGGGAGTTGAAAGGCGAAAGAGATTGAGGAAGAAATTGAAGAAGAAGCCATGGATGTTGCCATTTGGCTTGCTATGATACCATGAACAAGTTTGATCTGAGTTGAATTGGATACCTTACTAGGACTGCTAATGATATGTATATTTGATAAACGACTGCTAATGATATATTTATAATATAAATATTTAAGTACAATTACAATAGTATTCTCACTAAAACACATAAATTACATATGAACAGTAATTTCCTGAAACAAGAAACCAATTCAACTTTAGTGTGAATGAGGAGGATATCACCTTCAAGAAAGTCATTAATGTGGTGCCAAAGGTATGTAATGACACATGGCCACCTTTCAGGGCAAAAAAGTAATTTCTTAAGCTCCAACAAACTTATATAAAGGGGTTCTCACCATAAAAAGGTACATATTCATAATTTACAACAGACAACTCTTATAATTGAACAGCTTTACTATTATCATATTATTCATGCATATGACTTACTTGGGCATTAGAGAGTCTCGGGGCACAACTCTGGGGACCTTCTAGTTTACGTGTTTCTCATGCGCGTAGGAATCCAAAAGGCAGATTTTTAGCATCAACAGATAGCGCCGTCCGTAGGAACGACAAAATATTTTTTCTAAAGATATTAAAAATAAGCTACCGAGGTCTCGACACACCATCAAAACATCACCAAAAATCATATCCATAATGATCTAACCGTCAACGATCCAATCGGAGCACACTACTACGTTCTCCACCTCTACATCTACCATTCTACAAAGTTTCTCGGTGATCAGACGTCGAAGAGTCCTCCATCGGAGCCATTGAAGTTTACTAAGAAAATAAAATTTTGACCATCAGATCTGCAAAACTCCGACCATCAAAATTTATATCAACCCACACAAACAAATTCTCCACCCTTCGATCTACATGTCTTTAAAGTTTCATGGTGATGGATATCGGAAAGTCCTCCATCGGAACCGTTATAGTTTGTCAGGAAAACAGAAATTTGACAATCAAATATGAAAAAATCATACCATTAAAATTAAGATCAGCCCACACAACCAAATTCTCCAGCCTTCGATCTACATGTCTTCAAAGTTTCACGATGATCGGACGTCGGAAAGTCCTCCATCAGAACTGTTAAAGTTTGCTGGTAAAACATAATTTTAATCGTCAGATCTGCAAAAATCTGACCATCAAATTTCAGATCAACCCAAATAAATAGATTCTTTGTCTTTAAATCTACATGTTTTCAAAGTTTTACGACGATCGGAGGTTGGAAAGTCTTCCATTGGAATCGTTAAAATTCGTCCAAAAAAATGAAATTTTGACCTTCTGATTAGCATAATGATAGCATATGACATTAGTATAACATCAACAAGTGACATCAAAACGGCATTTTAGTCCATATGCTCTCTTGAAATTTCATTTCAGTCCCTAAGCATTGTTGAAATTACATATTAACCCCCAAACTCAAACTAGCTGGTTCACAAGGTTTGAACAATAAGTTAACCACTTTGATCATCCGGTTTAACTACTTTTAATTAGTTTTCAGATCCAACAAGACTGGTTGCTAAAGTTTTATGAACCACCAGTTTTGACTCATATTTGACCAGCCGGTTCACCAAACTCAAGCTTGGTTTCAAACTTGTACAAACAGGTTCCTAAGGTTTTTCAGCCTCCTCTTTCCAGAACCAGCTTTCAAATTTTGAAACTCAGCTTCCTCGGGCAAATTTCTTATAAACAGTAAAAAAAAAAGATTATTTCTTCATGAAAGGGCCTCAAACACACCATAAACTCAAACAAACAGAAGTACTCCACATGACGGGGTACAAAGTCCAAAACACCCGAACACCTTAGTTCATTTAGCTCAGTTTCTCCATCAATCCGGTTTCTCCATCAAATTAGTTTCTCAATCAGCCTAGTTTCTCCATCATATCAGTTTCTCCATCAGCTATGTTTCTTCATCAGCTATGTTTCTCCATCAACTATGTTTCTCCATCAGTTATGTTTCTCCATCAACTATGTTTTTCCATCGGCTTATTTTCTCCATCAGTCTAGTTTCTCCATCATATCAGTTTCTGCATCAACTATGTTTCTCCATCAGCTATGTTTCTCTATTAGCTCGTTTTCTCCATCAAATCAGTTTCTCCATCAGCTCACGTCTCCAAGGCCAAGTATTTTGACTGAGCCTTATATGCTTGGTCCCACTCCAAGGTCGAGAATTTTGATTACGCCTTATATGCTCGGGCCCACGTCTCCAAGACCGAGCATTTTGATTGAGCCTTATATGCTCGGGCCCACGTTTCCAAAGCTGAGCATTTTGATTGAGCTTCTTATGCTCGGGCCCACGTCTTTAAGGTCGAGTATTTTGACTAAGTCTCCTATGCTCGAACCCACTTTGGGGATTAGGATAGGAATTGGTATCATTTGCTTCTTGTTGCTGTTCGAGGTGATTCTCTTTAGCCTTGTTGTGCAAACAATAATCTTCTTTGTCTGCAAGTCATATCACCATGAGAATATTGACAAGTCCCCGTTGGCTGATCATCTTGAGGCTTATCTTGGAGGTCGAGCATTTTGACTAAGTCTCCTATGCTCGAACCCACTTTGGGGATTAGGATAAGAATTGGTATCCTTTGCTTCTTGTTGCTGTTCGAGGTGATTCTCTTTAGCCTTGTTGTGCAAACAATAATCTTCTTTGTCTGCAAGTCATATCACCATGAGAATATTGACAAGTCCTTGTTGGCTGATCATCTTGAGGTTTATCTTGGAGAATATGTTCCTTTAAAGGCCAAGGATGTCTAGTTAGAGCAGTTTAATGTTTAGGTAATTAAACTTGTTTTAAATGTTTGATGAATATTTTATGTTTTTTTAAGATTTATATGAAGTTCAAGCTACGTCAGCCATGAATCTTATTATATTATATAATAATTTTTATGATACAAGTTTAGTTTGTAGTCCATTTGGATCATTTCTAACATTTTTTTTAAGTATTTAAACAGTTATCTAATTTTCAGGATCAATTAAATTAATAGGAGCCACCATTTGGCTCCTAAAAGGGGTAATTTAGTTCAAGATATGAGCCGCAAATTGGTTTGTTAGCTTGTTACATACTAATTTGAGATAATTTAATCGGTGGGTTATGAATTATTGTTTTCTAGCACATAAATCTCTAAATTACGAATTTGATGTCAAAGTTTTTCAAACTTTCTATTAGTTATAAATATGTAACTCTTTTATACATTATTCATTAATGAAATTGTCTTAAAAAATAATAATAAAAAGAATTTGATCGTAATTTATTCGTGCACTTGTAAAGACAAATGTGATCAACCGTGAGAAAAAAATATAATTTTTTTAATACAGAAATTCTTTGTTTTTTTTATTTTTATTATTAAATATTGATAAATTACAAAAAAAAATAAAAATGAAAAATTCTCAAAAATTATTGGATGGTTTTAAGTAGGGAAGACTATTATTTAACTATCAACATCCAAAGAAAGCTAAAAGGTAAGAAATTGGGGAGGAAAACTATCCCAAATCGTATTTGTTATAAATAATACATGCCGAGCACACAAATGGGCAGCATCATTGGCAATTCTAGGAATAAAATTGAAAGAATAAAACTGAAAAGTAGAAGCAAAAACCTTTAAATCATAAATAAGGACCTCCCAGACTGACAATGAAAGGAGAGTGCTAGATACTGCTTGGATTAGCCTGAGGCTATATGATTCGAATTCAACTTTAGCAACCTGATGGAGCCCACAATACCCTCTTCCAATAAGATGTCTACACATGGAGTCTGACATCACCAATAGGATGCTGACACATGTCAAGCCTCTGCAGCATGACAAGGCACACGTGGAACGGGCAAATCACACAATCGCTACGTCAAAGTGTGATTAGCGGGCCTAACCCCCTCTGAAACACGCGACCCTCTGAGACAAGCGACTCTCTAAGCACGCAACTGAGACCTAACTCCAGAAGCCCGGGATCACAGGGGTAAGGCCATCCCGCCCCCACATGGGCGACCTCTATTCAGACCACTATAAATAGCCTAAGGTATGTAAGTTCAAGACACAACTCTTTCACTTCACAAACACAAAAGAAACAATCTGCACTAATCTACTCTAAGATTAATCCTCGGCCTCTCTTAAACCCCCATCCTAACAAGAGCGTTGGAGCACCCTCGGAGGTCTCCCCTCTCCTCCTTCCGAGGGTACCCTAGTTCACCTCTGTTCACTTGTGCAGATCTTGAGAAGTCAACCTCGGATCCCTAGAAGTTAATGCCAGGTCAGCAACATTCTTTCGGCATCAACAGATTGGCGCTGTCCATGGAAAACCACAAACTCTTGCTAAATAGTAAAAGCAAAGAAATATAAAAGAACTCATCTGTTGCAATGCTGCCCAGAAACACCACCAAAAGGACCGCTAAGGGAGCCCCAACGGCATGCTCTACCCCTATCCGAGGCAGAGCCCAGAGTCAGCAATCTAGGCCAAGATTCCCTGTGATCCACGAACGAGCGACCCTGGGGTCGAGCAGATGGCCTTCCGTCAGAGAACGGCGTCCTCGCCACTCAAGAACCGACTCCCCCGACTCTAAAAGAACAGCCGCGCATCCTCAGACAATCCCAGTAACTCAGGCTCAGTTCCAAAAGCTCTCCCGAATGATAGCTTACTTGGCAGCCTAAGTCCGAGGTGGGGCCGACAACCCTCCCTTCCTCCTCATCAAGCTCTCGGACAAGCAGAATCCTCTAGAAGTGAAAATCCAGATTACAGCCGTTCTACTGCCGAGCCTTCGTTGCCTTATGGCCGATCTAAAGAAAGTTGTTCCTCTAAAAGCAACCCAAACCTAGACAGATGGATTGAAGAAATTGAAGAAAAAATAGACAGAGCTCTCAAGCATAGAAGCCCTAGTATCTTGGATGAACTTAGTGTCCAAGACCTTCCATTCACGGAGGATGTCCTCGAAACCCTACTCCCTCACAACTTCAGAATGCCACAAATCAAAATATATGATGGTTCGACAAACCCACTAGACCATCTACAACATTACAAAACGACCATGACGCTGCATCGGCATTCCGACTCGATCATGTGTCGCATCTTCCCTCTAACCCTTGAGAAAGCTGTGAGTACGTGGTATTCGCGTTTGAAGCCAAAAAGTATTGGCAACTTTAGAGAACTCAGTTACGCCTTCGCCTCTCACTTCCTTAGTAGCAAGGGTTCAAAAAAGACCTCGAAAAGCCTGTTCAACCTTGTCCAGCATAGGGAGAGAGGCTTCGAGCCTACATATCCAGGTTCAACACAGTTGCATGGGAAATCCCAAACCTCAACCCCAACGTACAAATGCTAGCATTCAAAAATGGGCTAAGGTTGGGAATCTTTAGTTCCAAACTCACCAGGCGGCCACCGAAAGATATGAGCGAGGTCTTGGGCCGGGCCAAGAAATACATGCTGGCGGAAGACGATCAAGCCTTTAGAAGAGAAAGAGAATGAGAAATAGAAAATAAGATGAAAGACCTCGACCTTCAGAAAGGAGCAGTCAAGAGGCCTCACCAAGAAAGGTATAAGCCCCATCTCCGGCTCGACAGCTTCACCCCTCTCAATGCATCCAAGACCAATGTCCTAATACAGCTTCAAGATATGTCAGTCCTCCAATGGACGCCCAAGTTACCGCACCTCGACGGGGACCAGAGAAAATGGTGTCTATTCCACAAGAACCATGGGTTCGACACCAAAGAGTGCCATATTCTGAATGTGCAAATTGAAACCCTCATCAGCCGGGGGCACCTGAAGGAATTCATAAGGTCTCGGGGAAGGAAAGCGCCCACCCAGCCAAGGGAAGGCTCCGGACACCCCTGTCCTCCGTAGCAAGAGCGGTGAGACCCTCGAAGGGACTCTAAACCCAGGTAAGAAGGGCTTAATCAAAGGAGCCAAGAGGTGGCAACTACCACTAAGATCATTAAGATAATCTATAGAGGCCCGACAGCAAGAGCTAGCTCAGGGCAGAGCAGTAAAAGGTATGCCGGAGCGGTGGCATTCGTCAATGGTCGCCACAAGCAAAGAAAGTCAAGTCTAGAAATCTCCTTCACGGATGATGACTTGAAAGGAGTACAGACTCCACATGACGATGCAGTGGTGGTCTCTCTCCTTGTGGCCAACCACGAAATAAGGTGTATCCTGGTTGACAACGGAAGCTCAGCGGACATCCTATTCCGTGATGCTTTCCCGCGAATAGAGTTAATGGACGAGTGGTTAGATCCGGCCTCGGCCCCTCTCTATGATTTCTGTGGAACCCTTGTGTTCGTAAAGGGAAGTATAGTCCTCCCCGTTACCCCAAGAACAGTGCTACGAACAACCACCGTTCAAACCACCTTCTGGGTAGTCAAGCAACCATCCTCTTACAACATGATCCTCGGTTGGCCCACCCTCAACAAACTGAAGGCAGTTGTCACCACTTATCATCTAAAAGTCAAGTTCCCTACCAATGAAGGAGTAGCAGTGGTCAGGGGAGACTAACGAGCCTTTCGATCCTGCTACCTAAACGCCATCAAAGAAGGAAAGAAGACCGAAACCTTACCCCTCGAGATGGAGGACCTCAGAGACGAGGTAAAGACTTCTAGGGGGCGACTCATGGAAGAACTGACTTCAGTCCCCCTCGGAGAAGACCCTTCCCGGACTGTTAAAATCAGATCCAATCTCCTAGAAAGCCATTAGAAGGCGCTCCTCTCCCTTCTCATAAAGAATCAAGACCTGTTCGCCTGGTTTGCGTTAGATATGCACCGTCTGAACATAGATCTAAAGCACAAGCCCATCATTCAGAAGAAGAGAACTTTCGCCTCGGAATGACAGGTCACCATCAAGACAGAAATGGATAAGTTACTTGAGGCCGGCTTCATCCGAGAAGCGAAGTACCCTGATTGGGTGTCCAAAGTGGTGGTGGTTCGGAAGGCCAATGACAAGTGATGAATCTGCATCGAATTCATCAATATGAATAAAGCCTATCCTAAGGATAGTTTTACCCTACCCCGGATCGACCAACTGATGGACACTACCTCGGGGCATGAACTCTTCTCCTTTATGGATGCGTATTCCGGTTACAACCAGATCTTTATGTACGAGCTCGACCAAGATAAGACTGCCTTCGTCACCGATCAGGGACTGTACTGTTACAAAGTCATGCCCTTCGGGCTCAAAAGCGCTTGCTCAACGTATCAAAGATTGGTAAACAAGATGAGGGATTAGATCAAACGAAACATGAAAGTCTACGTGGATGACATGTTAGTCAAAAGCACTGAGGCACGAAACCACGGCTCCGACTTGGAAAAGGCATTTGGGGTATTGCGCAAACATAAGATGAGGTTGAACCCATCGAAGTGTGCATTCGAAGTAATAGGAGGGAAGTTCTTGGGCTTCACGATTACTCAGAGAGGGATAGAAGCTAACTCATAAAAGATAAAAGCCATCCTTGATATGGCCCCTCCTAAGATTGTGAAAGAAGTACAACGGCTCACCGGAAGAATAGCATCCCTGAACCATTTCATGTCCAAGTCCGCAGAAAGATGCCTCCTCTTCTTCAAAGCCATTAAAAAGGCCAAAGAATTTTCCTGGACAGAGGAATGTCAAGAAGCATTTGAGAAACTAAAGAAGTACCTAAGCTCGCTCCCGCTCTTAACCAAACCGCGCCCAAATGAAGAACTGTTCCTATACCTATCGACAGGGCAAAACGCCATAGCTTCCGTCTTAATCCGAGAAGGGGAGGGCATTCAAACTCGTCCAGCCTCAGGCCTCCCCAAACAAAAACTAAAACTAAAAGGGAGCTTGATCCCCCAAAAGGGAGATCTACTCCAAAGGGAGATTAAAAGATAAAAGAAGGGATAAAAGAAGTGATTTTTTGTGTGTGCTTTACAGGTGTATTTATAGGGCTTGAGTAGTCCTAAAAGGCTCATGAGTTCCTAAACTTTCCTAAAACACAAAACTCCTTTATTTCCAAAATAAAGTTATTTCCAAAATAGGTTTATTTCCAAAATTGGGTTCTGCGGTTTACTGTTCATGCCCGTACATGTGCGCTCAATCGCATACGTGGTGCGTTCGATCATAATTCTGCGCTCGATCGCACAGAGGAGTGCGCTCGATCGCAATCTAGCCAGCAGCTGCTCCAGGATTTCCAGATTTCTTCCTTTAAGTGCCAAAAATGCTTCTTTTTCTCCAAGACCCTATAAAAACGTGTAAAACACAAAAGTGAAGTAAAATAGACTAAAACATATAGATAAAGAACTTAACAAATGTAAATTAAGGGGCTTAAATATGAATATTTAAGCTCCTATCAGAAGGGTTATAGGTTCTTTGAAAGTTTGAACAAACTCTTGTAACAGAGACTAAATCTCCTGAGTTACTGTGGTTTATGTCTTAAACTGTGGCTTATTGATTGTGAAGCTACTAGATAATAAAAAGAGGTAATGTTAGCAACATTATTCATCTTCTTCAAGTGCTTTATGTGTAGTACTTCAGGGTTGAGGGAAAATTCTCATATAAGTTGAATGTATTGTCTCTCCTATTGAAAAGTCATAGTTAAACATTTATAATCTGTGAGAACAGGTCCTAATACCTCGAGCCATTGTATGCCTAATACCACCTATGCCCCTTGGATAGGTAGTGTAAACAAATCCACTATGAAATTCTGACCTTGAATGTTGAGTTTAACTACAAGACACTGCTTTATACAATTAAGATAATCTCTACTACCCATTGACTTTGAATGGTTTTACTTGGGAAATAGCGGTATTCCAAATTTCATTACAACCTTTTCTTGTATGAAATTATGAGTGCTTCCACTGTCTATTAGCATTTTTAATTTTTATATCCCATTTATACTTATTGTCTTTGGACTTAACAAGTCAACAAGATCATGGATACTTACCTTTGGTAGTCCAGCATCAATTTCTTGAAGTTGATCATCCTCTTGTGGATCAATATCAACTTTTTCTTCTTCAACATCTTACCATCAAGAAAATTTTCTTTTTTGCATTTGTGACCCTTATAAAACCTTTCATCACAGTTATAACACAAGTCTTTCACTTTTTTGTTCTACATCTCAATGGCATTTAATCTTCTGATGGTTGTTGGTTATGATGGAACCGGTTCCAACACTGACTTCTTTAATAAACCAAGCTTTGATGAATATCTAAGCTATTGAGGCTTGATAACTTGCATTATTCTATTATACTTATCCTCCTGTAATCTTGCCAATGCCATAGCCTTAATTACTGAAGTAGACTAAGCCTCCAGTAACTCCCTTTTTAATTCAGGCTTTAGACCACATATGAAAAAACTGAAAAAGAAAGAATCTTGTAATCCAATAACTTTGGTAGACAACATCTCAAATTTGGCTTGATATTCTTCTATATTAGAAGTAGTTAATTTTGGTAATGCCCTTTTTTGGTCTTAAAACATTGAATGACCAAAATCTGAGTTTCAATGCCTCCAAGAATCTTGTCTAGGATGTGATTTAGCCATTTCCATATGCCCATTGATGCCAAGATAGAGAATTACCCTCCAAATGAAATGAAACTTTGATGATCCTTTGATCATCTAGGGTTTGATGATAATTAAAGAATTGTTTAATTTTGAAGACCTATCATTCTGGATCTGAGCCATTAAATGGTGGGACATCAAGTTGTTGTATATTTTGCACGTAATGGACTAGCATTATTATTTAGTCATTGGGCCTATAATGGGATGGGCCACACTAATAGGCACATATAGAGGCCCCTACTGTCACCCATAAAAGTGGAACTAGCCCATTGAGTTCCACTTGGTGTTTTCAGTAGCTCTTTCTCTGTCTCTCTGGGAAAAGAGCAGGAAATCACAAAGCAAGGGCAGAGAGTAGTTCTCTCCATAGAAGAAACCCTTTCTCTATTTGCAGGAACCCTAAAGCCACATGGACCATCCATCACAAGTTACAGGAGGTATGAACTCTCAACTTTCTGGAACACATGCTTTGATTAAAAGAAGAGATTAACACTTATTAGGAATTCTAACAATTAGTATCAGAGCCTGCCTTCTTACTTTTCATAGATGTATTCTTTTTTTTGGGTTTCACTATTGTAATTTGTTGTTTGGAGGAGAGAGGTGTGAGTTTTCAGTCCATGCTTGTCTCCATCATCGAAAGGCATCCATTTTTTTTTATGGATATTTGTCGTTCTTGGTCTTCAAATTGAATTTCTTGGTTTTGCACTTGCCTAATATTATATCACATGTGGTTTCGTTGCTTCTGGTCAAGCTTTTGGTTTAATTTTGACTTTTAACAATTTATACCCATTTAACTATTTATTGTTTGATTGGGTAATTATTTAAAATTTGAGCATTGACCAGAATTTATAGTCTTGATTAATGATTGGCTGTTTTGATACAATCTTATATTGCAAAATTCTTCCTTTTATGTGTTTATGAATTTTGGGATATTGCTCAATTTTTTTTATAGAGAAAAGAAACGAATAATTCCTTTTGAGATAAATAAATATTTTGTTCATGTTGGTCATGTCATTTTGTTGTAATACCGATGGTTTGGAGTGGCTATGTACCTACGTCTCGTGGGACTAGTCATGATAAATTATCGGAGTTGTTATTATTGATCATGTTTCACTTAATGATATTATACTAAGATCCATATGGATAGTGAATTTGCCCCGTCGGCAAACCATTATTTGGTAGGATGCTTAGGACGATAAAGATAATAGTTAAGTGCTTGGCACTTGGTGGCCTAGTCATATCTTCTTGTTTAAGTCCTCGTATTTAATTATTTTGCTTTATTATGCGTAAGAGCCTTTTATTTATCTTGGGCTCTAGCATAGTGTGTAAGAGTCTATTTTGAATAAGATTCTAGCATGGATATAAGATTGCCTAATGGAGACATTTATGGGTGCATGTTTCTTGTTCCACATGCATAATAAATTTTATTATATTCTCCTCAGCTTATGGCAATGCAGCTCTGTCTCTCTCTTTGTCTGCCATCAAGAGTATAACTTGAACCAATTATGAGGATTGGTATGAGTCTCTCACTATTAATTTGGCTATCATTAATTTAGACTTGGCTTTGAGGGTTGATGCGCCTGTTGAGCCTACTAGTGAAAGTTCTGCAGCTGAAAAGACTCGTTATGAGCAATGGGTGCATTCTAATAGGACTTGTCTCATGATTATGAAGTATACTATTGACAAGTCTATCAGGCAAAGCATAGTTGATACTGATAGTGCTAAAGAATACCTTAATGTCGTTGAGAAGAAATTTGTTAAGTTTGATAAGGTAGAAAAGGGATCTCTGATGAAACTTCTTACTACCACAACCTATGATGGGGTTAGTGGAGTCCGAGAGCACATCATGAAGCTTACTCATTTCTTTAGCAAGCTCAAAGGAATGAAAGTTGAGTTAGCAGATAGCTTTCTAGTATGGTAAGTGCTTGAATCTTTGCCACCTCAGTTTAATGCACTCAAGACCTCTTATAATGCTCAGAAAGATGAATGGAGCATGAATGAAATGACTTCTATTGTAACTCAAGAAGAAGAGATGATGAAAAATGCCAAGTCTCATGCTGCTTTCATGGTAAATGTTGATAAAGGGAAGAAGAAGAAGTTCTTTAAGGGTAATAGTAGCAACTCCCTCAAGATGAAGAAATTTGGGAGGCCTCTTCAACAAGCTAATGTGAGTGTTCCAAATAGGCCTAAGAATGAAGGTTTTAAGGGAAAGTGCAACTTTTGTCATTTGTTTGGGCACAAGAGGGTTGATTGTAGAAAATTTAAAGCTTGGTTAGACAAGAAAGGTACACATTCGCTACTAGTGTGTTTTGAGTCTAATCTAGTTGATGTGCCTTTTGATACTTGGTGGCTAGATACTGGTGCAACTATTCATACTACAAATTCTTTGTAGAAATTAAGGAACCGCATAAGACCAGTTGATACAGAGTTAGTAGTAAATATGGGCAATGGGGTGAAGGTTAAAGTTGAACATATTGGTACAGTCAGACTTATTTTGACTTCTAAACATGTTTTGAACTTGTCTGATACTGCTTTTATACCTTTCATCAGAAGAAATCTTATCTCTGTTTCTATTTTGGACAAATGTAGATATGTTTTTCATTTTGGAAATAGAAAATCTACAATCTTTTATGACTCTGTTATGGTTGGTACTGCTACTTTATATGATGGTTTGTATAAAATTGACTTGCTTCCTGTTTTAGATCCTGCTTGTTCTAGTGTCTCTGTTGTGAATGCTGTAGTTGGTTCTAAACGTGCTAGATCCAATAAAAACTCTTCCATGTTGTGGCACAAAAGGTTGGGTCATATTTCTAGAGAAAGAATGGAGAGGTTAATTAAAGATGGCATTCTAGTTGACTTGGATTTTTCTGATTTTGAAACTTGTGTTGCTTGTATCAAAGGGAAACTTCCAGCGAAAACTAGAAAACAAAAAATTAGTAGAAGTCAGGATGTTCTAGATTTAATCCATACTGATATTTATGGTCCCTTTTCACCTGCCACTTTGGGAAATTATACATACTTCATTACCTTTATTAATGATTATTCTCGCTATGGTTGTGTTGAGCTCATTCGAGAAAAATCAAACTCATTGGAAGCTTTTAAGGCTTTCAAGGCTGCTGTGGAACTTCAAAAAAATAAGAAAATCAAAACGATGAGATCGGATAGAGGATGTGAGTTTTATGCGAGATATGATGAAACTGGTAGAAATCCTGGACCTTTTGCTAGATTTCTAGAGGCATGTGGTATCGAGGCTCAGTACACAATGCCTGGAACTCCTGAACAAAATGGTATTGCAGAAAGAAGAAATCGTACTATTGTGGATATGGTGCGGTGTATGCTTTGTCATTCCACTTTGCCTGAATTTTTGTGGGGTGAGGCTTTGAAAACTACTGCATATGTTTTGAATCAAGTACTAAGTAAGTTAGTTCCTAAAACTCCTTATGAGTTATGGTCAGGAAAGAGGCCTAGTTTGAATCATTTCCGTGTTTGGGGTTGTAAAACGGAAGTAAGGCGTGATAATCCTCAGCAGAAGAAACTTGATCCTAAGACCATTACTGGTTATTTTGTCGGCTATTGTATGGGATCAAGAGGCTCTAGATTCTATTGCCCTTCTAATGTTACTAGAGTCATTGAATCTGATCGATCCATCTTCTTTGAGGATGTTAGTAACAGTGGGAGTTCTGCGTCACGTGAAGTTGTATTTAGGGAGGAGTGTGTTGTTATACCTGTTCAGGTTACCCCCCCATCAGTGGCTGCACCACCATTGATAGAGAGAACCAATACTATTGTCCAAGACTAGGTTGTCGACACTATAGCTGATGTTGATGTGGGAACTGATGATATTGTCTTGAGAAGATCACAGAGAAGACGTAGACCAGCAATTTCTGATGATTATATTGTCTATTTGCATAAGCATGATTTAATACTAGTATGTCTCTTGATCCAACCTCTTTTAAGGAGGCTATTGATAGTCCTCAATCTTCATATTGGATAGATACTATGCATAATGAGATGGCATTGATGTGTCAAAACGGTGTATGGGACTTAGTTGAACTACCATGTGGCTATAGGCCAATTGGTTGCAAATGGGTTTTTAAGACCAAGTATAATTCTGAAGGTCAAGTAGAAAGGTATAAAGTTAGGCTTGTTGCTAAGGGCTTTAACTAAAGAGAAAGCATTGATTATAAGGACACTTTCTCACCTATTTCTACCAAGGATTCTTTTCGAGTTATTATGGCATTGGTGGCTCATTTTGATATTGCGTTGCATCAAATGGATGTTAAGACAGCTTTCCTTAATGGACATCTATATGAGGATGTGTACATGATGCAACCAAATGGTTTCCAAGTGGAAGGAAATGAACACATGGTGTGTAAGCTTAACAAGTCCATTTATGGGCTTAAGTAGGCATCGAGACAATGGTACCTGATGAGAGTCATAAAATGTTCTTTACAGTACTTAATTGTTAGCATTTTAGGGTTGATTTAGGTTTGAATTGCATTTTTATACCTTAACAACTCTAAAGTGTCATTCTTAGATCATTAATCTATTTTGATGTATTTTCATGTACTTTAAGTTCAAAAGAGATGGAAAAGCTATCATTGCTTGAAGTAGAATGACTCGATGAACACCGGAGTGAAGATTCACAAGCACTTGGAAAGGAATTTCACTAAATTGCCAAAATTGCTCGTACAGATCAATCATCTTTGCAAATTAAAATGTATTGATGCAAGAAGAACTAGGAGATGAACCATATATCCTTAGAAAGATCCAGAAGTCTATTTTCTGGAGAATTTTACAGCTCGTCAAAATGATTTTCCTAGAGAAAGTTATGGCAGTTTTAGTAGACAAAGGTCAGGCCAGAACAGCACCAGCCAACACTGCGGTGCCCAGAAACTGCCATGTTTTGAAGAATCAGTGAGCACTGCGGTGCTCCTCAGCTGCACCACGGTGCCCAGAAGCTCGCCCAGCCAAATTATGCCTAGCACCGCAACGCCAATACAGCAGCACCGCAGCGCGCACACGCTTTTCTTCTCCGAGCTTTGACCTAATTAGGATTTTAAATGACTTTTTAAACCCTAAAACACCCTTGGAACTTTTGTAATATAAATAGGCCACTTAGGGTTTGATAAAAGAGAATTGAAGGTTGGACAAGGGTCCAAGACTCAAGGAGAAGCCCCATGGCCATCTAATCTCCAAGCAAGGCGAAAGGATGAATCCCTAGGTGTAGTTGGTCTATTTTCTTTTCTTGATTCAGTTGTAATGTGGATTTATCGTTAAACATTATTATGATTTACTTTTCAATTTAATTAGAAGATTTCCCCTTAATCCGGTGATTGCATCTTTCTCTCCCATATAAGTTTAGTCATGCTCTTCTTATGTGATGTTGTTGAGGTGTGATTGAGTCCGGTAGATTTCTCTTATAGATTTGTCCATTACTGTAGTATTGTCATCATGATATATTGTCGTTTCTTGATAATCTATAAGTTAGGTCATGTGTGCTTGAAAGTAAAAGGTATTTCATAACAATTACATTAGGGTTTACATATGCGCTTTAATTGAATATTTGTCGATTTCCTGTTTGGGATGTGAAACTTGCAATCGAGATAAAAACAACTGAATCAAGTTAGGATTAGGGCAATGAACCTAGGGAGGATTCTCGGAACCTTGTTATCTATCCACCATATTATCTACACAATTATTTCACACTACTTCAAACTCAGATTTTCTCGTTTAACTTTTATCGTTCGTTTTAAGGTTTGCACTTTCTCTTGTAGTTAGTTTGTCTCCCTGTGGAATCAACACCCCAAAGTCGTGCTACAACTACCGCATTATACTTTGGGCGTAATCAAATTTTGGCGCCATTGCCGGGGAGACGTGCTTAACTCAAGGAAGATTGTCAACCTTGAGACATGACGGTAGAAGAGTTGTAAATAGTTTTTCTTTTCAACAGCTGTAAAGGCGGTAACTTCGTTCCTTCTTTTAGCTTGCTGCAATAACTTTTATTTTATTTTATTTTATTCTTTCTTTTTATAGTATTTTTTCCATTATTTGTTACCTTGAATGCAAAGACATAGAGATGCTTTAGGTAGATTTGCTTGTAGGCCTGTGCTAGAGTCAGAATTAAATTCTTTTCTAAATCCTTTATTGGACAGTCCACCTAGTCCCAAAGAAATGAATGAACATGAATATCAACCCCTTAGGACCCTTCAGGATTACCTCAACCCTACACGTATAGCCACACCATCATACATCATGTTTCCAGCCAATACTCACCAACTAGATTTTAAAACAGGGATGATACAGTTACTCCCTACATTCCATGGCTTGGAAAATGAAAACTCATATGTGCACATTAGAGAGTTTGAGGAAGTAGTTGCGACTTTTCATAATCAAGATGAAACTCATGACATTATTAAACTTAAGTTCTTTCCTTTCGCCTTGAAGGATAGAGCTAAGAGTTGGCTATACTCATTGAGACCACGATCTATTGGGTCGTGGGCTGAGATGACTCGAATTTTCTTTAATAAATATTTTCCCCAACATAAGACTAATGCTTTAAAAACACAAATCTCCACCTTTGCACAAAAGAACAACGAGACTTTGTATCAGACCTGGGAGAGATTTAAGGAGTTATTGAGTATGTGCCCTCACCATGGGTATGAGAGTTGGCGCTCAGTGAGCTATTTTTATGAGGGGCTTACATATAGAGAGCGCTAATTTGTAGAGACGATGTGTAATGGTGAATTTTTAGAAAAAACATCCCGATGAGGCCATAGAGTACCCCAATGAGCTTGCTGAAAAAGCTCACACTTGGACTGGACCTAGTGCTACTGAAAGCACAAACAGGTCATGACCTATAGGGCACCCGAATGGTGGTGGAATTTACCATCTTAGGGAAGAGGATAACCTTAAGGCCAAGGTCGAGATGCTCACTAGGGAACTAGAGGTGTTAAAAACTAAGAGTTTAAAGCCAACATATGTAGCTAATCATGCAAAATCTTTTGAACCATGTTTTGTGTGTGGTGGGGTAGATCGTCTCGCCCAAAAGTACCCCACATTTGTTGAGATGAGAGGGATGTATGAGGAACAATGTAATGCCTTAGGCATGTACAAGAAGTCTTTGGCACCCTTCTCTGATACTTATAATCTAGGATGGCAAAATCACCCCAATTTCAGCTGGAAGTCTGAAAGGCAGCAGCTTGCACAAACCCCTGAACCATATCATGCACCTGTATCTTCTATGAGTTCTTTAGGAGACACTTTACATGCTTTTATTGAGGCACAGGGCAAGACTAATCAAAGACTTGAATCTTTAATTGTGCAGGTTGTTGAAGAACATTAGGATTTAAAGAGCCAAGTGTCCAAGTTGATGAACTACTTGAGTGTGACTAAGCGAGGTAAGTTCCATTCTCAAGCTCAGTCCACACCCTATGGTCAACACCTAGCACAAAAGAATTTGAAGGAGGTGAATGTCATTGAGACACTAAGTGGTAAGTCATTACACATCCCAACAACGAAAAAAATCAGAGGATGTGGACGAAACCCACCAAGCATACATGATTGACTCATTCATGGAAAAGATCCAGCAAATTAATGCATTGGAGTTATTGTGAGTTTTAAATTACTCACAAGCGCACGAGTCGTTTTCAATATAGTGTTGTGCAAGTAAGAGGTCGAATCCATGGGGAATTGCGTTGTGAAAATATTTTTATCTAAACTAAGCCTATTTTAACCTAGTTCCAAGTTGTGAATTGTCTTTTGCAAAACAAATATAAACTAAATTAAATTGATTTAAAGACTAATGATAAAAGCACTAAGGTTTCTAAATCCACCACACAAAAGTAAAGCATATATCTTCATGTTCTATATAAAAATAATCTATCAAAACATTCCATGAATCCAACTTTAAACAAATCACAACAAATATCCTAATTAAACCAAAAGAATCCAATGCATCCGCTTTTAACAAATCACAAAGGATATCCAATTTAATCAAAAACAATTCAATGTATCCATCAGATGAAACACACAGAATATCCAATAGAACAATTTAAATGCAATCAATCATAAGATTTTACTCAAATAATTGAACAGAACATTTATACTAAAAAAAACATCAGAATTGTATAAAAAAATCTGAAAATATTATGTCAAACAACGGCGAGGCTTCATCTTCAACCTTAGCTGAAGATTTTATGAGTCTTAAATATTGCATATTTTAGACTCTTAACTTACATTTGTTATGCTCTTAGTTAGTAGTATTTTACTTTATTTTACGTTTTTCTTGTGTTTTGTGTATTTTTACATGTTTGTGGAGAAAGTGCAGCATTTCAGGATATTTGAAGCTTCTGGAGACATTGCACTCGATCGCACCTGTCTATGATCGAGCGCAAGGTCATCAATCCCACATCGAAATATTTGAAGTTCAGTGCATCTGCGATCGATCGCACCACACTGCGATCGAGCGCACTCGGGCCAGTATCCCACATCGTTTTTGCAAGCCACATTAGTCCAGGACTCCCCCTATATAAACACCATCTGACCTCATCATTCAGTGTACAATTCCTGAGCCACTTTGGTGTTTACCGGTGGACTTCTGCCAGCATTTTGGTGGATCCCAAAGGCATTGCTACCACGAGGGGAAGCGCCGCCCGTCAGCGAGTGGAATTTCTCCCATGTAAAGTTTTTTATTTATTTTTTTATATTCAATTGTTTTAGTTTAAATGTTTAGCACTTTTTATTATAGCTTTATAGATATGAGTGGCTAGACTCTTCAGCTAAGGTTGAAGATGAAGCCCCGCCGTTGTTTGGGGTAGTAGTTCAGATTTACTTGTACAAATCTGACAATTTTTAGTATAAATGTTCTGTCAATTATTTGAGTTAATCTTATAATTGATTGAGTTTAAATTGTCTGTTGGATTTTCTTTGTGTTTCATCTGATGGATACATTGAATGCTTTTCGATTAAATTGGATTCCCTTTGTGATTTGTTAAGAGCGGATACATCGGGTGCTTTTGGTTTAGTTGGGATATTCTTTGTTTTTTGTCTTATAGTTGGATTCATTGAATGTTTTGATAGACTATATTTTTAGAACATGTATGCTTAACTTCGGTGGGGTGGATTCGGAAACCTTAGTGCTTTTTATTATTAGATTTTAAATCAATTAAATTTAGTTTTAATTTATTTTGCAAATTATCATTCAAAATTTGGAACTAGGTTAAAATAGAGTTAGTTTAGATTAAAAAATATATTTTCACAACGCAATTCCCTATGGATTCGACCTCGCACTTGCACACGCTATACTGCAAACGACTCGTGCGCTTGCGAGTAAATTAAAACTCACAACAAGTTTTTGGCGCCGTTGCCGGGGAGTTGTTTTGTTTGTGAAAATTTTTGGTCTGAATTGATTTTATTTTTCTACTAGTTAATTTAATTTAAAAAAAAAAAAAACTTTTGAGCTTGCTTTATTCTACTGATTAGTATCTCATTATTTTTCTGTTAATGTATGCTTGGTCGGAGATCCTTGAACTTAGATTTGACACATTTAGATCCCGACTTAGAAAGAACTCTTAGGAGGCAGAAAAGAGTGCTAGTTGAGAGAGAGACTGCTGAGATGGGAGAAAATTTTAATCATCCTGAACATGTAGAGCAACCTAGAGCTTGGAACGTGGACTCCACTACATCCCTTAGGGATTTGTTCGCACCCGTTGCGACTAACTCATCTTCCTGCATAGTGTTGCCACCAACCAATGCCATACACTTTGATTTGAAGCCACATGTTATCCAACTCCTACCCTCATTCCATGGCTTAGATCTTGAAAATCCTTATAGTCATGTGAAGAAGTTCAAAGACATTTGTGCTACATTCAAATTCCAAAACTTCTCTGAGGAGTCAGTCCATCTTCGAATCTTCCCTTTCTCCCTTCACGATAGAGCTAGGGTGTGGTTGGACTCCAACACGTCCGGATCTATTACATCTTGGGAAAACCTGCTTAGCAAATTTTACCATAAGTTTTTCCCAATGTCTAGAGTTAATGAGTGCCGTAAGGAGATTAGCTCTTTCACTCAGGACGAGGATGAGAAGTTCTCTGAAAGCTGGGAGCGCTTTAAAGAGTTACTGATCAGATGCCCTCCACATGGATATGAGAAGTGGAGACTCGTTCAATTCTTCTACCAAGGGTTGACTCAACCCAACGTAGCATGATCGAGTCTATGAATGGGGGGCATTCTTGAGTCTGACAAGAGACGAAGCATATATGGCGTTGGACAAGTTGTCCGACAACTCACAGCAGTGGGATTTTTCAAGCTGTCGAGATAAGTCCATTCGTGCTCCTAAGAGGGGAGGCATCTATGAGGTCAGAGAGGACGCTGATTTGAGGATAAAGTTAGATGCCCTCACCAAGAAGATTGACGCTCTTACTGTGAGCCAATCCATCAATGCTGCCAACACATTCAATGTTGAAAGTTGTTCCATCTGTGCTAGTCCCATGCATCTAGCACAGAATTGCACATCAATGCCGGCTTGTGCCGAGTATCCTATGGAACAAGTAAATGCTTTCAATGACTTTCGAAGGCAGTCAAATGGATCGTACTCCGAGACGTACAATCCAGGGTGGCGGAACCACCCAAATTTTTCATGGAGGCAGAACCAACCAATGAATCAGGGAGGATCCTCTCATCATGCTCAAAATCAATATCCTCCCGGATTTTCCCCACAAATTCCTAATCATGGTCGTTCTGCCCATCCAGCACCTTCACCTGCTTATCATGCACCCGCTCAAACACCAGCGCCAGTTTCACAGTCGCTTGAGGACACCCTTAAGGAATTCATGAAAGCAACCAGCCAAAATATGAACGATGTGAGGAGTGCAATAATGGTAAACACCCAAGCAATTGCCAAGCTGGAGAGTCAAATAGGGCAAATTGCAAGTCATTTGGGTGAGAGAGAGAAAGGAAAGTTCCCCAGTCAGCCCGTGCAAAACCCAAAAGGACAATTTATGGTTGAGAGTTCATCAACTCCTACGCACGGGGAGGAACAAGTACAGTCGATTGTCACACTGAGGTATGGGAGACAAGTGGACAATCGAGTGGAAGAGAGCCCTGCTATGCAGCAAGGGCAAGGGAGTGGCAACACAGAGAAGAGAGATGCTGAGCCATCTACAGCCACACCTACTGAGAAAGACCTTCCTAGGTCGTTTGTACCTAGAGCGCCCTACCCCGAGAGATTACAGGCGCCCAAGAAAGGAGGGAAGTATGAAGAAATTCTGGAGGTATTCAAGCAAGTCCAAATCAATATCCCATTTTTGGATGCCATCCATCAAGTGCCATCATATGCCAAGTTTTTAAAGGACTTGGTCACTATCAAGAGGAGGACGAATGTCCCAAAGAAGGCATTTTTGACCGAGCAGGTCAGTTCAATCCTTCAGTGCAAGCTACCCATCAAGTATAAGGACCCGGGGTGTCCTACCATCTCTTGCACGATAGGAGTCAGCCATATTGAGAGGGCCCTTTTGGATCTAGGGGCGAGTGTGAATCTTCTACCCTACTCAGTCTATGTGCAGTTGGGGTTAGGAGAATTGAAGCCCACATCCACGACACTTCAATTGGCTGACAAGTCAATGAAAAGACCACGGGGGATAGTTGAGGATGTTTTGATAAAAGTGGATAAGTTCTATTTCCCCGTGGATTTTATTGTGCTTGACACAGAGCCGGTTCAGAATGTAGGGATTCAAATACCGGTGATTCTAGGGCGACCATTCTTAGCCACGGCTAACGCCCTAATCAATTGTAGGACAGGGGTGATGAAGATCTCCTTCGGAAATATGACAGTGGAGTTGAACATTTTTGATATCACTAGGCAACCACTGGAATATGATGAAATGAGAGATGTGTGCTTGATAGAGGAGATTCTTGAGGATACTGTGGATGAATCAAGCATTGAGGATCCCATGGAGGCATGCTTTGCTCACTTTGGAGAGGACTTGGGTTTAGATAAGTTACTCGAGGAAGTAAATGCCATTTTGGAGTCTGATCCTCAAGAAAGCATAGAGGAGGAGGAGAAGGTGTCACCAGAACCTGAAAAGAAGAAACTTAAGCCTTTACCGGATAATCTTAAGTATAAGTTCCTGGGTCCAGCATACTGTTTGCCTGTGATAATAGCTTCAGATTTAGGAGAGGCTCAAGAGGAGAAATTGTTAGAGGTTTTAAGAGAGCATAAGGAAGCTATCGGCTGGACCATTGAAGATATTAAGGGAATCAACCCCTCAGTGGTGATGCATAGGATACACTTGGAGGAAGATGCTAAGCCATCGAGGGAGCCACAAAGAAGGCTCAACCCTGCTATGCAAGAGGTTTTGAGAGCAGAGGTTATTAAGCTGTTAGATGCAGGGATCATTTATCCCATCTCTGATAGCAAGTGGGTGAGCCCCATTCATGTCGTGCCCAAGCGAGCTGGATTAACGGTAGTAAAGAATAAGGACGACGAGTTGGTGCCAACTCGTGTGCAGTTTGGGTGGAGAGTGTGTATAGACTACCGTAAGCTGAACATTGCCACAAGGAAGGATCACTTTCCACTTCCATTTATTGATCAGATGGTGGAGCGTTTGGCTGGGCACGAGTATTATTGCTTTTTGGATGGTTATTCTGGATATAACCAGGTCCCCGTGGACCCCGAAGATCAGGAGAATACGACATTTACCTGTCCTTTTGGGACCTTCGCCTACCGTCGCATGCCCTTTGGGTTATGCAATGCACCCGCCACTTTTCAGCGGTGCATGATCAGTATATTCTCTGACATGGTAGAGCGGTTCCTGGAGATTTTCATGGACGACTTCTCCGTCTTCGGTTCAACATTTGAGGAGTGCCTGCACCGTCTCTCTTTGGTTTTGGTACGGTGCAAGGAGAAGAACCTGGTGCTTAATTGGGAGAAGTGCCATTTTATGGTTAGGCAAGGAATTGTACTGGGGAATATCATATCTCATCGAGGGATTGAGGTCGACAAAGCGAAGGTTGATTTGATTTCCAGCCTTCCACCCCCACGTACGGTGAAAGAGGTTCGATCTTTTCTGGGCCATGCAGGTTTCTATAGGCGATTTATCCAGAATTTCAGCAAGATCGCCAGGCCCTTGTGCAAGTTGTTGCAAAAAGATGCCCCATTTCTATTTGATGAGGATTGTAAGAAAGCATTTGGGGATCTGAAGAAAATTCTGACGTCCACACCCATTATTCAGCCACCTAACTGGGATGTGCCTTTTGAAATTATGTGTGACGCATCAGACTATGCTGTTGGAGTTGTTTTGGGGCAACATGTTGATAAACTTCCCCATGCTATTTATTATGCAAGTCGAACTCTAAACGATGCACAACTCAATTATTCTACCACTGAGAAGGAGTTACTTGTAGTCGTTTTTGCATTAGACAAGTTCAGATCCTACTTGTTAGGATCTAAAGTCATTATCTACTCGGACCATGCTGCATTGAAGTATCTTTTCTCTAAAAAAGATGCTAAATCTCGTCTTATCCGATGGATCTTGCTACTTCAAGAGTTCGACATTGAGATTCGGGATGAGAAAGGTTCGGAAAATGTGGTGGCGGACCATTTATCTAGATTGATTGTGGAATTCAGTGAGGCTGCCACTCCCATTTCTGAGACCTTTCCTGATGAGCAATTGATGCACATTGCTCACAGTCCCGCACTATGGTTTGCTGACATAGTGAACTATCTTGTCACTGGACACATGCCCTTGCATTGGGGGAGGCAAGATAAATCAAAATTTTTGGCCATGGTAAAACACTTTTTCTGGGACGATCTTTATCTGTTCAAGTATTGTCCTGATCAGATCATTAGACGATGTATTCCTGAGCATGACCAATCTAATGTCATCACATTTTGTCATGATCATGCATGTGGAGGCCATTTTAGTGCTAAAAAGACCGCTGCAAAGATTTTGCAGTGTGGATTTTATTGGCCTACCCTGTTCTGAGACTCTCACACCTACTGTATATCTTGTGAGCGTTGCCAAAAGCTAGGGAGTCTTTCTAGGAGAAATATGATGCCCCTCAACCCTATTCTGATTGTTGAGATTTTTGATGTGTGGGGCATTGATTTCATGGGACCATTCCCAAACTCCTTTGGCTACTTATACATTCTAGTTGCTGTGGACTATCTGTCCAAGTGGGTGGAGGCTGTTGCGTGCAAGACCAATGACCACAGAGTTGTGGTCCAGTTCTTGAAAGACACTATTTTTGCTCGTTTTGGTACGCCTCGAGCAATCATAAGTGATGGAGGTAAGCACTTTTGCAACAAGATCTTTGAGCAGTTGATGAAGAAATATTGTATCACGCACAAAGTTGCCACCCCATATCACCCACAGACGAGTGGTCAAGTGGAAATTTCAAATCGCGAGATCAAACATATGTTGGAAAAGACTGTGAACCCTACTAGAAAGGATTGGTCTCTGCGATTGACGGATGCACTGTGGGCATATCGGATAGCCTTCAAGACTCCAATTGGCATGTCTCCCTATCGCATTGTATACGGAAAGGCATGTCACCTTCCGATTGAATTAGAGCATCGTGCGTATTGGGCTGTCAAGCAACTAAATTTTAATCTTTCCAAGGCTGGCTCACAATGAAAGCTTCAACTCAATGAATTGGAGGAGCTGCGGAATGATGCGTATGAGTGTGCCCGATCATACAAAGCACAAATGAAGAAGACTCATGACCAAAATATTTTGAGACGAGCTTTTGAGCCGGGTCAGAGAGTTCTTCTTTATAATTCGCGCCTGCATCTTTTTCCAGGCAAGCTCAAATCCCGATGGTCAGGCCCATTCATTATTCGATCGGTTTTTCCTCATGGGGCCATCGAGATTGAGGATCCTAAGAATGGTAATACTTTCAAGGTAAATGGACAGAGGCTAAAACCATTCTTAGAGTTGAGGAGTCCGGACATTGAGACGATACTGTTGGAGGATCCTAGTTACTCAGATTGAGTGTAGTATTGTAGGGAGAGTCTGGCTGAAGACGTAAAACTTAGCGCTCATGGGAGGCACCCCACAGCTTATCTTTTCTTTTGTTTATTTATTATTTCGCATTTTTATGATTAATGTTTGTTTCCAGTATTTTTTGTTTTCCAGTTTTTATTTTTCAGGGACAAAGCGTACTTCAGTTCAAGTTTGGGGGTATGCTATGAGCCATACCAGTCCAGATAGTTCTCCATATCTCAGGTCAGCTCTTTCCATATTAGTCACACATTGGGGTCAATGTGTAATTTAAGTTTGGGGGTATGGGAGACACATCACACACTTTGTCCTAATTTGTTATCTTTTCGTCATAGAGATAAATGCATGCTCATGTTATCGTGAAATTTTAGTTGATCTAAACATTTTCTGTGATGTGATGTCATTAGTGAGCTTAACATTTTGAACACATGATCTGGTGATAAATTTTTAAAATTTAGTTACTTACTTTAGGCATTTTGAGAATTCACATGTTTGATCTGATCTAGCACGAGCACATTAGCACAAATTATGTGAGGTATGACACGTAATTTTAATGTGTATTTTTCCTTATCTTAACTGAAACTGGATGACTTGTTGGATGAACTCTTGGGCATAGGAAAATAAAAAATAAATAAAAAATAAATAAATTATTATTATCAATAAACTTTTCGCTGAGTAACTGGACCTCTTGCCTCAGTAAGCAGTGAGTGTTCACGTCAAAAAGGGGAATTTTGCTTGGTAATATTAAGGTCGGTTTAATTTCGTAGCCTTTTTTACTCGAGTTAGTAAGTCCTTAGGGGTGTCTTTACACCTAATGCCCTAAAACCACCTGGTTTGGGAGTCATTGACTTAACACTCGCTACATGGGTCAATTAGAAAGCTCAAGGGAACTAAATATAGCCGTGCCTTAATTATAAAAAAAAAGAATAAAATAAAAACTATGCCTTTACGTTCATTTTTGATGGGAAATTCGGTGAATCTTGAAACATGGAGACCTTACACATTAGAGTTACTTGGAAGCTTCATTTTTATATGCTAATTCACCTTACACTGATTCAAGCTTGTGATGCCTTATCCTGCCTTTTGTAAGTAATTAGATTTTAACATTTCTATTCATTGCGAAGATGGGTTCACCTTTTTAAGCTTGCTTATGAATAAATATCATGGTGATGTGTGCTCCTTAAATTTTTGGATACCATGAGTGATGACTTTATCTTTATGTTCTTTGTTTTTCATTGAGTCTTTTATTTTGTTTTGCTAAGGGACTAGCAAAATATAAGTTTGGGGGTATTTGATGAGTCTTAAATATTGCATATTTTAGACCCTTAACTTACATTTGTTATGCTCTTAGTTACTAGTATTTTACTTTATTTTACGTTTTTCTTGTGTTTTGTGTATTTTTACATGTTTGTGGAGAAAGTGCAGCATTTCAGGATATTTGAAGCTTCTGGAGACATTGCACTCGATCGCACAGTTATGCGATCGAGCGCACATGCGCTCGAGCGCACCTGCCTATGATCGAGCGCAAGGTCATCAATCCCACATCGAAATATTTGAAGTTTAGTGCATCTGCGATCGATCGCACCACACTGCGATCGAGCGCACTTGGGCCAGTATCCCACATCGTTTTTGCAAGCCACATTAGTCCGGGACTCCCCCTATATAAACACCATCTGACCTCATCATTCAGTGTACAATTCCTGAGCCACTTTGGTGTTTACCGGTGGACT
This sequence comes from Bretschneidera sinensis, assembly GCA_023935145.1. Taxonomy (NCBI): domain Eukaryota; kingdom Viridiplantae; phylum Streptophyta; class Magnoliopsida; order Brassicales; family Akaniaceae; genus Bretschneidera; species Bretschneidera sinensis. The sequence continues at coordinate 39,728,243 of CM043705.1, forward strand.
TCCGCCAGCATTTTGGTGGATCCCGAAGGCATTGCTACCACGAGGGGAAGCGCCGCCTGTCAGCGAGTGGAATTTCTCCCATGTAAAGTTTTTTATTTATTTTTTTATATTCAATTGTTTTAGTTTAAATGTTTAGCACTTTTTATTATAGCTTTATAGATATGAGTGGCTAGACTCTTCAGCTAAGGTTGAAGATAAAGCCCCGCCGTTGTTTGGCGTAGTAGTTCAGATTTGCTTGTACAAATCTGACAATTTTTAGTATAAATGTTCTGTCAATTATTTGAGTTAATCTTATAATTGATTGAGTTTAAATTGTCTGTTGGATTTTCTTTGTGTTTCATCTGATGGATACATTGAATGCTTTTCGATTAAATTGGATTCCCTTTGTGATTTGTTAAGAGCGGATACATCGGGTGCTTTTGGTTTAGTTGGGATATTCTTTGTTTTTTGTCTTATAGTTGGATTCATTGAATGTTTTGATAGGCTATATTTTTAGAACATGTATGCTTAACTTCGGTGGGGTGGATTCGGAAACCTTAGTGCTTTTTATTATTAGATTTTAAATCAATTAAATTTAGTTTTAATTTATTTTGCAAATTATCATTCAAAATTCGGAACTAGGTTAAAATAGAGTTAGTTTAGATTAAAAAATATATTTTCACAACGCAATTCCCTGTGGATTCGACCTCGCACTTGCACACGCTATACTGCAAACGACTCGTGCGCTTGCGAGTAAATTAAAACTCACAACACCACTCGTAATCATGAAACTAAAGTTCACAATAACAGTGCTAAACATTAAACTTTAAAACTAACAAAAGCAGGAAATTAAAAACTGACTATACATGGGGAGAAATTCCACTCACTGTTGGGCGGCACTTCCTCTCATGGTAGCAAAGCCTTCGAGATCCACCAGAATGCTAGCAGAAGTCCTCAAGATTGCACACCGAATGATGAAGGGAGATGGGGCTTTTATAGGGGAATTCCCGAAGTACAATGTGTTTCAAATTCAATGTGGGATACTGCCCGAGTGCGATCGATCACAGTCTGGTGCGCTCGAGCACATAGTGGCGCACTACAAAGCATTTTTAACAGATGTGGGATATGCGAGTGCGCACTTGCGATCGATCGTAAGTCTGGTGCGATCGAGTGCACTAGACATCTTCAACTTGACCCTTGTCTACTAAAACTGCCATAACTTTCTCTAGAAAAATCATTTTTACGAGCCGTAAAATTACTCAGAAAATAGACTTCTGGATCTTTTCAAGTATATAGGCTCATCTCCTGGTTCTTCCTGAATCAATACAGTAAAATCCACAAAAATGACTGATCTGTACAAGCAATTCTGGCAATTTTAGTGAAACTCCTTTCCTAGTGCCTGTAAACCTGAAAAACAACGAAAACAACTCAAAGTAACAAATTCCTAAGCTAACAAATGTAAATTAAGTGGCCAAAATATGCAATATTTTTCACTCATTAAATACCCCCAAACTTACATTTTGCTAGTCCCTTAGCAAAACAAAATAAATAAATAAAAAACTAAATGGAAAACAAAGAACGTAAATATAAGTTCATCACTCATGGTATCCAAAAATTTAAGGAGCACTCAAAACCATGATATTTATTCATGAGCAAGCTTAAAAAATATAACCCATCTTTGCAATGAATAGGAATTTTAAAACCTAATTACTTACAAGAGGCAGGCTAAGACATCACAAGCTTGAATCAGTGTAAAGTGAATTAGCATATACAGATGAGGTTTCCAAATAATTTCAATGTACAATATATCCATGTCTCAAGATTCACAGAATTTCTTATCAGAATGACCAGTGATGGCGTAGTTTTATTTTATTTATTTTTATTATAAGGCTTTGCTATGTTTAGTTCTCTTAAGCTTTCTAATTGACCCATGTATCGAGTGTTGAGTCAACGACTCCCAAACCAGATGGTTTTAGGGCATTAGGTGTAAAGACGCCCCTAAGAACCTACTAACTAGAGTTAAAAAGGCTACGAAACTAAACTGTCCTTAATGCTACCAAGCAAAATTTCCACCTTTTAACATGAACACTCACTGCTTACTAAGGCAAGAGGTCCAGTTACTCAGTAGAAAATTTCGCAATGATCACTATGAATAAAATTCCCACCTTTTGACGTGAACACTTATTGCTTACTGAGGCAAGAGGTCCAGTTACTCAGTGGAAAGTTTATTGATGATGATCATTATAAATATTAGTAGTATTATTTTTTTCTTCTCCTTTTTTTTCATGCTTTTCTATGCCCAAGTGTTTATCCAACAAGTCATCCAGTTTCAATTAAGATAAGGAAACATACACATTAAAATCACATGTCATACCTCACACAAATATGTGCTACTGTACTCGTGTTAGATTAGATCAAACATGTGAATTCTCGAATGCCTAAAGTAAGTAACTAAGGTTTAAAACTCTATCATCAGATCATGTGTTCAAAATTTTTAAGCTCACCAATGAAACCATATCACAATTTTTCAAGTCAACCAAAATTTTCAGACGAACATGAACATGCATTTACCTTTTTTTTTTTAATTGAAGAAAAACAACAACAAATTAGGACAAAGTGTGTGTAATGTGTCTCCCATACCCCCAAACTTAAATTAAACATTGACCCCAATGTGTGAATAATATGAAAAGAGCTAACCTGGGAGATGGAGAACTAGCTGGACGGGTATGGCTCATAACATACCCCCAAACTTAAACTGAAGTACGCGTTGTCCCTGAAAAATAAGGCTGGAAAATAAAAATACTCGAAACAAATATTAATCATAAATATGTAAAATAATAAATAAGTAGAAAGGATAAGCTGTGGGGTGCCTCCCATTAGCGCTAAGTTTAACATCTTCAGCTAGACCCAACATTAGTAATCATGCCTAACTAAGCGTTCCACCATCTGATCAATAAATGGGAGTGGAAAATGATCCTTCCTTGTGGCAGCATTCAACTTACGGTAGTCTATACATACTTTCCATCCTGACTGAACACGAATTGGCACCAACTCATTGTCCATATTCTTCACTACCGTCACTCCAGCTCGTTTGGGCACGACATGAATCGGGCTCACCCACTTGCTAACAGAGATTGGATAATTGATCACTGCATTAAATAGTTTTATCACTTTAATCCTCACAACTTCTTGCATAGCTAGGTTGAGCCTTCTTTGTGGCTCCCTCGATGGCTTGACATTCTCTTCCAAACGTAACTTGGGCATCACCATCGAGGGGCTGATTCCCTTGACATCCTCAATAGTCCAACCGATAGCTTCCTTATGCTCCCTTAAAACGTCTAATAATTTCTCCTTTGGAGCATCAACCAAATCTTAAGCTATAATCATAGGCAAAGAATCTACTGGACCTAGGAACTTATACTTAAGATTGTCCGGTAAAGGCTTAAATTCCTTCTTGGGGGGTTCAGGTGTTATGGTTTCCTCCGTCTCACTGCTCTTCTAAGGAGCAGACTCCAAAGTAGCATTTGCTTGCTCAAGTAACTTATCCAAATCCAAATTTTCTCCAAACTGAGCAAAGTATGCCTCCAGGGGGTCTGTAATGCTTGATTCACCCACAGTCTCCTCTGTCTTACTGCTCTCCCCAAGAGCAGACTCCAAGATAACAGTTGCTTGCTTAAGTAGCTTATCTAAATCCAAATCCTCTCCAAACTGAGCAAAGCATGTCTCCACACTGTCCTCAGACTGCCCTCTTTTCTTGAGCACTTGTAATCTCTCAGAGTAAGGCACTTTAGGTACAAACGACCCAGAAAGATCCTTAATAGTAGGTGTGGCTGTAGATGGCTCAGCATCTCTTTTCTCCTTGTTGCCACTTTCTTGCCCTTGCTGCAGAGTGGGGTTCTCTTCCACTTGATTGTCCACTTGTCTTCCATACCTCAATGTGACAATCGCTTGCACTTGGGCACGGGTTGACTAGGGAACTTTCCCTTCTCTCCTTCACCTAAATGACTTGCGATTTGACTCATTTGACTCTCTAGCTTGGCAATCACTTGGGTGTTTACTATTGTTGCACTCCTCACTCCGCTTATAGATTGGCCGACCATCTTTCTGAAATCATTGAGGGCGTCCTCCAATGACTGTGAAACCTACGTTGGCGCTTGACTGGGAGCTTGGTAAGCGGGTGATGGTGCTGGATGGGCTGAGCGACCAGAACTTGGAACTAGTGGAGGAAATCCGAGAGGGTATTGATTTTGAGCATAATGAGGGGCTCCTCCCTGATTCCTCAGTTGGTTCTACTTCTATGGAAAATTAGAGTGGTTCCACCACCCTGGATTGTACATTTCAGAGTAAGATCCATTTGATTGCCACCGATAGTCATTAAAAGCGTTCATTTGTTCCATGGGATACTCGAAAAAAGCCGGCGTAGATGGACAATTCTGTGCTAAATGCATAGGACTAGCACAGATGGAACAACTATCAACATTGAATGTATTGGCTGTATTGATGGATTGGCCGGTCATTTTCATGAAATCCTTGAGGGCATCCTCTAAAGACTGTGAAACTGGCGCTGGATTCATCCACATTTTTTTTATATTTTTATATTTTATTTTTGGGAAATTGCAAATAAACTAAAATTAAATTAAAATTAAAATTAAAATTAAAAAAATAAAACAAAAATGCTAACTAAGCTAGTAGAAAAATAAAATTAATTTAGACAAAAATTTCACAAACAAAACAATTCCCCGGCAATGGCGCCAAAAACTTGTTGTGAGTTTTAAATTACTCGCAAGCGCACGAGTCGTTTGCAATATAGTGTTGTGTAAGTGCGAGGTCGAATCCATAGAGAATTGCATTGTGAAAATATTTTTATCTAAACTAAGCCTATTTTAACCTAGTTCCAAGTTGTGAATTGTCTTTTGCAAAACAAATATAAACTAAACTAAATTGATTTAAAGACTAATAATAAAAACACTAAGATTTCTGAATCCACTCCACCAAAGTAAAGTATATATCTTCATGTTCTATATAAAAATAATCTATCAAAACATTCCATGAATCCAACTTTAAACAAATCACAAATAATATCCCAATTAAACCAAAACAATCCAATGTATCCGCTTTTAACAAATCACAAAGGATATCCAATTTAATCAAAAAAGATTCGATGTATCCATCAGATGAAACACACGGAATATCCAACGGAACAATTTAAACGCAATCAATCATAAGATTTTACTCAAATAATTGAACATAACATTTATACTAAAAAAAAACATCAAAATTGTATAAAAAAATCTGAAAATATTATGCCAAACAACGGCGAGGCTTAATCTTCAAACCTTAACTGAAGATTTTAGCCACTCATAATCATGAAACTAAAGTTCACAATAACAGTGCTAAACATTAAACTTTAAAACTAACAAAAGCAGTAAATTAAAAACTGACTATACATGGGGAGAAATTCCACTCGCTGTTGGGCAGCACTTCCCCTCGTGGTAGCAAAGCCTTCGAGATCCACCAGAATTCTAGCATAAGTCCTCAAGATTGCACACCGAATGATGAAGGGAGATGGGGCTTTTATAGGGGAATTCCCGGAGTACAATGTGTTTCAAATTCGATGTGGGATACTACCCGAGTGCGATCGATCGCAGTCTAGTGCGCTCGAGCACATATTGGCACACTACAAAGCATTTTTAACCGATGTGGGATGTGTGAGTGTGCACTTGCGATCGATCGCAAGTCTGGTGCGATCGAGCGCACTAGACATCTTCAACTTGACCCTTGTCTACTAAAACTGCCATAACTTTCTTTAGAAAAATCATTTTTATGAGCCGTAAAATTCCTCAGAAAATATACTTCCGGATCTTTCCAAGCATATATGATTCATCTCCTGGTTCTTCCTGAATCAATACAGTAAAATCCACAAAAATGACTGATCTGTATAGGCAATTCTGGCAATTTTAGTGAAACTCCTTTCCCAATGCTTGTAAACCTGAAAAACAATGAAAACAACTCAAAGTAACAAATTCCTAAGCTAAAAAATTAAATTAAGTGGCCAAAATATGCAATATTTTTCACTCATCCATGGCTTCACAAGAGCATATATCGAGCCAGAATTTACGGATGTTACTGATGACATCCTTGAGGCCTCTCCAAAGCATACAAGCACCGAATTTGTCAATGAAGTAGTGGCTGGTGCATTCAAGCTATGTTTTTTAAAGAGGGAATAAAAGTGTCTGGCTGAAGACGTAAAACTTAGCGCTCATGGGAGGCAACCCACAACATATCCTTTTATTTTTACTGTTTTTCATATTTCTTTTTCTTATTTATTATTATTATTTTGCTTTTTTTTCAGTTTTACTTTCGTATTTCTTTTTCAAGGACAAATATGTGAAGCAGTTCAAATGGTGGAGCACAATTTTCAGCTTCTGTGCACCTTTGGCTACAAATGGAGTTTCCTTTACTCTTTCTTTCACATTGAGGTCAATGCAATTTTTAAGTTGGGGGTGGAGGAAACGCATCTCTTTGTTTCCATATTCTTTATTTTCATACATTTTTTTCTTTTTCCATTGAACTGTTTGGTATCATTTTCCCTTCTTGTTTGTTTTTAACATACTTAGTGTTAGCCTTAGAGTTAATTCACATGTCAATTATATGAACCTAATTGAGATAGCATACAGCATTTTGAAGAAGTTAAATTTTGTTTCGGTTTGAGAATAATTTAAGTGCCAATCTTGATTTGGTTTTAGACTCTAGTTTGTGGTAAGATTGTATGATTAATTTAAACATTTAGAGAAATTTTATGTGTGATTGCTTTGTGAATATTTTTGCAGTCTCGACAAGCTCTAGAACTTACTTGATAACCACTTGAGGCGAATTCCTAGAATGCACATTACTTAGGATATGATATAGTCAATTTTTGGACCGTTTGAGCCTTTCGAACTTACCATTGCTATATTTATCTAGTCACCCATTTGAGCCTTTTTATTGAAAAAGAATTTGAGCCTTATTTCTTTCAATCGCCCATTTACTCACCTTTATGAGCCTAAAAAAAATATTTTATCCTTACCTTTCTCTTAAAAGAACTTAGCTATGCACATTTGTTGATGAGCACTTAAAAACAGTAAGGATGGGAATATGAGAAAATATCACTATCATAACCCAAGTACATTAAAGGAGATAAGTTGGGGGTTGTGGAAAAGAAAAAAAAAAGAAAAAAAATTGATGAAAAATGAGGTGAATGGTCTCATGTGCCAAAATAAAAAAAAAGAAGTGAATTATGGCAAAGAAAGAAGAAAGAAAGAAAAAAATGGTGATTTGTTGAAAGAAATGCTCAAAAAATGGTTGGAAGAATTGGGTATTGAAGTAAGGTTATCCAGTGCTTGAAGAGTTGTGTTCAAAACTAAGAGATTAAGTTCTTTTACTTGTTGAATCCTTCCCGTTCTTTCTTAACCTTTACCTTTGCCTAACGTTACAAGCTTAGTAAAGACCTATTAATCCAATGTAGTGTGATTTTTCTACAATGGTGGAGAGTGATTCGAAAAGTGAGCCTATGGAGCTTGTTTTTGTGATTAATGTCACGCAATTTATGTTTTTAGAGGCCAAGACTTGTATTCATGATTGTTATGCATAAAATCATCCGGGTGTTCGGATTAATGGATTGTGGTAAGATGGATGTTAAGAGTTGATAACAATTTTAAGATTGATGTTTAGTTTACTTTTGGACTTGGGTGAAATTTAATGATTCTATGTGCCGTGTGTTATGTGTGATTTTTGAGACAAAAGTGAATTACTCTTGGTTTAACACTAACATTGTTTGACTTTGTTTTGATTCCCACCATAGAATTCATCTCTTGTTTTCACTTGAATTACTAGGGACTAGCAATAAGCTAGTTGGGGGTTATGATGAGAGTCATAAAATGTATCTTTACAGTACTTAATTGTTAGCATTTTAGGGTTGATCTAGGTTTGAATTGCACTTTTATACCTTAACAACTCTAAAGTGTCATTCTTGGATCATTGATCTATTTTGATGCATTTTTAGGTACTTTAAGTTCAAAAGAGATGGAAAAGCTATCATTGCTTGAAGTACAATGACTCGATGAACACCGGAGTGAAGGTTCACAAGCACTTGGAAAGGAGTTTCACTAAATTGCCAAAATTTCCCGTACAGATCAATCATCTTTGCAAATTAAACTGTATTGATGCAAGAAGAACCATAAGATGGACCATATATGCTTCGAAAGATCCAGAAGTCTATTTTCTGAAGAATTTTACGGCTCGTCAAAATGATTTTCCTAGAGAAAGTTATGGCAGTTTTAGTAGACAAAGGTCAAGCCAGAACAGCACCAGCCAGCACCGTGGTGCCCAGAAATTGCCATGTTTTGAAGAATCAGTGAGCACCACGGTGCCCAGAAGCTCGCCCAGCCAAATTATGCCTAGCACCGCAGCGCGCACACGCTTTTCTTCTCCAAGCTTTGACCTAATTAGGATTTTAAATGACTTTTTGAACCCTAAAACACCCTTGGAACTGTTGTAATATAAATAGGCCACTTAAAAGAGAATTGGAGGCTGGACAAGGGTCCAAAGACCCAAGGAGGAGCCTTATGGCCGTCCAATCTCCAAGTAAGGCGAAGGGATGAATCCCTAGGTGTAGTTGTTCTATTTTCTTTTCTTGATTCAGTTGTAATGTGGATTTATCGTTAAACATTATTATGATTTATTTTTCAATTTAATTAGAAGATTTCTCCTTAGTCCGGTGATTGCATCTTTCTCCCCTATATAAGTTTAGTCATGCTCTTCTTATGTGATGTTGTTGAGGTGTGATTGAGTCCAGTAGATTTCTCTTATAGATTTGTCCATTACTGCAGTATTGTCATCATGATATATTGTCGTTTCTTGATAATCTATAAGTTAGGTCATGTGTGCTTGAAAGTAAAAAGTATTTCATAACAATTACATTAGGGTTTACATATGCGCTTTAATTGAATATTTGTCGATTGCCTGTTTGGGATGTGAAACTTGCAATCGAGATAAAGACAACTGAATCAAGTTAGGATTAGGGCAACGAACCTAGGGAGGATTCCCGGAACCTTGTTATCTATCCATCATATTATCTACACAAATATTTCACACTACTTCAAACTCAGATTTTCTCGTTTAACTTTTATCATTCGTTTTAAGGTTTGCACTTTCTCTTGTAGTTAGTTTGTCTCCCTGTGGAATCGACACCCCAAAGCCATGCTATAACTACTGCATTATACTTTTGGCGTAATCAGTACTTGAAGTTTGATGAGATTGTTACCTCTTGCGGTTTCAAGGAGAATCTTGTTGATCAATGCATATATTTAAGGGTCAGTGGGAGTAAGTATATCTTTCTTGTTCTTTATGTTGATGATATATTACTCGCCGCAAATGACATTGAGTTTCTGTTTGAGACAAAACGCATGTTGTCATCTCATTTTGATATGAAGGATCTTGATGAGGCCTCTTATGTTTTGGGTATCCAGATTTTTCGTGAGAGAACTAGAGGCATTCTTAGATTGTCTCAGAAAACCTACATTGATCGAGTTCTAAGTAGGTTTGATATGCATTCTTGTTCTCTTGGGAAAGCACCTATTGTAAAAGGTGATAAGTTTTCTAAGTCTCAATGCTCTTAGAATGATAGTGAGAGGACTCAAATGCAAACGGTTTCCTATTCGTCAGTTGTGGGTAGTTTGATGTATGCTCAAGTATGTACACGACCTGATATTGCTTATGTTGTTGGTGTACTTGGAAGATACTTGAGTGATCTTGGTTTGGCTCACTGGAAGGCTGCAAAGAAAATACTAAGATATTGGCAAGGCATTAAAGATCTAGTGCTTACATATCAGCGATCTGACGTTCTTGATGTAGTTGGATATTCTGATGCTGATTTTATAGGTTGTTCAGATGACAGGAGATCCACTTCTGGTTATGTTTTTATGATGGCAGGAGGAGTTGTTTCTTGGAAGAGTGTCAAACAAACACTTACAACTTCCTCTACAATGGAGGCAGAATATGTAGCTTGTTATGAGGCTACATGTCAGGCTATATGGTTGCGGAACTTTATCTTGGGGTTAAGTGTTGTGAACACCATTTCGAGGCTGCTGAAGATATTTTGTGACAATTCTGTAGCAGTTTTTTTCTCTCAAAACACTAGAAGCTCTTCTCGCTCCAAGCATATTGACATTAAGTTTTTGATTGTAAGAGAGAAAATAGCCGAGTCTTGTATTTGTGTTGAGCATATTTCCACAGAGCATATGTTAGCTAACCCACTAACTAAAGGTTTAGCTCCAAAACTGTTTCAAGAGCATGTGACTCATTTGGGATTGTTAGAGTCTTCTGTTGTATTTAGTTAGTGGGAGTTCTGTGATCATTGATTATATTGTTTATGCTCATATTCTGCTTTAAATATAGCAATGTCAATGTATGCTGACCCCGTGATCATTGACTATTTGACTATACTGTTTATGCTCATATTCTGTTTTTTTAAATATAGCAATGTCAATGTATGCCTGAGTCACACGCGTTTTGAACAGGGCGTACTTTATGTATTGAGACATTTTGAATAGTCTCGTGCCTGGTTCACGCGTATTTTGGACAAGGTGATAGTTTATGTAATGAGACATTATGTTTGGTCTCATGCCTGAGTCACGTGCATTTGGACAGGGCATACTTTATGTATTGAGACAATCTATTTTAGTCTCATGCCTGAGTCACGCACATAATGGACAAGGCTTATTACCTACCAGAGACAATCTATTTTAGTCTATGCTTGAGTTAGGTGGTTGTTAGTATAAGTTTGATGTCATATATCTTATCGATATAGTCACTAGACTAGATGCTGCAACTGCATTTTGGACAAGGCTTATTGCTTTAAAGACATTCAGATTTGTCTCTAGGGCTTCTTGTGGAAATGAATGTTCGTCACTCTTTTGATTATTTCCATACTGCACTTGCATCTCATCGACCTAAGTTACGTGATTGCAATTATTGGTCATGTGCTGTATGCCCTGTCGGTGTATCGTTCACTAGCTTGTAATTGAAGGCACATTTTGAACAAGGCTTTTGGTTTTGGGATGCTTGTTTGTATTTATGTTGAGATTAAATGTAATGCTGTCCAAGCGGGAGATTGTTGTATATTTTGCACATAATGGGCTAGCATTATTATTTAGTCATTGGGCCCATAATAGGATGGGCCACACTAATAGGCACATATGGAGGCCCCTACTATCACCCATAAAAGTGGAACTAGCCCATTGAGTTTCACTTGGTGTTTTCAGCTGCTCTTTCTCTGTCTTTCTGGGAAAAGAACAAGAAATCACAAAACAAGGGCAAAGAGTAGTTCTTTCCATATAAGAAACTCTTTCTCTATTTGCGGGAACCCTAAAGCCACATGGAACATCCATCACAAGTTACATGAGGTATGAACTCTCAACTTTCTGAAACACATGCTTTGATTAAAAAAAGATATTAGCACTTATTATGAATTCTAACACAAGTTTCATAGGTTTAAATTGCTGTATAAATTGTTGATTCATAGGAGGAACTGAGTTGAGTTATTGATTGGCTGATGAACTTCTTTGTTTGTTGGATTCTAGATTGTTAGTGATTGCTGACTAAGTTGTTGTTGGAGTAAATCGATCTTAGAATCCATTGAGTTTATGACAGCCTTGAACTGTTGTTGCATTGTAATCTTCAATTCAGCAAATTTATGATCTGTTTGTTTTCTGAATTCTCCTGCTTCATGATATTAATCTCTTTGGAACTGTTGCAGAGTCTTGATTTGTTCATCCATCTCGGTTAGTCTTGTGCCTTCTGCCATGATTTTATTGAATTTTTTCATCTGGTTTCTTGATTTTATGTTTGCAGATTCGCTGGATCTGGTAGTGAGTTTGGAAGGAAATTGAATTGGAAAAATGTGTGGTATTTGAAGAATGAAATCAAATTGGGAATGAAAGCACAAATGATAAAACCTCAGTTCTAAACTGGTGTTATCACTAAGTATAAGCATAGTATGTTTTGATAAAAGTAAAATAGAAAAAAAATAAATTAAATTCTTTTTTTTTTTTTATTCTCCACTCAAATTCTCAAACAAGATGAATTAAAATACTTACAGTTTTGAGAGCATTTAAACGGACAAAGGCTAGCGCCTCTCATTTTCATTGAAAAACACTCTCAAACAAAATACTATGTACTTTTTTTTTATATTTTTTTATCTTTTCATATTTTTTTTTTATTCTTTTCAATTCAAACAAAAGATAAATTAAAAAATTGTTGCTATAGCAATTCATCACAAAAAATTCAAAACACTCAAATACTTATGGTTTCACATAATAATAAATTAAAGTAGGACCCACATACTTGCATGGGTCCAAACGGTTTCAAAACTATAGTCTCTTTTGATTTTTTGAAATAATTTTAATTCAAATTATTTATATATTTTATCATTTCAAAATTACAAAAAATAATTTTTAAAGGTTTTTAAACTCTGCTAATGTATATTTGTAAAAAATTAATACTTTTAGTGATTTAACATTAGAAAAAAATTAATCCATTAATTTAGTTAAATAATGAATGTAATACTCATTGTGGGATACTACTCTATTAATTTATATTCGAAAGAAATTTTAATAACTTTAGTGATTTAGTATTAAAAAAAATCAATCATTTGATTTAGTAAAATAATAAACGAAAGGATCATTGGGACAGATATTATGATTTTTATGTATCTTTTGCTTCAAATGCAACTCTTTATTTTTCTCCTTGTCAAAATGATTTTTTCCCCATAGAAATGAATCTCGCTCTGCGCCACATAGCAGCCATTAGTTAACTAAAGTATAAAGAAGGCCTGGCTTAACATAGAGAGAATATATAAAATAAATTTAATTAATATTGTCAATATTGATTTGAAAATGGCATTGAAAGCTACAGAACACTGATGGAGTAATAGTTATGATTAAAAGATGACAATTACAAAAGCTCAAGAGTTCGTTGAATGCTTTAAATATATTCCATCATTATTGAAATATATTCAGTCAAAACACTCAATTTGGTAATGAATCTAGCTTCAACCTCAAGTTTACGATAGTACTCTCTATCGTCCTATCTATATCATTATCACCACAAACACAACAAAAAGAAAAGGTCGATCGTGTCATTCAAAATCTGACAAGAGACCAAAAGAGGAGAACAAGAGCACTCGACTAAACTTTTGCCCTTGGTTTGTGGTTTAACGGCATCTTGTCTTTTATCCCAGTGAATTCACGGCTTTCCTGTGGCCGTCTCTTTTTCTTTTTTTCGTTCAAGTCTCTCTCTCTCTTAAATTCGCAATGTATCAATAAATCCATAAAATGTAGTAAATAAACAAGCTATTCAGCAGATTAAAAATTAACCCAGCAGCTAAAATCATCTGCTATATATATCCCTTTCATCTCTCTCTCTCACGAAGTAACCATTTCTATCTCTCTAGATTTAGAATAAAATGAACCAATTATGCTAAGCTCTTCTTCTTCTTCTCGTTAGATCTGCTTCCATTAATTTTCCAAAATAAGGTCCGTGATCGATTTTTCTCTTTTGATATATTTGCTTCCGTGTATATATCAGTTCCCTTTTATGCTTTGTGAGTTTTTTTGGCATGCGAGCTATAGCGGTTGTGCTCTGTTGCTTTATTGCTCGAAGATGGTGTAGAAGATATTGTTTTATGAGGATATTAATGCAGATCTAATGCGATTCAATGTGATCCTTTTATTTGTTTCTGCAAATAAGAACCTTTGTTGTTTTTAATATTGTTACCAAAATAGTATATATTGTTGCTTTATTTATGTCTCCTCATTTCTTGGTTCTTCGTGTGTTTTTATTAAGGTAACGTTTGCTAGTGTTCCTATCCATTTTCAGAGCAGAGTTTTGCTTTTATTTCTTGCGAAAAAAGAACTTGAGTGCTTTTTGAAAGCTAGCTAAATGTTATTGTAAGTGAATGTGATTGTGTGTAGATATGAACGGTTTTGGGTGCTCGTGCTGTGCTTATTCAATTTTATGATTAGTACAAAAACTGATGTATTTTGCAATGTATAGCAATCTAATTATTTTGTTTCTTGAATTTGATGTTGGGATTTTGGTGTCATTTTGATACCCTTTTCCTTATCCACGTACTTATGAGTCCTGTCTTAGGTATTTATCCATCTGCTTTGCTCAAATTTTTATATTGAAAGCAAATTGATTTTGGTTCTTTGCTTCTTATTTGCATTTTATTCTTTTCCCAGCTTGATACAGATGGGAAATTATTGTTTAAACACTGAACTAATTGTTTTTAAAGATTTCATAGTCTTGATAATTCAGGAAATTGTGTTTGGCTGTTTTAAATAGTTGCTAATGTGTAATCTTTTTAAGATGTTTGAAGAGTGCCTGTGCTCTGTTTTTATTCCAAATGTCAAATTGAGTACCTCTTTAGCTTTTTCTTGGAGAATATCTGATTCTTAATTTTGTTGTCCAGGTGTAGGACTTCACCCATAGTTTTGACATAGAAATAAATTATGGCATTAGGGAAGTATACTAGAGTAGACAATAGGAGGTCACTGTCGAGTTACTGCTCGACGGTGACAATTGTCGTGTTTGTGGCACTTTGCCTACTTGGGGTTTGGATGATGATGTCATCGTCTGTAGTGCCTGTTCAAAATGTAGATGAGACTCCTCAGGAGAACAAAAGCGGGGTGAAGGAACAGGTGACTACAACTAGCAATGAGAGCAGTACTCGGCAATTTGAAGATAACTCAGGTGATTTACCTGAGGATGCGACTAAAGGAGACAGCAATATAAGTTTTGCTCAAAGTGAGAACAATTCTAACAAACAAGAAAACCAGGAGGAGAAGACTGAAGAAAAGCATGAGGAGAAGTCCAAGGAAGAGACTAAGTCAGATGATGGGCCAAATACTAAGACACGAGATGGAGAGAGTAAAAAGGATGATTCTAAGACAGAAGGTGGAGGGTCTAATTCAGAGGCTGGAGAGACAAAAACTGATGGTAGTGAAGGTAATTCGGGTCGACAAGGAGATTCCAAAGAAAATTCTAATAAAAAAAAATCTGATTCAGATGAAAGTGAGAAGAATTCTGATATGGATGACAGTGAGAAAAAATCTGATAAGGATGACAGTGAGAAAAAATCTGATAAGGATGACAGTGAGAAAAAATCTGGTAAGGATGACAGTGAAACAAAATCTGATGAGAACTCCAATGAAACAAATGGCGAGAAGGTGGATAGTCAAATAGAGGAGAAGGTAGACCAAACTGAGAACAAAGAGTCTAAGACAACATCTGGAGAGAAAAAGGAGAATGGCCAAGCCAAAAACCAGAGCTTTAATGAGGTATTTCCTTCTGGTGCTCAGTCAGAGCTTCTGAGTGAAAATATGAGGCAGAATGGGTCATTCTCAACTCAGGCGACGAAGTCTAAGAATGAAAAGGAAGCTCAGCTATCTTCTAAGCAACAAACTGGGTACAATTGGAAACTCTGCAATGTCACTGCTGGGCCTGACTACATCCCATGCCTTGACAATTGGCAAGCCATTAAAAGTCTTCGATCTACTAAGCATTATGAACATCGAGAGAGGCATTGTCCTGAAGAACCCCCCACCTGCCTTGTTTCTCTTCCTGAAGGATATAGACGCCCAATTGAGTGGCCTAAAAGCAGGGAAAAGGTCTGCTGAATTACGGGATATGCCACTTTGTTTTTTCTTATGTATCTTCTAGCTTATATGGACTGACAAATTATGTTTCTGCAGATATGGTATTACAATGTTCCCCACACCAAACTTGCTCAAATTAAGGGCCATCAAAATTGGGTGAAAGTTTCAGGTGAATACCTCACTTTCCCTGGTGGAGGAACCCAGTTTAAGCGTGGTGCTCTCCATTACATCAACTTCATACAAGAGGTGAGCACTTCAGGAGATTATGTGTTCTTCAATCTCCATTCTACTAATCGATTACTTTGTGTGCTCTTTAGTTTGAACTTTATGATTTGTAGGCTTACCACTCATTCAATGTTTGGTACTTTTTGTTTTTCGTTCTTTGATTTTCTTGTTTCTCTTGCTCTCGTTGGATATTTTCCCCCCTTTCTTTTGTTGGACAGATGTGGTTTTGCTTATGGATTTGGATTCATTAGTGTCTGTATTCTGTACATACATTGATGGTACTACATACTACAGTATTTCTATGAGTCTTTTGATGAAGTCAACCAAACTTGCTGAAATTAGCAAATGAATTCCATTTTGGGGATATTTATATCTCTCCTGTATGCTTGATAATTGATAGTTATTGTCCTTGAATACAGTCATGTTCTACGAATATTTTTTTTTGTGATTCTGAGACCAAATCTGCTTCCCTACGTACATGTAAAAAAACTGATGCAATCACACTTCTTATTGTGGAATTTTTTTTGAGCTGAAACAATAAAACATTGACATAACCATTGACAAAGGTGCTATTGAGATATTGGCCCCTTATGGTATCTCATACACATTCCAACGATTGGCCGTGCGAATAAGTCAACTTCAAAATCATATTCTTAACCAAAATTTAGCAGATCGCTTCTAAAGGAAAATTTTCTCATAAGTTGAAGATTTCCTGTATTCTTGAAGTTATACAACATACCCTGGCATAAAAACCTAATTGGTTAGTGTTTTAGGTCAATAACAAAATCATATTCTTAACCAAAATTTAGCAGATCCCTTCTAAAGGCAATTTTTCTCAATAAGTTGAAGATTTCCTGTATTCTTGAAGTTAGACAACATACCCTGGCAGAAAAACCTTATTGGTTTGTGTTTTAGGTCGATAACCCAAAAGAAATAATGAAATCTAGGATAATGCTTTCGACCTGATCAGAGTGTAATTTATACTCCAATATCATCTGTGAGCCTACATCACAAAGCTGTCTACTTCCATCTTTATTCTTTCTGTTATTCCTTTTCTGTAAGCCTTAGATTCATGGTTATTTGTTTCTTCTTAACTCAATTCTACTGATAAAAGTTACAGTGGTGATAAAGGTGGTTGGCTTTTGATCATTATTATCTAGAGTAACTGATTATATGGGAGCTAATTGGTAATATACAATTCAGCGGTTAAGAGGTGCAGTTTTATCTCTAAGATCAGCAAAGAAGTCAACCCAAACAAGTATTTATTATTAAATATTCATGTGTTAGATTGATCCAAGCACATCAGAATTAATGTAGCATACATGAGTGGAGTAAAGCAATGCTTGTTAGGAAGATGAGGGTAGCCTAACTTTCATCTTGGAAGCCATCGATGGGATGTAGAGTCCTTTGGCTTCCATTAAGGATAGATGGATACATACTATTGGGTTTTGGTATAGGGGGAACATTTTTACAAATGATGAAGATTTTCTAGACTTCATCGAGTTACTATCATGTAGATAGTTTTTTGTATTTGGGTGGCACCCACTTGGTGCCTAAGTTTTAATTCTTTTTATTCATAAAAAAACTTTCATCTTGGAAATATTTTTGATGTTTTGTTTGGGTGTCTAAAAAATCTTATATTGTTTGACATTTTTAAGGATCTTATAGACGCTAGCAAAATTATGATCATTTTTCCTTCTTTCTTTTTTGGTTGTTTGGGTGGGGTGGGGTGGGGGTGGGGGTGGGGTTGAAATGCCTTTTTATTGTCTCATTAGGAATTTAATCCATTTAATGAGTTTTATCTGCTAAAACTATGATTAGCATTTAATTTCTTCTCTCTCTCTCTCTCTCATGTTCTCTCTTGGATTAACACGGTCTCTTACAAGTTTTGGTTACTATCGATGTATGTATTTTGTAGTCTGTACATGATATTGCTTGGGGAAAACGCTCTCATGTTATACTGGATGTTGGATGTGGGGTTGCTAGCTTTGGAGGTTTTCTCTTTGACAGAGATGTGCTCACCATGTCTTTGGCTCCTAAAGATGAACATGAAGCCCAGGTGCAGTTCGCACTTGAAAGAGGAATCCCTGCCATATCTGCTGTTATGGGAACAAAGAGACTTCCTTTCCCTGGCAGAGTTTTTGACATAGTCCACTGTGCTCGGTGTAGAGTCCCATGGCACATAGAAGGTGATTGATGACTTACTTTTGAGAGGTTTGATATACTCAGCTTGGCTGATTTTTGACACCAGGATTGCAATTGACTAAAATGGAAATGTTAAACTTTCCTTGCTTTTTTTGTTTATGCATTGATCCTTTTGACCTCGTGTATCTTCTGCTTATGTTTATATTCTAATGTGGCTTCTGATGTTTACTGTCATAACTATATATGCAGGTGGTAAACTCCTTTTGGAGCTGAATCGTGTGTTGCGTCCTGGTGGATTCTTTGTGTGGTCTGCTACTCCTGTTTATCAGAAGCTTGCTGAAGACGTTGAAATTTGGAAAGGTTCTGATTTCTTACCCTAATTTCTCTGAATCTTGTGAGGGATGGAATGAATCTAAAAGTTTGTTCATTATGTTGGACATGTATGCAGCCATGACTGAACTAACAAAGAAAATGTGCTGGGAAGTTGTGTCCATTAATAAGGATACAGTTAACAAAGTTGGTGTAGCAACATATAGGAAACCTACTTCTAATGAATGCTACGAGAGTAGATCACAACAAGAGCCTCCTCTTTGCCCACAATCTGATGATCCAAATGCATCCTGGTAAGTTTACTCTTCCAATTGAGAGGGAAAACTGTATCTTACTATATGAAGAACTGCAATTATATTAATTAGAGATTTAGGCACTAAAAGATAATTTTGGATGGGCAAGGATATAAGCCAAATATGGTTGACTCTGCCTCACATCACCTAAGTTCCTTGTGGGCATTTCTTAGTTGTTTATAAAATTGTGCCGAAGAAATTCTTTGATGGAGTTGGGAGAACAGAACATCATGTTCTATGAACGGAAATGTAACCATAATTTTCTACCTCTCTAGCAATCTAACGAACGCACACTTATCTATTTCTTTTTATAGGAATGTGCCAATGCAAGCATGCATGCATAAGGTGCCAGTAGATCCAGTAGAACGTGGGTCTCAGTGGCCGGAGCAATGGCCAGGAAGGTTAGAGAATCCACCTTACTGGTTATTGAGTTCCCAAGTTGGAGTTTATGGTAAAGCAGCACCAGAGGATTTCGTAACAGATTATGAGCATTGGAAACGAGTAGTTACCAAGTCATACCTAAATGGGATGGGAATCAACTGGTCATCTGTTAGGAATGTCATGGACATGAGATCTGTCTATGGAGGGTAAGAAAAATGATTCTCTCTGTTTCACGCAGGATGAGTAAAATATTTTCACCAAGGTCAGGGGTTAACTTTGGGGGGTGAGTAGTTGCCAAGCCCCAAAAAAAAAGAAAATTGGACTAAAAATTATTTTGAGCCGTTGCCTTTTTTCCTCATGAATGGTCTCTAGGAAACACAATCTTTTCAAATCTAGTTACATTTATAACAATGACAAACTAATAGTTTTACGATTAGTATGGTCGGACCTGGGAATGTCCTGTTGACAAGTCAGAATACACACTGGGGTGTTATTTCAGGCTTGGCTGCTTGGGGTGTTCATAATGCTTATTGTTTCGTTTTCTTTGTGTTAGCACTGATTTTATGGTCCTGCTCACAGATTTGCTGCGGCTTTGAAAGATTTTAACGTGTGGGTCATGAATGTTGTTCCAATAGACTCCCCAGATACACTTCCCATAATTTATGAAAGAGGTTTGTTTGGTATTTATCATGACTGGTGTGAATCATTTAACACCTACCCTAGATCTTATGATCTTCTGCATGCGGACCATCTTTTCTCCAAGATAAAAAAGAGGTTTGTATCGCTATTTTATCTCAAAATTCCTCGGTGAAACTTTTCTTCATATGATAGCAGTTCATTTCTGTAAGATCTTATTTTGTAATGGTTTGTGTATGTCAGGTGCAAATTGGCGGCTGTTGTTGTGGAAGTTGATCGAATGCTCAGGCCAGAAGGAAAGCTTATTGTCCGGGACAACGTTGAGACCATCAATGAGCTGGAGACTATGGTGAGATCTATGCAGTGGGAGGTTCGCATGACTTACTCAAAGGACAAGGAGGGGTTGCTCTGTGTTCAGAAGTCCACCTGGCGACCCAAAGAGATGGAGATAATCTCATAAGCCATTGCTTGAGCATACTCTCCTGCTATTCCCCTCAATTTTTGAGGCTGTCACAATCAGTAAATCAGGAGGAATTCTTTTTGCTCTGGTTGCTAATAGCAAAATTATGGTAAACTAATCTGCACATTAGCAGGTGTGTCATGTTGTAGGTCTTTCAGTGTCCATTTTCAGTCTTATTCTTTTCGTTTCATATTTTTTATTTCCCTATCCCGAGGTTGATGTCTGAGTTTTTGCTGTAGTATCTTACTGGTAGTGATTGATGAATTATGAATGTATTCTCCTAGCAAGGCTTATAAGATAAAGCTAAGCGAAAGCAAACAGGGGAGCGCCTTTGTAATGGTTTGAAGGTTTGGTGTTCAGTCCGCCATTCCAAGTTAAATGTCTGGCTATTCAAGCTAGCATGGTAACAAGACGGTGAGTGAAAGTGAATCGGTTAACGAGACTGAGGAAGATGCCCCAACGACAAAGGGCGAAAAAAACTAACGGATCCCCGCTTTATCACGCAAGTGTAAAGCCCATCGGTTAGAAACTCTGAACAGATTCTTCAATTTCATTATAGTGAAATGTGTCACCTGCTCAATTTGTTTTATAATATGAATGTATCCCTCTAGTTGTTTTTTTTTTTTTTTTAACCATGTAAGCATCATGTCACTATTTCTTCTTCCAATTTGTTTATAAGGATATCTCCCAGATTGCACCTCATCAGTTTTTCCGTCTAAAACGAAAGGGAAAAAATTGATTGTGCACACGTCTGTTGGGATATTTAAGAAAGTCCTGGTGTTCTAATCCTTTTTCTTTGCGAGTTCATTCTGCAGATTTATTGATCTGCAAGATATGTCAAACATAAAATTGCAGGGATTAACAAGGGCATATTGTTGCACTACAGATGATGGGACAACACATCTTTCACAAAAATCTCTAAAAACAAACAAATGATTAAATGAGAAGTAAACCAAGAAGAAGAAAATATTAAAGCCCAAATCACATCTCTGCAAGCAACTCTGCAAGCGAAGTTACTTTCAAAAGAAGGCCAAAAGAGGCAAAATCTTAAATTACAGAGCAAAGCAAATGATCTATGTGAATTTTTTAGTTTCTAAAATTGAAAGCCACACTTTGAGGCCATTGTTCAATTGGAAAAGGCAAAAGAGAAGGGCTGTGGACCGAGCGAATCGAGCTCAATACTGACTCTGCTCCAGTAGAAAACTCTCACCCAAGCATCTTAGGGCATGTTTGGAAGGGAATTTTTAAAAACTAAAATCAGTTTTCAAAAACTCATTTTCATTTTTTAAAACAGTTTTCAAAAGTGATTTTTTAAAACAGTTTTTAAAAACTGTTTTCTGAAAACCCCAAATTGGTGTTCTGATATAATTTTCGAAAAATAACTCTAAAATTAGTGTTTACTTCTGTTTTATTATTTCTCCATGGTATATAAAAAATATTAAAATTTTGAAAATAAAATAATATTAATTATTTTTAAGTATTTAGTAAATATGAGAAATAAAATTAATATAGATTTTAAATTTAAACTTAAAACTAAAAATAATTACAATGTGTATCAAAACAGTTTTTAAAATAAGATTATCTAAACAACATTTCACTGTTTTCTGTTTTGGAAACAGTTATCGAGTTACAGTTATCCAAACATAGAAAACTGTTTTCAGTTTTCATTTTCGAAAATTGAAAATAGAAAACTGTTACTCAAACATGCCCTTAAATTGTGCAAACTTTCACAAAATCAAAAACCCACAAATTATTTTTAATAATATGACCTTTTAATATTTGCACACAGATACATACTAACAAAGAAAACAAAGAGACGAACAAGCCACTCCCCTCCCTCTAGACAATAATTCAAACAGAGACAAGGAGAAAGTAGTTATCAACATAGTGGAAGGAATGAGAGAGAATCGCTGCAGAGAGGGAGATTATTTTCGAAAACTGAAAATAGAAAACTGTTACCAAAACATGCCCTTAAATTGTGCAAACTTTCACAAAATCAAAAACCCACAAATTATTTTTAATAATATGACCTTTTAATATTTGCACACAGATACATACTAACAAAGAAAACAAAGAGATGAACAAGCCACTCCCCTCCCTCTAGACAATAATTTAAACAGAGACAAGGAGAAAGTAGTTATCAACATTGTGGAAGGAATGAGAGAGAATCGCTGCAGAGAGGGAGATTAAGTGATCGAGAGATTTGAGATTGAGAGTTGCAGATTAATAGGGAGAGAGAATGCGAGACTTGACCTAAGAAGGATAATAGATAAAGGGAAACATTTTTTCGTTTGGTTTTACATGGAAAATTGAACGGGATGCAATTTGGAAGACATTGATGTAGCCTATGACACTCCGGCCCGATAAGAAACGCACGTGATGTAGCCCATAACACTCCGGCCCAATAGACCTATGCATGGGCTCCTTCTACAACACGCCGCCCTGCAGCCTCCCTACAACACGCCGCCCTGCCACACATCACCCTGACACACACCATCCCCTGATAATGCAATTAATGCCTTAACTCTGATGAGACGTGGGCAATGCCCGTTCAGAGAGCTATAAATAAACCAAGGTATGGAATTCGAAAGGGACTAGATTTTGGATTCACACAGAGCTATTTGCACCTACACTGCTTTAAGTTTAAGCACCCGGCCTCGACCCACTTTAAGTTTCCGTTCTAACTTAAGCATCGGAGCGCCCTTGGAGGTCTCCCTTCCTCTCCTCCCGAGGGTTTTTAGTTCACCTCTGTTATTTGTGTAGGACCATCCCAAGCCACGTCAGCACCCAGGCCACGTCAGTCACTATGATTTTTTGGCATCAACAGATTGGTGCCGTCTGTGGAAAACCACAATCTCTTGCTATAACTAAAGCGAAGAAGTATAAAAGAACTCATATGTTACAATGTCGCCCAGAAGCAATGCAAAGAGGATTGACAAGGAAGCCTCAACAGCATGCTTCACTCCCGTCTGGGGCAACACCCATAGCCAACAATCTAAACCCAGATTCCCTGCTATCCCTGAGCAGGCAACCCCCGAGTCAAGCAAACGGCCCCCTATCAAAGAGCAGCGTCCTCATCTCTCCGAAACTAACTCTCCTAATTACGAGGAAGCAGCTGCGCATCCACATGCCCCCGTAACTCAAGCCCAGTTCCAAGAGCTCTCCCGGATGATTGCTGACTTGGCAGCTCAAGTCTGAGGGGGGGACAACAACCTTTCTTCTCTCCTTACCATGCTTCCGAACAAACAAAGTCATCTGACAGAGATGATCCGGCCTATGACCAGCCCCCTACCGAGCCCTCGCTGCATTGCAGTCAGTCCAAGGAAAGATCTTCCTCGAAAAGTAACTTCAACTTGGACAGTCGGTTTAAAGAAATGGAAGAGAATATAGACTTGGCCTTGAAACACAAAAATATCAGCATCTTGGATGAGCTTAGCATCTAGGATACCCCATTCACAGAAGATGTTCTCGAGACCCCGCTCCCCCTTAACTTTAGAATGCCACAGGTTAGAATCTACGACGGTTCAGGGGACCCCCTAGACCATCTGCAACACTACAAGACGACCATGATGTTACATCGACATTCCGACCCTATCATGTGCCGTGCCTTCCCCTGACTCTTGAGAAGGCCGCAGGCACTTGGTATTCGCATCTGAAGCCAGAGAGTATCCGTAATTTCAAAGAACTCAGTTATGCCTTTGCTTCGCACTTCCTCAGTAGCAAGGGACCAAATAAGACCTCGGAAAGCCTGTTCAACATTATTCAACATCGCGGAGAGAGGCTTCGAGCCTACATATCTAGGTTTAACACGATTGACCTTGACCTTGACCCAAATGTTCAGATGATGGCACTCAAGAATGGGCTGAGTTCTAGGATCTTCAACTCCAAGCTTACTAGGCACCCACCCAAGGACATGAACGAGGTCTTAGCCCGAGCAGAGAAGTATATGCTGACAAAGGATGACTAGGCATTCAGGAAGGAAAGAGAAGGGGAAATAGAGAAGAAAAGAAAGGACAATGATCCAAAGAAAGGTGCAGCCAAAAGACCCTACCAAGACAACAGGTATAAGCCTCATCCCCGGCCCGATGGTTTCACCTCTCTCAACGCATTAAGGGCCAATGTCCTCATGCAGCTCCAGGATAAGTTGGTCCTTTAGTGGCCACCCAGGATACTGTACCTCGACGGGGATCAAAGGCAATGGTGCCATTTTTACAGGAATCATGACCATGACACTGAGCAGTGCCACGCCCTGAAGGAACAGATTGAAAAACTCATCAGCTAGGGGCATCTGAAGGAATTTACAAGGCCCTAGAGGAGAGAAGCACCCGCCCAGCCAAGAAGAGATCCTCAGCAAGACTTTAGAGCCGAGTAAGAAGCGACAGAACAAAAGAATCAAGAAGTGGTAACCACCACCTGGATCATCAAGACAATATATGAAGGCTCTACCGCCGGTGGAAGCTCAGGGCAAAGTAGTAAGGTGTATGCTAGAACTATGGCATCAGTCAACAGACCTCATAAGAGAAAGAAGTCGGAGCTAGTAATCTCCTTCACGGAGGATGACTTGGAAGATGTACAGACTCCCCATGATGATGTAGTAGTAGTTTCCCTCCTGGTGGGCAATCATGAGGTACGACGTGTCTTGATTGATAACGGGAGCTCTGCGGACATATTATTTTATGACTCCTTTCAGTGCATGGAGCTGAAAGACGAGCGTATAGAGCCAGTCTCGGCCCAACTTTATGGTTTTGACGGATCTCCAATTTTTGCCGAGGGAAGCATAATCATCCCTGTCATCGCAGGAACAGCGCCGCGGACCTCTATTATGCAAACCTCATTTTTGGTGGTGAAGCAACCTTCCTCTTACAACATGATCATCGACGGACCCACCCTCAACAAGCTAAAAGCTGTTATCTCCACGTACCATCTGAAGGTTAAGTTCCCCATCAGTAAGGGAGTGAGAGTAATCAGAGGTGATCAGAGGGCCTCTCGATCATGCTATTTGAAAGCAATCAAAGAAGGAAAGAAGATGAAAGCACTGCCCCTTGAGGTGGAAGACCTCAAGGATGAAATGAAGACCCCAAGGGGGAGACCAGCGGAGGAGCTGACTCTAGTGCCCCTCGAGGAAAACCCCACCCGGACTGTTCAGATAGGATCAAACCTCTCCAAAGAACACAGAAAAGAGCTTATTGCTCTTCTATAGAGGAACCGAGACCTGTTCGCTTAGTCCGCATTAGACATGCCTGGAATCGATCCCAGAACCATTGAGCATCGCCTAAATGTGGACTCAAAGTACAAGCCAATCGTCTAGAAGAAAAGAAGTTTCACCCCAGAGCGTCAGGCTGTCATCAACACAGAGGTAAACAGACTGCTTGAGGCTGTCTTCGTTCGGGAAGCGAAATACCCTGAGTGGGTGTCCAACGTAATCATGGTCCGAAAAGCCAACGGCAAATGGCAGATCTGCATCGAGTTCACCAATCTAAACAAAACTTATCCAAACGATAGCTTTCCTCTTCCTCGAGTCGATCAGCTGGTGGACGCCACCTCGGGGCACGAACTCCTCTCCTTTATGGACACATACTCCGGCTATAACCAAATCTTCATGTATGGGCCAGACCAGGGCAAGACCACCTTTATCACTGACCGAGGGTTGTATTGCTACAAGGTTATGCCTTTCGGACTTAAGAATGTTAGTGCAACTTACCAGAGGCTGGTGAATAAAATCTTCAAAAGGCAGATAGGGCAAAACATAGAGGTCTACGTGGATGACATGTTAGTCAAAAGTATGGAGGCTCGAGACCACAGGTCTGATCTGGAAGAAATATTTGGAGTGCTATGCAAGCATAACATGCGGCTGAACCCGGCAAAGTGTGCATTCGGGGTGACTGGGGGGAAGTTTCTAGGGTTCATGGTCACCCAAAAGGGAATAGAAGTCAACACAGAAAAGATAAAGGTCATTCTTGATATGACCTCCCCAAGTCCTGGAAAGAAGTACAGTGGCTCACTGGGAGAATTGCCGCCCTGAGTTGCTTCATGTCCAAATCTGTGGAAAAGTGCCTACTTTTCTTCAAGGCCATCAAGAAGGCCAAAGACTTCTCCTAGACAGAGGATTGCCAAGAAGCATTCAAAGGACTAAAAACGTATTTGAGCTCGCTCCCACTCCTAACCAAGCCACTTCCTGGTGAGGAGCTGTTTTTATACTTATCAGCTGGCCAAAGTACCGTGGTCTCTGTCCTGATCTGAGAAGAAGAGGGCATTCAGAGACCCATCTACTATGTTAGCAGGATCCTTCAAGAAGCAGAAGTCAGGTATCCTCCGATCAAGAAGATGGCTTATGCTCTTGTGATAGCTGCACGAAAGCTTCAACCATACTTTCAGGCGCACACAATCAACCTCCTGACCGATCAGCCTTTAAGACAGGTCCTGCATAGCCCAAGTGTATCCAGGAGAATGGTGAAGTAGGCAGTAGAGCTGGGGGAATTTGATATCCGATACCACCCACGAAAGGCAATAAAAGGTCAAGCCTTGGCCGATTTCATTGTCGAGACAACCCTATCCACAGATCCAGACAAAGAGGTGGAAACAGAATCCGAGGAACCACCTCGTAGGTGGACTCTCCATGTGGACGAATCTTCAAATACAACAGGAAACGGAGCAGGACTTGTCCTCCGCGGCTTAGACGGTTTCACAATTGAGTACAACTTGAGATTTGAATTCAAAAATTCCAACAACGAGGTCAAGTATGAGGCCCTATTGGCTGGCCTAAGATTAGCCAAAACATTGGTTGCCGAGACACTAGAGGTGTTCAGCAACTCCCAAATAGTAGTGAGTCAGGTGACGGGGGAATTTGAGGCTAGGGGAGAAAAGCTCGCCCAATATCTCCAAAAGGTGAAAGAGCTCGCTGCACGATTCAAGGCTTTCCAGATAACTCAAATTCTGCGAGCCGAGAACTCTGAAGCAGATGCTCTAGCCAACTTGGCCTTCTCCAACACCTGGAAACAACTCAAGATGTCTACCTAGAAACCCTCTCCGCTCCTATCATAAACGAAGCCTTGGTCTTACTAGTAGAAGGGGAAGAATCATTGATGGACCCGATCCTCCGGTATCTGAGGGATGGAAAGGTCCCCGAGCAGAAGGGTGAAGCTAGAAAACTGATCTTTTATGCATCTCGATACACGATTATAGACGGATGACTGTATAAGAGGGCTCTGACTATGCCTTACTTGAGGTGCCTTAATTCTGTCGAGGCCGAATATGCCCTCCAAGAAGTCCACGAGGGAATATATAGGAGTCACCTGGGAGCTCGAGCCCTTGCCTTCAAGGTTCTTCGTCAAGGGTATTATTGGCTCAAAATGAAAGAGGATGCAGCTAATTTGGTCAAAAAATGCAGAAATTGTCAACAGTACTCTCCAATGCGCACCAACCTTCTAAACCCCTCACATTGATCACTAGTCCACTTCCCTTTGCAATGTGGGGGATGGACATCCTAGGCCCATTCATCGCAACAATTGGGCAAAGGAAGCACCTCATTGTGGCCATCAATTATTTCACCAAATGGGTCGAGGCAGAACCACTAGCCAGCATCACGGATCACCAAGCCCGAAACTTCATTTGGAAGTCGATTGTGTGTAGGTTCGGGATTCCTCGAATGTTGGTCACTGATAACGAAAATCAGTTCGATAGCTCCCGGTTTAAAACATTCTGTGAAGACCTCCATATCGAGCACCGATTCTCATCCGTTGGGTATTCGAAAGCCAATGGTCAGGCTGAAGTTACCAACAGGACCCTACTCCAAGGAATCAAGAAAAAACTCGTTGAGGAGGATAGACTGTGGGTTGACCAGCTCCCTAATGTTCTTTGGGCCTAACAAACGATCGCACGAACGCCAACAGAAGAAACTCTATTTTTCATGACATACAGATCGGAAGCCGTCATTTCGATAGAAATTGGGATTCCATCGATGCGAGTGCAATCTTTTGAACCAATTAACAATGAAGAAGGCCTGCGAATGAATGCAGACTTGGTCGATGAAGTCCAGAACAAAGCCTAAATTTGTTTAGCTGCATACCAACAGAGGGCGGCTTGATATTACAACTCTCGAGTTCGAAACCAAAGCTTCAAAATCCATGACCTCGTCCTACGAAAAAGTGAAGTGTCTCGCCCTCGGCACACAGGAAAGCTCATTCCAAATTGGGAAGGCCCATACAGAATCCGAAGAGTTTGCTAGATGAGCACTTTTGAGCTCGAAGATGGCAAGCCAGTACCTCATACTTAGAATGCGGTGAACCTCCGCAAATTCTATCAATAAAGTAAAAAATTAATAAAGATCGAAGTTTGGAGAAAAATTCTGAGATTTTATTAAGTCCAGAGAAAAGGTACAAAAATAGGCTCTATCGGCCTTGGCTACAAAAGATAAGAGAAAAAGAAAATAGATCCTAAAGAAGCAGGGGCCTTTTGGGCCTCGCCCTCAGAGGCTTCATAGGCCTCACCCCCTGAAGCCTCCTGAGTCTCGCCCTCTATAGCCTCCTGAGCACCTACTGCAGTAGTATCCTCTGCATCACCTCCAGCAGCCACAACACCTGACTCTCTTGAGGGGGCCCCCAGGTCGAAGACCAGAAAAATTGACCTCTGGGTAAAGGGACTCGGCCATCCTCCTGGCCCCGTTGAAGCCCGTCAGAAACTGAGCCCCGACCTCCTCCAACAAGGCCTCCTCCCTCTCGATGGCCTTAGCAAACTCCTCTTCTCTAGCTACAGCCTTGGCAGCCATCTCTTCCATCTCGACCCTCAACAGTTCAATCTCCCTCCTTCAGGCGTTCTCAGCCCCGGCGACGATGTCCCTCTCCCTTTTGGCAGTATCTTTAGCCCTCTCGATCGCCTCTAAGAAAGAGGACAAGGCTCGGACCAGTTCTTGGGTCTCCTCCAGCTTGTATTCAGTTTTAGCCAAGCACTCGACCATATTAGCGCTTCACCTGGTAAGGATCCCACCGAGGACTCCAACATGAAACAAAGGCATTATCATAAGAAAAATTAACAAATAAGAGAACCTAGACAAAGAAAACAAACCATACTTGGGAAAGAACGGTCTTCGTGGCCGAGCAAAGCACCTCAAGGGGCTTCGTCGAAATCTCCAACATATCCTGCAGAGGGATCCCCATAATAAGGTGTTAGCGAGCAACCTTTGGATGCACGAACACCGAATCATCCACCCTCAGTGCCCATTATGGCGCAAAGGTGGCAGCCATCCCGGGCCCTTCCCTAGATGAAGAAGGTCCCGAGGGAATAGTGGATGCGGCAGGACCTGCCCTGTCCTTAGGAACTGGAGGCCTCGGAGGGCTCTCCACTACAAAGGGCACCGGGTTGAGGCCTGGGCTTTCTTCTTCTCTTGTCCAGAGCTTCTCACCTCTGTAGCTCTCTTCTGCTCTCGGTGCAGGAGGTACAGCCTCTTGAACTTGCCAATATGCTCCAGTCTTTAATTGAGGGGGACATCAAAGCTCTCAGCACTCCAAATGAAGAAGAAAGCCCCCTTCCACCTCTTTATGGAAGAAGGCTTATTCTTCAATACCCTCTTCCGCCTTCTCGAGCTTATGATCACCCACCCAGTATGCCCGAGTCGGGCTAGCGAAAAGTGGGCTTCTCACACATTAATGTTCATTACTCCTCCCACCTCCTGGCACACAGTGATGAATGCCAGGATCAGCCGGATTGAGTTGGGCACCACCTGACTCAGCGCAATACCAAAGTATCTGAGCACCGAGCAAACGAATAGATTGAGAGAAAACCTAAGCCCAGCCTTCAGCTGGTGTTCGTAAACACAGCTCATAAGGCACTTGGCTCGGGAGAGCATAGCAAGCTCTCTCCCCTCCTCCCAATGCCCTCATATGGTACTCCATGGGGATTTTATACTTAATGCTCATCTCTACGAGTTCAGCCTCCTTCACCACACTTGAGATGGAGTTCGCTTCGAACGTCCACTCCTCCCTCTCTATATCTATGGCGTCATCCCTGATGATCATCGATGCTCGAACATCCTCATCTCCAGATGATTCCCCCTCCTCGGCTTCCTCTCCATCCCCTCTGTAAGGCACAAGAGATAGGGCCCCATCACGAAGAGCCACCTCCAGGGAAGAGACTTCATCACTGGAGGAATCTTTCATTGCTTCCTCCAGCTCCCTCGACAGGGCCCCACTAATATCACTATCATCAGACATTTTACTCACCAAGAAAAATTTATAGGGTGACTCCTAAGAAGATCGAGGGCTCTCGAACTATTTCGCGCTAAACTTATACTCAAAACCTTTCAAAATGTAAGTGAAGATTGAAATGAGGAGGGACCCTCTTATATAGAGGCTGGGGCAGCAAAACTAAGGAGCATTAACTCAGCTCTCCAAATGAAGCGACGCAACCTTTGCTGTCACCAAGGCACCGTTTCCATACCCCGAGGTGCCAACTGTCATCAAAACACGCCCCTTGTTATGCTCAACACGCCACCATTTAATGACAGTCGCCATTATTTATTGCGCCTGTCAAAGAAGAACATATAGGCCCAAGACAAAGAAAAAAGCCCATAAGGCCCAAAGCAAAAGCCCAAGAGTGCATGATGGAAGTAAATCCATGAGCATGATTTCTCAAAGTCTTGATAGCTCGGCCAAATTTCTTCAAGTCCGAGTGTATGAGCTGTTTGTCATACACTCGGCCACAATTCGCCAAGTCTGAGTGTATGAGCTGTTTGTTATACCCTCGGCCAAACTTCACCAAGTCCGAGCGTATGAGCTGCTTGTCATACGCTCGACCTAATTTCTTCAAGTCCGAGCGTATAAGCTACTTGTTATACGCTCGGCCAAAATTCGCCAAGTCCGAGCGTATAAGCTGCTTGTCATATGCTCTGCCTAACTTCGCCAAGTCTGAGCGTATGAGCAGTTTGTCATATGCTCAACCTAATTTCTCCAAGTCCGAGCGTATGAACTGTTTTTCATGCGCTCGGCCAAATTTTGCCAAGTTCAAGCGTATGAGCTGCTTGTCATATACTCGACCTAATTTCTCCAAGTCCGAGTGTATGAGCTGATTGTCATGCGCTCGGCCAAACTTCACTAAGTCCGAGCGTATAAGCTGCTTGTCATACGCTCGGCCTAATTTCTCCAAGTCCGAGCATATGAGCTGCTTATCATACGCTCGGCCAAACTTCGCTAAATCCGAGCATATGAGCTGCTTGTCATACACTCGACCTAATTTCTCCAAGTCCGAGCGTATGAGCTGCTTGTCATGCACTCGGCCAAATTTCGCCAAGTCCAAGCGTATGAGCTGCTTGTCATACCCTCGACCTAATTTCTCCAAGTTCGAGCGTATGAGCTGCTTGTCATGCACTCAGCCAAACTTCACCAAGTTCGAGCGTATGAGCTGCTTGTCATACGCTCGACCTAATTTCTCCAAGTCTGAGCGTATAAGCTGCTTGTCATGCACTCGGCCAAACTTCACTAAGTTCGAGCGTATGAGCTACTTGTCATACGCTTGGCCAAACTTTGCCAAGTCCGAGTGTATGAGATGCTTGTCATACACTCGGCCTAATTTCTCCAAGTCTGAGCGTATAAGCTGCTTGTCATGCACTCGGCCAAACTTCACTAAGTTCGAGCGTATGAGCTACTTGTCATACGCTTGGCCAAACTTTTCCAAGTCCGAGTGTATGAGATGCTTGTCATACACTCGGCCTAATTTCTCCAAGTCCAAGCGTATGAGCTGCTTGTCATGCACTCGGCCAAACTTCGCCAAGTCCGAGCGTATGAGCTGCTCGTCATACGCTCGGCCTAATTTCTCCAAGTCCGAGCGTATGAGCTGCTTGTCATACACTTGGCCAAACTTCGTAAAGTCCGAGCATATGAGCTGCTTGTCATACGCTCGGCCTAATTTCTCCAAGTTCGAACGTATAAGCTGCTTGTCATAGCCTCGGCCAAACTTCACCAAGTTCGAGTGTATAAGCTGCTTGTCATACGCTCGGCCTAATTTCTCCAAGTCCGAGCGTATAAGCTGCTTGTCATGCGCTCGACCAAAATTTGGCAAGTCCGAGCGTATGAGCTGTTTTGCATACGCAAGGCCTAATTTCTCCAAGACCGAGCATTTGAACTGTTCTCCAAACGTTCGGCCAGAATTCTCCAAGTGCGAGTGTTTGAACTGTTCCTTAAACACTCAGCCAAATATTCTCCAAGACCGAGTGTTTGAACTGTTCCCCAAATGCTTTGCCAGAATTCTCCAAGTTTGAGCGTTTGAACTGTTCTTCAAACACTCGGCCAGAATTCTCCAAGACCGAGCGTTTGAACTGTTCCTCGAACGAGCATGTAACTATTTCCAAACACTAGATCAAGGTCTCCCTAAGATCAAGCTCTCATTTTATGGAAAGCAAAGTACAAAAACAGGAAAGTAGTATATGCAGAGTTGTGAAAGAAAGACTTTTTTATTAATTTAGCAAAATGTTACAACAAACGACCTCGAAGTACAAGCAAAAGAGTACCCTAACGGCCTCGAAGTACAAAGAAAAAACCAACAATTCTAGTGCAAGTGATTACGCCCAAAGTATAACGCGGTTGTTGTAGTACAGCTTTGGGGTGTCGATTCCACAGGGAAACAAACTATTTACAAAAGAAGGTGTAAACCTCAACACAAACGATAAAAGTTAAAGTGACAAAATCTGAATTGTTGATTGCGTGAAAATTATGTAAATAATTGATGGATAATATAATAAAGAAACAATAAGGTTCCATAAATTCTCCCTAGGTTCGTTGCCCTAATCCTAACTTGATTCAGTTGTTTTTATCTCGATTGCAAGTTTCACATCCCAAACAGGCAATCGGCAAATATTCAATTAAAGTGCATGTATAAACCCTAATGTAATTGATATGAATTATTCTTTACTTTCAAGCACACATGACCTAACTTATAAATTATCAAAAGACGACGATATATCTAAATGAAAATACCACAGCAATGGATAAATCTATAAAAGAGATCTACCGGACTCAATCACACCCAAACAAATACACATAAGAAGAGCATGACTAGACTTATATAGAAAAGAAGCATGCAATCACCGGACTAATAAGAAATCTACTAATTAAATTAAAGAATAAAACATAACAATGTTTAATGAAAATAATACCAAACTACAACTGAATCAAATAAAGGAAAATAAGAACAACTACACCTAGGAATTCATCATTTCGCCTTGCTTTGAGACTAGTCGGCTATGGGGCTCATGTGTCCTCGAGTTACCTTCGGCCTCTCAATGATCATCTCCCCCTTGGTAGCGAAAGCTTCGGTGATTCCTCAACTTGCCCTCCAAAAGTACTTCAGATTGCTCCTAAAAGCCCTCTGGATTGCTCCCAAAGGCCCTCTGGATTCACTTTCTGATGATCTCAGATAATCTCAGATTCTTCGATGGTCCTCAAAGCTGAAGTGGAGTGGGTCTTGTATAGGTAAATACCATGAGTGCAATGTGTTTCCAATCCGATGTGGGATGTGGGATATAGAAAAATGTTTCCAATCGATGTGGGATATGGGATTTAAGCCTTCACATGCCCTTTAAAACTTCTGCTCACGCTGAAATCCCGCACAGCCTAACCTTTGTCTACTTAAACTGCCATAACTTTCTCTATAAAAATCATTTTTGTGAGCCGTAAAATTCTCCAGAAAATAGACTTATGGATCTGATGAGAGTCATAAAATACTTCTCAACAGTGGTTAATTGTTAGCATTTTAGGATTGATCTCGGTCTTTATTATGCTTTTATGTGTTAATAACTCTAAAGTAATATTATTGGACCACTGACTTATTTCAGTGCAATTTTCAGGTACTTTGAGTTTAAAAGAGAAAAAGAAGCAATCGTTGCTTAAAAGGCCAAGATCCCATGCTTCTGGAAAGACAAGATGGACTACTGCCTGTACTGCGATCGAGCGCACCAGCAGTGCGATCGAGTGCATATCCCACATCGACCAAGAAGTACTCTGCAGCGCAACTGCGATCGAGCGCACATGCGATCAAGGGCACTATGGCCGCGATCGAGCGCCCTAGAAAACGCATAGCATTCCGGGAGCTTGCCTATATAAGACCCACTACACTTCAGCTTTAAGGATGAATCGGAGCTCATCTGAAATAATCAGAGAGTGAATCCAGAGGGCCTTTAGGAGCAATCCAGAGGGCCTTTAGGACGAATCAGAAGTATAATTTTGGAGGGCAAGCTAAGGAATCGCCGAAGCTTTCGCTACTAAGGGGGAGATGATCGTTGAGAGGCCAGAGGCAACTCGAGGACGCATGAGTCCCATGGTCGGCTAGACTCCAAGCAAGGCGAAGGGATGAATCCCTAGGTGTAGTTGTTCTTATTTTCCTTTATTTGATTCGGTTGTAGTTGGAATTATTTTTGTTAAACGTTGTTATGATTTATTCTTTAATTTAATTAGTAGATTTTTATTACTCCGGTGATTGCATGCTTCTTTTCCATATAAGTTCAGTCATGCTTTTCTTATGTGTACCTGTTTGGGTGTGATTGAGTCCGGTAGATCTCTTTTATAGATTTGTCCATTGCTGCGGTATTGTCGTTTAGATATATCGTCGTCTCTTGATAATTTATAAGTTAGGTCATGTGTGCTTGAAAGTAAAGGAGATTTCATAACAATTACATTATGATTTATAAATGCACTTTAATTGAATACTTACTGATTGCTTGTTTGGGATGTGAAACTTGCAATCGAGATAAAAATAACTGAATCAAGTTAGGATTAGGGCAACGAACTTAGGGAGGATTTTCGAAACCTTGTCGTTTCTTTATTACATTATTCAATCATTTACACAATTTTCATAAAATCAACAATTCAACTTCTTTCAATCAATCTTTTATCGTTTGTGTTCAAGTTTACACCTTGTTTCGTAATTAACTTGTTTCCCTATGGAATCGACACCCCAAAGCTATACTACAAATAACCACGTTATACTTTGGGCGTAATCAGGATCTTTCTAAGCATATATGGCTCATCTCCTGGTTATTCCTGTATCAATACAGTTTAATTTGCAAAGATGATTGATCTGTATGGGCAATTATGGCAATTTAGTGAAACTCCTTTCCAGTGCAGGCAGCAGCTGTTGCTCTTTTAAGCCCTCCATCTTGTCCTTCCGAAAGCTTTCCTTCACTCCAGTATGCCTCGAGTCTTTGTGCTTCAAGCAATGATAACTTTTGCTCCTCTTTTGAGCTTAAAGTACCTGAAAATGCACCGAAATAGATCAATGATCCAAGAATGATACTTTAGAGTTGTTAACGTATAAAAGTGCAATTAAAACCTAGATCAACCCTAAAATGATAACAGTTAAGTACTGTTAAGATGCATTTTATGACTCTCATCACAACCCCCAACTAGCTTATTACTAGTACCTAGCAATTCAAGCGAAAACAAGAGATGAATTCTATGGTGGAAATACAAGTAAATAAAAAGAAATATTAGTTTTAACCAAGAGAAATTCACATTTTGTCTCAAAAATTGCACATAACACACGGCACAAAGAATCATTAAATTTCACCCAAATCCAAAAGTAATCCAAACATCAATCTTAAAATCGTTATTGACTCTTAACATCCATCTTACCACAAACCATTAATCCCAACACCTGGATGATTTTATGCATAACATTTATGAATAAAAGTCTTGGCCTCTAAAACATGATAAATTTCATGACGTCAATCACAAAAACAAGCTCCATATGCTTAAATTTCAAACCACTCTCCACTATTGTAGAAAAATCGCATTACATTGGATCAATTGGTCTTTAATAGGCTTGTAACGTTAGGCTAAGGTAAAGGTTAAGAAAAAATAGGAAGGATTCATGAGAAAAAGAACTCAATCTCTTAGCTTTAAACACAATCACTTTTAAGCACTAGATAACCTTACTTCAACACCCAACTTTTTCGACCATTTTTCGAGCATTTTTCATTTTTTTTCTTCTTCAAAATCACCACTTTTCTTCTTTCTTTGCTGTAATTCACTTTTCTTTTGTATTTTGGCATAAGATCATTCACCTCATTTTTCACTTTTAATTTCTTTTACATAACCCCCAACTAATCTCCTTTAATGTACTTGGGTTATGGTAGTGATATTTTCTCATATTTCCATCCTTACTCCTTTTAAGTGCTTCCCAACAAATGTGTATAGCTAAGTTCTTTTAAGAGAAAGGTAAGGATAAAATATTCTCTTTAGGCTCATAAATGTGAGTAAATGGGCTATTGAAAGAAA
Source organism: Bretschneidera sinensis (assembly GCA_023935145.1). Lineage (NCBI taxonomy): Eukaryota > Viridiplantae > Streptophyta > Magnoliopsida > Brassicales > Akaniaceae > Bretschneidera > Bretschneidera sinensis. The sequence goes on from CM043705.1 coordinate 39,764,646, forward strand.
CAATGCTCACTTATTTTTCAAGAAAATGCTCAAATAGGTGACTAGTGGTAAATATAGCAATGGTAGGTTTAACAGGCTCAAACGGTCCAAAAATGACCTATATCATATCCTAAGTAATGTGCATTCTAGGAATTTGCCTCAAGTGGTTATCAAGTAAATTCTAGAGCTTGTCGAGACCGCAAAAATATTCACAAAATAATCACACATAAAACTTTTCTAAATGTTTAAGACTAATCATACTATCTTACCACAAACTAGAGTCTCTAACCAAATGAAGATTGATGCTTAAATTAATTTCAAACCGAAGCAAGATTTAACTTCTTCTAAATGCTATATGTTATCTCAATTTAGGCTCATATCATTGACATGTGAATAAACTCTAAGGCTTAACACAAAGCATGCTAAAAACAAACAAAAAGGGAGAACGACTCCAAGCAGTTCAATAGAAAAAAATGTAAAGCTTATTCAACATCATTCAGCATCGAGGGGAAAGGTTTCAAGCCTACATTTGAAGGTTCAACGCTACCGCATGGGAGATCCCTAACCTCGATCCCAATGTACAAATGTTGGCATTAAAAAATGCACTGAGATCTAGAATCTTCGGCTCCAAGCTCACCAGGCAACCGCCTAAAGAAATGAACGAGGTCTTGGCCCGAGTGGAGAAGTATATACTGGATAAAGATGATCAAGCTTTCTGAAGAGAAAGGGAAGGGGAAACAGAGAAGAAAAGGAAAGACACTGACGATCCTCGAGGTCAGATAACCAACAAACTCTATCATGAGGGTAGATATAAAGCCACCACCCGTTTTAAAAGTTTCACTCCTTTCAATGCATCCAAGACCAATGTCCTGATGTAGGTTCAGGATAGGGTGATCCTTCGATGGCCTTTGAAGCCGTAATGCCTCAGCGAAGATCAGAGCAAGTGGTGCCGATTCCATAAGAACTATAGGCATGATATTAAGGAGTGCCACGCTCTGAAGCAGTAAATTGAGTCCTTCATCAATCGGGGGTGCTTAAAGGAATTTACGGGATCGCGGCAAGGGGGAACGCCTGACCGATCCAGAAGGAGTCTAGGACTTCCTTCTTGCCAAGACCAAGAGCGTCGAGCTCCCAGAAGGAGTCCCAATCCGACCTGAAAAAAGCCTGACTAGAGAAGCCAAAAAGTCACAATCACCAAGGTCATCAAGATGATATGTGGCGGACCAGCCACCTAAGGTAACTTTGGGCAGAACAAAAAAATATACGCCAGGTTCGTAGCTTCCGTCAGTGGACCTCACAAGCAGAGGAAGGTAAGCCAGAAGATTTCTTTCATGAATGATGATCTTGAAAAATTACAGACCCCACACGATGATGCCATGGTAGTTTCCCTCCTTATAGGCAACCATGACGTCAAATTCATCTTGGTGGATAATGAAAACTCGACAAATATCTTGTTCTATGATGCCTTCCAGAAGATGCAATTGAAAGATGGTTAGTTGACATCGATCTCAACCCCGCTTTACAGTTTCTTAGGGCTCCGGTGTTTGCTAAAGGCAGTATAATTCTTCCGGTTACTGCGGGAGTAGCCCCATGGACTACCACAGTACAAATTACTTTCCTGGTAGTAAAATGACCGTTATCTTTCAATGTAATCCTCGGCAGGCCTACCTTCAATGAGTTGAAAGTGGTTGTATCCACCTACCACTTGAAGATGAAGTTTCCCACTGAAAACGGGGTTGGTGAAGTCAAGGAAGACCAGTAGGCCTCTAGGTCCTGTTATCTGAATTCTGTAAGGGAAGCAAAGAGAATTGAAACTTTACCCCTTGAGGTAGAAGACTTTAGAGAAAAAGTCAAAGCTACATGCGGTTAGCCCATAGAAGAGTTGATAGTCGTTCCGTTAGGAGAAGACATCTCCAGAATGGTTTAGATTGATTCCGGTCTCCCGAAAAGCTCAATGAGTCACTTCTCTCTCTCATTCGGAGAAATAAAGACTTGTTTGCATGGCTGGCGTCTGATATGCTAGGGATCAACCCTGATGTGATCGTGCACTGGTTGAATATGGACTCGGGACACAAACCAATTATTTAAAAGAAAAGATCGTTCACCTCGGAAAAGCAAGCCACCATCAAGACCGTAGTTGATAAACTCCTCACGGCTGGCTTCATTCGGGAGGTAGAATATCTTGATTGGGTGTCTAATGTGGTGATGGTCAGAAAACCCAACGACAAGTGATGAATCTGCATTGATTTCACAGACCTAAATAAGGCCTGTCCGAAAGACAGTTTTTCCTTACAGCGGATAGATCAGCTGGTCGACGCCACCTTAGGACATAAACTTATAACTTTCATGGACGGCTACTCTCGCTATAATCAAATCCTTATGCACAAGCCTGACCAGAAGAAAGTAGCCTTCGTCATTGACTAAGGTCTGTACTATTACAAAGTCATGCAGTTTGGGCTAAAAAATGCTAGGGCGACCTATCAGAGATTGGTGAACAAGATTTTTCGTGACCAGATCGGAAGAAACATAAAAGTTTATGTGGATGACATGTTAGTCAAAAACTCAAAGCTGAGGACCACAACTGCAATCCAAAGAAGGCATTCGAGATACTTCAACATACCAGATGAAGCTAAACCTTGTGAAATGTGCATTTAAAGTTACCAGAAGGAAGTTCCTCGGTTTTATGGCCACCTAAAGGGGAATAGAGGCTAACCCAGAGAAGATCGAGGCTATCCTCAGTATGACCCCTCATCGGATGATAAAGGAAGTACAGAGGTTGACAGGACGTGTAATGGCACTCAGTCGTTTTGTGTCGAAATCCGTAGAGAAGTGTCTCATTTTCTTTAAAGCCATTAGGAAAACGAAGAACTTTATCTGGACTGAAGACTGTTAGAGAGCCTTTGAGGAGCTGAAAGAGTATCTGAGTTCTCCCCCACTTTTGACCAAGCTTGTTGGAGGAGATGAACACTACCTATATCTATCGCCTGGGCAAGAAGTGGTGGCATCTATTTGAATTAGGAATGATAGGGGTATTCAGAAACCCGTGTACTATGTTAGCAAAGTCCTTCATGATATCGAAGCAAGGTAACTCCCGATAAAAAAAATAGCATATGAATTACAGCATTGAAACTTCGGTCGTATTTCTAGGCGCACACCATCATGCTCTTGACAGATCAGCCGTTGAGACAAATGCTTTATAAATTGGACATTTCGGGGAGAATGGTCAAGTGGTCCATAGAGCTCGGAGAGTTTGACATCCGGTACAACCTCCGAAAAGAGATTAAGGCTGAGGCTCTTGCGGACTTCATTGTGGAAATAACGCTCCAGGTAGATCCGAGTAAAGCACCAGAATCAGAGATAGCCGGGCAAATTCTATAGTGGACTATTCATGTAGATGGCTCATTGAACAATACCAAGAGTGGGGCGGGGCTAATCCTTTGCAGTCCAGAAGGGTTCACCATCGAATATACTTTAAGGTTTGAGTTGAAAGCTTCCAACAATGAAGCATAGTATGAGGCATTACTTACCGGTATAAAACTGGCAAAAGTGATGGCCATTGAAGCCCTAGACACATACAGTGACTCGCAATTAGTGGTAAATCAGATGAACAATGAATTTGAAGCTTAGGGTGAGCGGATTGCATGGTATCTTAAGAAGGCTAAAAAACTTGCCACTACATTTAGAGTATTCCAGATATCTCAAGTTCCTCGGGCAGAGAATTCGAAAGCTGATGCTTTAGCCGGGCTCACCTCCTCTCGGCAGATCGACCTAACCCAAGCCATTTACCTTGAGACTCTCGTCGCCCCGAGCATTGATGATGTACCTATACTGCTAGTAACTGAAAGAGAGATGTGGGAAGACCCGATTCTCCGGTATTTACATGAAGGTCAACTCCTTGAGAAGAAGAGTAAAACTAGAAAACTTATCTCCCACACTTCTCAATACGCAGTTATAGATGAACAGTTGTACAAAAAAGGCCTCATGATGCCTTATTTGAAGTGTTTCGGGCCTACTGAGGCTGATTAAACTCTTCGGGAAATTCATGAAGGGATATGCGAGAATCATCTAGGAAGCCACGCATTGGCCTTCAAAGTACTTCATCAAGGATGCTATTGGCCCAAAATGTAGAAGCTGTCACAGAATTGGTCAAGAAATGCAGAAGCTGTCAGCGTTACTCCTCTGTGCCCCATAGACCGACAAATCATCTTACCTCAATCACCAGCCCACTTCTTTTCACCATGTGGGGAATGGATATCCTTGGTCCTTTCACAAGAGCACTCGGTTAGAAAAAAATAACTATCGTTGTGATAGATTACTTCATCATGTGGGTACGAGCAGAACCGCTTGCCAGTATAATTGATCATCAAGCTTGAGGTTTTGTTTGGAAGTCTATAGTGTCTTGGTTCGGCATACCTCGGGTGTTGGTCACCAATAACGACAAACAATTTAATAGTGTTTGGTTCAAGGCATTCTACAAAGAACTTTGTATCGAGCATTAATTCTCTTCCGTAGGGTATTCATAGGCTAATGGGCAAGCTGAGGTGACCAACAGGACACTTCTGCAGGGCATAACGAAAAGATTAGACGAAGCTGATAAGCAATGGATCAACCATCTTCTAAACATACTATGGGCTTATCGAAGCACCGCTTGGATCCCCACCAGAGAAAATCCTTTCTTCATAGTGTACGGGTTCAAAGTAGTCATCCCATTGGAGATCGGGGTGCCCTCGTTACGAGTATAGAACTTCGAGCGAGCTAACAACGAAGAAGCCTTGCGGATGAACACTGATCTTATCGATGAAGCTCGGGATAAAGCTTAGATTTGATTAGTCGCCTACCACCAGAGAATGGCTAGGTATTAAAACTCCTGAGTTCGAGAGAGAAACTATAAGCTATATGATCTCATTCTACGAAAAAAAGAAGTGTCTCATCCTCGAGAAATGGTGAAGCTCGTCTCAAACTAGGAAGACTCGTATCGCATCAAAAGAGTTTACCGAGCCGACATGTTCGAGTTTGAGGAGTTGAATGGCAAGCCCATCCCTCGCACCTGGAACACGGAGAACCTCCACAAGTTCTATTAATAATGTATCCCCATTTGAGTTTCACGCTCTACATGTTTCAATAGCGCAACTTATGATATGCCTTGGTCATCAATGAAAGAATGCTGTTTTTTCATTAAATTTTATTTTCCAAGTTATCCACCCCCTGTCTCCCCCATCAGTAAAAGAATAAAAATGAGTTTGCAAGAGATAACAAGCTAGAAAGATGAAAAAATTTCATTAAAAGAAAGATAAGATTACAAGTCTAAGAGGGGCGTTATCGGGGTCGACCTCCCCATCAGATGTAGCCTCTTCTGCAACACCATTCGGTTGGGCTTGCACTCCTTCCTCCTCAACCTTGGACCCGTCTGCCATGATGTCGCCTTCCTCCCTCGAGGCAATAAGCTCAAGGGCTGAGAAGTCAACCGAGGGGTAAAACATCTTGGCCTTCTTCTTAGCCTCCATGAACCCTTCAAGGTATTGGAGTCCTCACTCCTTTTCCACGGCCTCCTAGAAGGAGGAAAATTTTTTGAAATCTACTATGGCCTCCTCCACAGCTTTGATGAAGGCCACATCATTTTCTTCCTTCAAGCGCTGCTCGGTGATAACACTCAAACTAACATGCGATTATTATGTATAACTGAGGTGTCGATCCCATGAGAAAAGCGAACCACAAGAGAAAGTGTAAACCTTAACACCAAACGATAAAGTTCAAATAAGAAAATATGAGTTTTACAAATGGAATTATATAAGAGAGTTGCGAAAATATCATAAAGAATTTAATAAAGAAATAACACGGTTCCAGGAATCCTTCCTAAGTTCGTTGCCTTATTCCTATCTTGACTCAAATGTTTTATCTCAATCACTAGTTTCATATCCCAAACAAATAATTGGTAAATATTCAATCAAAGCACATAAATACCCTAATGTAATTACCATAAATTACTCCTTAATTCCTAATTCAAGCACGCAAGATCTATCTTATAAATTATTAAGAAGCAACAATATATTTCAATAATAATACTGCAATAATGGACAAACCTATAAGATAGATCTACCGAAACCAATTGCATCTAACAACTTTGACATAAGAAAAGCTTGACTAGACTTATATGGAGAAGAAGAATGCAATCATTAGATTAAGAAGATCTAAGAGAAGAAGAACATAAATTGCAGCTGTCACATGAATTCAAATCCTTCTTATTTAATCAAAGAGTAAATCATAAACAATGTTTAACAATCAATCCATACAACTGAATCAAAGATAAAAATAAGAACAACTACACCTAAAAACTCATTCTTTCGCCTTGCTTGGAGTTTAGTTGGACATGGAGTTCATCATTGATCACCTTGAAGAAGAAGAAGATGAAAGCTCTTTTCAGAAACTCTCATCCCCTATTCTCTGAGTCTAAATTCCTATATATAGCAGTATGGAGACGGTTTTGTAGACAGAAAAGTTGCCCTAGGGTTTCTATTCAGGCTGTGTGCTTCTGCTGCTGTCCAGGCCTGGTTCTGCTACTGTCCACGCCCGGTTCTGCCTGACCTTTGTCTACTAAAACTGCCATAACTTTCTCTAGAAAAATAATATTTACGAGTTGTAAAATTCTCCAGAAAATAGACATCCGGATCTTCCAAGCATATATGGTTCATCTCCTAGTTCTTCCTAAATAAATAAAGTTTAATCCATAAAAATGACTGATCTGTACGAGAAATTCTAGCAATTTAGTAAAACTCCTTTCCAACTGCTTGTTAATATGTATAGAATCTTCGTGCTTTAATCAACATTAGCATTTCCATCTCTTTTAAACCCAAAATACCTGAAAATGCATCGAAATAAATCAATATACCAAGAATGACACTTAAGAATTATTAAGGCATCAATGTGTAATCCAGCCCTAAATCAACCCTAAATACTAACAAATAAACACTATTAAGATGCATTTTCTGACTCTCATCATAACCCCCAACTAGCTTATTGCTAGTCCGTAGCAATTCAAGAGAAAGAAAAACGAAATGAATTTTATACTAGAAATCAAAACAAAACCTAAAATCCTAAAAACAAAACAAAGCAATGTTAGCGTTAATCCAAGAGTAATTCAAATTTTTTCTCAAAAATTGCACATAACACACAACACATAGAATCATTAAATACCGCCTAAGTCTAAAAACAATCCAAACATCAACCTCATATTCGTTATCGACTCTTAAATATCCATCTTACCACAAACCATTAATCCAAACACCCGGATGATTTTATGCACAACATTCATGAATACAAGTCTTGGCCTCTAAAAACATATTAAATTGCTTGACATCAATCTCAAATCAAACTCAATAGGCTCACTTTTCAAATCACTCTCCACTAATGTAGAAAAATCTTACTACATCGGATCACTAGGTCTTTAATAGGCTTGTAACGTTAGGCTAAGGTAAAGGTCAAGAAAGAACGAGAATGATTAAACAAGTAAAAGAACTCAGTCTCTTAATTTTAAACACAACATTTTTACGCACTAAATAACCTTACTTCAACACCCAACTCATTCAACCATTTTTCAAGCATTTCTCTCAATAATTCAACATTTTTTTCTTTTTTCTTTGTCATAATTTACTTTTTTTATTCTTCTTTTCTAGCATATAACCATTCAACTCCGTTTTTATTCTTTATTCTTTTCTACAACCCCCAACCTATCTCCTTTAATGTTCTTGGGTTATGTTAGTAATATTTTTTCATATTTCCACCCTTATTCCTCTTAAGTGCTTCTCAACAAATGTGTATAAACTAAGTTCTCTTAAAAGAAAGGTAAGGATAAAATATTTTTAGGCTCATAAAGGTAAGTAAATGGGCTATCTAAAGAAACAAGGCTAATTTTTTTTTTTTTTTTTAAAAAAAGAAGCTCAAATAGGTAACTACCGATAAATATAACAAAGGTAAGTTTGAAAGGCTCAAACGATCCAAAGATGGCCTACATCATATCCTAAGTAGTGTGCATTCTAGGATTTTGCTTCAAGTGATTATCAAATACTTTCTAGAGCTTGTCAAGACCGCAAAAGTATTCACAAAACATTCGCACATAAAACTTCTCTAAATGTTTTAGACTAATCATGCAAGCTTACCGCAAACCAGAGTCTCAAATTAAATAAAGATTGACACTTAAAATTATTCTGAAACTGAAGCAAGAATAAACTTCTTCTAAAAGCTATATGCTATCTCAATTATAATCATATCATTGACACGTAAATTAACTCCAAAACTAACACAAAACATATTTAAAACAAACAAAACTAAACCTAATTTTTAAAATTTTTTCAAGAAATATTTTTTTTCCTAACAATTTATCATAACAAATGAATTAAAACGAAAAAGGGAAAGTGACACCAAACAATTCAATGGTATGAAATAGGAAATGTGTTTCCTCTACCCCCAACCTAAGACTTGCATTGTCCCCAATGTGAAAGAAAAAAGTAAAGAGAAAGAAAGAAAAAAAAGTAAAGAAAACTAAATAAATAAATAAAAATGAAAAAAATAAAACTAATGTACAATGGAACGAAAGTACCCGATTAAGAAGGATAAACCGGGGGCACCAAAGAGATCTCTTCGGGTTTATCTTCAACATGTTCATGTTCTAAATAGAGCTTCAACCTCTGGCCATTAACTCGAAATGCACGACCATCGAAGGGATCTTCAACTTCTACCATTTCATTTGGAAAAACACTCTTCACAACATAAGGTCCCTTCCATTGTGATCGCAATTTTCCCGGATGGAAGTGTAACCGAGAATCATAAAGAAAAACTCGATTACCTTCTTCAAAATATTTTTGGAGTGTTTTTTGATCATGTATCGCTTTCATTCTTGACTTTAAGTCCTTAGCATTATCATATACATCATCCCTCAACTCCGCAAGTTCACAAAGTTGCATTTCCCTCTTCTCACCGGACATCTTCAAGTCATAATTAAAATTTTGGATAGCTCAATTTTCTCTATGCTCAAGTTCTATCAGTAAATGACATGCTTTGTCGAATACCAACTGATAAGGAGATGCTCCAAGAACCATCTTGTACGTTGCCCGGTATGCCCAAAGTGCATCCGATAGGCGCAAAGACCAATCTTTTCAATTTGGATTTGCCCTTTTTTTTAAGTATTTGCTTAATCTCCCTATTTGTTAGTTCCTCTTGGCCATTGGTTTGTGGATGGTAAGCTATAGAAACCTTATGGGTGACTCCATATATGCGCATCAAAGCCTCAAAAGAACGGTTACAAAAATGTGACCCTTGATCACTGATTATAACACGTGGAGTATCATACCTAGATAAAATATGATCTTTAAGAAATTAAGAAATTTAACAACAAATTTATTATCATTAGTGTGGAAAGTTATAGCTTCAACCCATTTAGAAACATAATCAACGGCAAGCAAAATGTAAAGATACCCAAAAGAAGGTGGGAATGGTCCCATAAAATCGATCCCCCAACAATCAAAGATTTCCACCACTAAGATCGGGTTAAGAGGCATCATATGATGGTGAGACAATGAACCTAGCTTTTGACATCTTTCACATGAACGACAAAACTCATTAGTATCCTTGAATAAAGTAGGCCAATAAAAACCACATTGCAAAATTTTTGCGCGGTTGTCTTTTTAATAGAAAAATGACCACCACAAGCATACGTATGACAAAAGGTTAACACACTATCAATTTCCATATCTAGTGTTGGTATTTGTCTAAGGTTTAAACAAGGTTTGAATGGCTTCGGCATTACAGCATGCACGAGTGTGCGCCACGGCACATAACTTCCAAGGTGCGGTGCCCAGCGTGGAAGAGCTTCTGGCCAGGTTTGTGCCATGGCTCAGACTCCCCCAGGCCACGACGCCCAGAAATTTAGAGATGTGTGCTTTGCCATGGGCCGTGGCCTGCCCTGTTCTGGGCCGTGGCACCAAGCACACTGATGTACACATGTTTCAACTCATTGAGTGGTGCGTGGGACATGTCCAAAATGCACAGCTTCACTTAGGATTGATGGAGGGCCATGGTTAATTGGTCATCAAGATCTAAGGGTGGAGATTGACTCAAGATTGGACAAGAAATTGGTGCACTATATAAAGGGTCACCTAGCTTCAATCTCCAACAAGATGTGTGAGGAATAACTTGTGATTAAAAGTGAGATCAATTGTAAGAGTGCAAAGACACTAAACTCAAGAGAGATTCTGTAGAGAGGCTAGTTTTTTAGAAAGAGAGAGTAGAATAGAAAGGGGATTCAAGGGCTTGTAGGGGGAATTTTCTTGGGAAAATTCCAGGGTTAGTTCTTATCACTTTCTTCTTCTTCTTCTTCTTCTTCTTTTGTTCTTTAAGAACCCGTGAGTTCTTGGAAGGGTGTTACTGATTGTAAAGAACTCCATTGATAAGATAGTGCAGAGAGCTCGGAGGAGCTCACGAGGATGTAGACATACTGTCGAACCTCGTCAACAAATTTCTTGTGTTCTTTTCTTTCTTGCATTTGATTGGTTGCTGTCTATTTTCTTTATACAAGTCACTCTAGACTTAGGTGTTTGGAAGATCACCTCCTGAGCATCATCCAAGGTGGTTTCCCAATAGTGGTATCAGAGCTTGTATAGCTGGGTATCAAAGCAAGAACAGAAGGTATGAGAGCAAGACTCCAAGAATCAAATAATAAACTTCTTGAGTGATTCAAGAACGCAGTAAAGATCAAGATCAGATCGTATTCTTGAGGTTGATTCAAGAACGGTATTAAGATCAATCTTCGATCGTGTTTTTGAGGTTTAGAAGAAGTTGGAAAGCGTTTTTGGGTGCTGCACAAATATGGGATCATCTCCGCAAGATGGGTTCAAATTTCATTGTTGAGAAGTTTGATGGAAAGGGAGATTTTTCCCTGTGGAAGCGAAAGATCAAGACCATTCTTACGCAACAGAAGGTGAACTTGGCTATTGGAGAAGATGATGATTTTCTAGAAAGTATCATGGAGGACCATCGGATTGAGATGAAGAAGATGGTATACAACACCATTTTCTTGCACGTGTCGGATAGTGTCACAAGGGAGTGCGGAGACTTGGAAGATCCTGCTGTCATATGGAAGAAACTAGATGAGTTGTTTCTTACCAAAACTCTCCCTAACAAGATTTATCTTCTTAAAGGAATCTTTGCTTTTAAAATGGATCCTAGTAAAGTGTTACAAGATAATGTTGATGTCTTTAATAAACTAGTTCAAGATTTGGCTAGTTGTAGTATTAAATTCCCAGATGAACAATTGGCTGTTATGTTATTAAATTCTCTTCCTGATTGTTTTGATAGTTTAATTAATGCAATTGAATATGGAAAAGATATACTAACCAAAGAAATTGTGGTCAATGCTATAAGGGCTCATGATTTCAAAGCCAAGAGTAGGGAGGCATCAAGTGGGGAAGGGCTATTCGTAAGAGGTAGGCCAGTAATTCCGAAAGGCAGTAGCATTCATGGCAACTACCGAGAGAAATCAAGAGGTAGAGGGCAGAGCCATGGGAGATCGCATTCCAAACTAAAGTTTGGAGAAAGGCGATGCTTCTACTACAATAAGGAGGGTCACTTCAAGAAAGCTTGTAAGAAGAGGTTGTGGGATGAGAGAGGGAGAAGCCATACCAATAATGGAGAGGCTTCGGTTACCAAAAGAGAACAACAAGATGATGTTCTTGTTGTGTGCTCAAATGTGAGCAGGAGGCAAGGTAGCGATAAATTGATTCTGGATTCTGGGTGCACTTATCACATGTGGCCTCACAAGGAATGGTTCAAAAATTTCAAGGAGACCAATGATGGAAGGGTTTTCTTGGGAAATGATAATTCTTGCCAAGTGAGGGGGATATGAAACATCCAGTTGAGGATGTTTGATGGAGTCACAAGGCTGCTGCAAAATGTAAGGTACCTCCCAGATTTAAGGAGGAATTTGATCTCATTGGGGTAACTGGATTCCATGGGTATACATACAAAGCTGAGATGATCGGTGAGACATAAATCAAGGATCAAGCAGCAAGCTTGATGGCTGAGATGGATAAGGTAGCACTTTGGCACAATCGCTTGGGACATATGAGTGAAAAGAGGTTGCAAGTTCTCATCAAGAATGGTCTACTTTGTGGTGACAAAGTAGAGAAACTTGATTTCTGTGAAAGTTGCATTCTTGGGAAGCAACATCGGGTCAGCTTCAACACCGGAGTGCACAAGTCTAAGAGGATTCTTGACTACATCCATGCGGATCTTTGGGGACCAGCAAGGACACCAACACAGGGCGGTAATCGTTATTTTCTGTCTTTAATTGATGATTATTCAAGAATGGTTTGGGTTTATTTTCTTAAAAATAAATCAGATGCTTTGAATAAATTTGTGGTGTGGAAAAAGTTGCAGGAGACTCAAACGGGTAGGGTAGTTAAGGTGTTAAGAACCGATAATGGCTTAGAATTTTTTAATAAATATTTTGATAAATTATGTGAATTAAATGGCATTCTAAGACATATAACGGTTGTGAAAACCCCTCAGCAAAATGGAGTTGCTGAGAGGATGAATAGAACCCTTATGGAAAAGGTTAGGTGCATGTTAATTGGGTCCAGTTTACCAAAATATTTTTGGGAAAAAGCTGTGTCTACAGCTGCATACTTGGTTAATAGATCACCCTCTAGGGATTTAGACCTTAAGACTCCCATGGAGATGTGGAGTGGAAAAACCCCTGAGTTGAGCAACCTTAGGACTTTTAGGTATGCTGCATATGCACATCAAAAGGATGATAAACTTAATCCAAGGTCTAGAAAATGTGTATTTCTAGGGTATGGTGATGGGGTTAAGGGGTATAGGTTGTGGTTCTTAGAACCAAAAGGAATGAAACTCATAATAAGTAGGGATGTTATTTTTAATGAATTGTTTTTGGAGAAAACTAACCCTGCAGGGGATAGTGAGCAAACCAGTCCAGAATTTATGAAGCACAGCATCAAGGAGAATTCAGTTCAGGTAGAGCAAGAAAGGCAAGAGGGTTCAGACCAGGTAGAACCTATTGATGAAGGCCAAGCTCAGGACACTCAAGAGGAGGCTGAACTGGAAGAGGATGATACAGCAAGTCTGAATGACTACCAGCTCACAAGGGACTGGGAAAGGAGGGTGGTTAGACCACCTTTGAGATATGGGTTTGCGAATGCTAATGTAGCAGCTCCTTGGACAGAAGGAGGAACAGTTGAACCAAAAACTTACATGGAAGCCATGGAATGTAAGGATTCGTCTAAGTGGCAGCTAGCTATGGAGGAAGAAATGGATTCTTTGAGGAAGAACAACTCTTGGGAATTAGTGCCCAAACCAGAAAAACATAGAGTTGTGGATTGTAGATGGATCTACAAGATCAAAGAAGGAAAAACTCCAGGGGATGAAGTCCAGTATAAAGCTAGGCTGGTGGCGAAGGGGTTCACACAAAGAGAAGGCATAGACCTCACCGAAATATTCTCACCAGTTGTGAAATACAAGACGATCAGGATAATATTAGCATTGGTGGTCCAATTCAATTGTGAAATTGAGCAAATAGATGTGAAGACAGTGTTCTTGCATGGAGAGCTTGATGAGACCATCTACATAAGGAAACCCGAAGGCTATGAGGAAGGAAGACAGGGAGAGTTGGTGTGCCAATTGAAGAAATCTCTCTATGGCCTGAAGCAATCACCTCGGTAATGGAACAAGAGGTTCAATTCTTTTGTAACTAGCTTGGGTTTCATGAGGAGCTACTATGATTTGTGCTTATACTACAAGGGGCACAAGGTGGAGGAAATGGTGATCATCCTGATCTATGTTGATGATATGTTGCTGGTTGGGAGCAGCATGGAGAGGATAAGAAAATTGAAGGCTCAACTCAGTGATGAGTTTGAGATGAAGGATCTTGGCCATGCACAGAAGATCCTTGGGATATGTATCATATGGGAAAGGGAGAGAAACAGATTGAAGATCTCTCAAACTTCCTACATAGAGAAGACGATATCTAAGTTCTTTATAGAAGATAGTAAACCAGTAAAGGTTCCCTTTGCTGGTCATTTCAAGTTCTCTAGTGATCAATGTCCAAGATCGAATAAGAAGAAGAAGGAAATAGAAAAGGTCCCCTACTTTAGTGCGGTTGGTTATGTAATGTTCACCATGGTAAGCACTAGACCTAATATTGCTCATGCAATAAGTGTCCTCAGTAGGTTTATGAGTAATCCCAGAAAGAAGTATTGGCTTGGGATGAAGTGGCTACTGAGGTACTTGAAGGGAAGCCTAGATGTGGGGCTAGTTTATAAGAAGAGGGGTAAGTCCATTTGCCTTGAGGGTTATGCGGATTCAGACTATGGAGCAGACCAGGATAAAAAGAGATCGATTACTTCTTACTTCTTCAACTTAAATAGATGTTGTGTAAGTTATAAGGCTCAGTTGCGGCCAGTGGTAACGCTCTCAACAATTGTGGCTGAGTACATAGCGGCTACGAAAGCAATCAAGGAGGCTATGTGGTGCAAAGGGTTGCTGGAAGAGTTGAAGGTACTAGAGGAGCAGGTTATGGTGTATTCGGATAGCCAAAGTGCATTGCATTTGTGCAAGAATCTGGTGTTCCATGAGAGGAGAAAGCACATGGATGTTCAGTACCATTTCATTCGGGAAAATGTTACGAAATGATGCATCCATGTGGACGTGGTGGCCACGGAAGAAAACCCTGTAGATTTAGGTACTAAAGTTCTACCTCTAAGCAAGTTCAATTATTGCCTTGGACTTCTTAGGATTGGAGTCAGTTGATATGATGACTCAAGATGAATTTGGATACTGAGTTCTCTTGCACAATGGGTTTGGGTTTAAATGGTTGGACAAAGGTAGAGATTGTTGGTATTTGTCTAAGGTTTAAACAAGGTTTGAATGGCTTCAGCATTAGAGCATGCACACTAGTGTGCGCCATGACACAGAACTTCCAAGGTGCGGCACCTAGCTTGGTGGAGCTTCTGGTCAGGTGTGCGCCGCGGCTCAGACTCCTCCAGACCGCAGTGCCCAGAAAGTTAGAGATGTGTGCTTTGCCTTGGGCCGCGGCGCCAGGCACACTGATGTACACATGTTTCAGCTCTTTGAATGGTGCGTGGGACATGTCCAAAACGCACAGCTTCACTTAGGATTGATGGAGGGCCATAGTTAATTGGTTATCAAGATCTAAGGGTGGAGATTGACTCTCAAGATTGGACAAGAAGTTGGTGCACTATATAAAGGGTCACCTAGCTTCAATCTCTAACAAGATGTGTGAGGAATAACTTATAATTAAAAGTGAGATCAATTATAAGAGTACAAAGACACTAAACTCAAGAGAGATTCTATAGAGAGGCTAGTTGTTTAGAAAGAGAGAGTAGAATAGAAAGGGAATTCAAGGGCTTATAAGGGGAATTTTCTTAGGAAAATTCCAGGGTTAGTTCTTATCACTTTCTTCTTCTTCTTCTTCTTTTGTTCTTTAAGAACCTGTGAGTTCTTGGAAGGGTGTTGCTGATTGTAAAGAACTCCATTGATAAGATAATGCAGAGAGCTCGGAGGAGCTCACGGGGACATAGGCATATTGCCGAACCTCGTCAATAAATTTCTTGTGTTCTTTTCTTTCTTGCATTTGATTGGTTGCTGTCTATTTTCTTTATACAAGTCACTCTAGACTTGGGTGTTTGGAAGATCACCTCCTGAGCATCATCCAAGGTGGTTTCCCAACATCTAGAATGCATCTTCTTATTATTTGATCAGGGCAATATTTAAAAAGATAAGGATCATTCCAATAAAAATTCTTTACCTTAGCCAAAAACTTACGCTTATCTTGTGCAGTCCATGTAGATGGAACCTGACGGGAAACCAAGTAATTTGTAATGTCGGCATACCATGGTGTGTGACAAAGGATAGAAAATAAATTCTCATCCGGAAAGGCTTCGTGAACGGGCAAAATGTCGGTATAATTCTTAAATTCCAAACGAGATAGATGGTCCGCCACAACATTTTCCACCTCTTTCTTGTCTTTGATGGTCAAGTCAAATTCCTGCAAAAGCAAAATCCAACGTACCAAACGGGCCTTAGCATCTGTTTTTGAGAAAAGAAATTTAAGGGTAGAGTGATCCGTGAATATAGTGATAGGTGAACCAATTAAATAAGAGCGAAATTTATCTAATGCAAATACTATGGCTAGTAATTCTTTCTTGGTTGTGGTTTACATCATTTGAGAACGATTCAAGGTTCTACTAGCATAATAAACAACAAATGGTTTTCCCTCCCTTCTTTGTCCTAAAACAGCCCCTAAAGCATAGTCACTAGCGTCACACATAATTTCAAAAGGCAAGGTTAAATCGAGTGATTGCATAATAGGGGCGGTTGTAAGCTAAGAAATAAGTGTCCTAAAGGCTTTCTCACATTCCGGGCTCCACTTAAACTCGGTATCTAACAAAAGGTTACATAAGGGTCTAGAGATAGCACTAAAATTTTGAATAAACCTTGTATAAAACCCGGCATGCCCTAGAAAAGACCTAACATCTTTAATATTCTTAGGTGTGGGTAGTTTAGAGATTAATTCAATTTTCGATTTATCCACTTCTATCCCCTTTTCGGACACTATATAGCAAAACTATTCCGGAAGACACCATAAAATGACACTTCTCCTAATTAAGCACAAGCCCCTTCTCTTCACACCTATGCAAAACATTTTTCAAGTTAGATAAACATGAATCAAAACAAGTTCCAAATACGGTTAAATCATCCATAAAAACTTCCATACATTTTTCAACCATGTCACTAAAAATACTTATCATGCATCTTTGAAAAGTAGCCGGTGCATTACATAAACCAAAAGGCATTCTACGAAAAACGAAAGTACCAAAAGGACAAGTAAAGGTGGTCTTTTCTTGATTCTCTAAGGCAATTCCTATTTGGTAGCATCCTGAATACCCATCTAAAAAGCAATAGAAATGATGACCAGCCACACGTTCTAAGATTTGATTTATGAATGGAAGGGGAAAATGGTATTTCTAAGTAGTCGAATTAAGTTTCCTATAATCAATGCACACATGCCACCCGATCACTACCTTAGTTGGTCCTAACACCCCCTCTTCATTTTCTACCACAGTCACCCCGGCTTTCTTAGGAACTACTTGGGTTGGACTAATCCACTTACTATCAGATATTGGATATATAATTCCCGCATCTAATAGCTTTAAGACTTCTTTCTTAACTACCTTTTTCATAGTTGGATTTAGCCTTCTATGTGGGTCTCTATGAGGGTTAGCTCATTCTTCTAGATAAATCTTATGGGAACAAATTAAAGGGTTAATACCTTTTATGTCGGCTATAGTCCAACCTAATGGAGATTTATGCTCTCTTAACAAATTCAACAATTTATCACATTGCACATCACTATGTTTGGAAGAAATAATAACTGGAAAGGTATCACCTGGGCCTAAGAAGGCATGTTTGAGCCCTTTGGGCAGCGGAGCTAAAGTAAGAGTTGGTGTCTCCGTAGAAAATGGTTTGGGTGCATCCCTCTCTTTAGGCAACTCCTTAAAGCATGATTGCCATGATTTCTTAATAAATCCCTGTGACTTATCAAAAACATCAACAACATCAATGACATAGGGATAAATTGAAGAATCATCAAAATCAAAATTATTAAGAAGGAATTCCAAAGAATTAGAATTATCTTTAATGTGCTCATCCTCCAAAATAAGCTCATTGATCATGTAAGTGTCGAAACACTCATCCTCTTTATGTGGCTGTCTTGAGACTCGAAAAACATTCACCTTTAGAGTCATATTTCCAAATGATAATGTCATTAGAACATTCCTACAATTAATGAGGGCATTGATAGTGGCAAGGAATGGTCTTCCAAGTATCAAAGGAATTTTTGACTTCGTGTTCACAATAGAAATGGTATCTAACACCAAAAAGTCAACGTGATAATAGAATTTGTCAATTTGCAAAACATCTTCCACAATACCTCTTAGTTTTCTTATCGATCGATCCACTAGTTGAATTACCATGGAAGTCGGTTTGATCTCACCTAGATCGAGTTGCAAGTAAACGGAGTAGGGCATGAGATTCACACTAGCCCCCAAATCTAGCAATGCTTCGCCACAAGCTTTGTTTCCAATTTGGCAAGCCATCGTAGGACTGTCTGGATCTTTATACTTGGGCGACGTCTTGCTATCAATTACTGCACTTGCTTGCTCCATTAAGAATGCTGTCTTCTTCACATTGTGCCTCCTCTTGAGTGTGTATAGATCCTTAATGACTTTAGCATAGTTGGGAACCTATTTTATGACATGAAGAAAGGAAGGTTAATTTTAACTTGCTTAAGTTATTCAAGAATCTCACCTTTTAATGCTGAATTTCTCTCCTTAGGTTTAAAGAGTGCTTGAGGGAAAAGGCACGGATATGGAATCACTATAGGCCTCTTGTTCCTTGGAGGCTTCATCCTTGTTACTCATGGTGTTAGGAATCAAGTTTGATGGTAGAGTGGGTCCATCAATTTCCTTACCGCAGCGAATAGTCATAGCATTAACCTTTTTAACATTTTGATTGTCGGGATTGGAGGTCTGTGACATATGTTGACCTCTTGGATTAATTTTTGGCTGTGATGGAAAATGACTTTGCTCTTGAACCGTCAATAAATTAGTCAACTTGGTGAGTTGACTCTTTATCACCTTTTGTTCCTCTTTGACCCCTTGTTACTTCTCTAGCAACTATTGATTTATCTTGCCTTGCTCTTCCACACTCTGGGCATGTACCTACATAAATGACTTAAAAGCATCTTCCAAAGGTAAAGATTGTTGTGGTGCATTAGATGAAGTTGCTTCCGGTCTCCATTGGGTACTAGATTGGGTAGAAGGTTGTGTATCAGATCTCCAACTAAAATTAGAGTGATTCTTCTAACCAGGATTGAAGGTGTTAGAGTAGGGTGAGTATGTTTTCTTAAAGGGTATACCTAAAGCATTATACTCTTCCTTCATCTCAAAATAGGTTGGACAATCCCTAGGTACATGATCTACCCCATTACACATAAAACAAGGTTCGTGGGAATCTACCCTAGCAACTGGTTCGGGGGCTCTAGCATCCTTGGTTTTTAAAACCTCAATTTCCTTAGTCAGGACCTCCAAACCGGTTTTAAGGCTATCCTCTTCCTTATGTTGATAAATTCTAGTGGTTTGGTTTCTCTTAGTACTTTCTATGGAATTGGGTCCTGTCCAAGTGTGGGTTTTTTCCGATAAGTCATCTAGAAAATCTATGGCTTCGTCGGGATCTTTTTGAAGAAAATCTCCATTACACATCATTTTTATAAATTGTCTTTCCCTACTTAGAAGTCTGTTATAGAAATAGCTAACTACCCGCCAACTCTCATACTCGTGGTGTGGATAAGAATTCAAAAGGTCTTTGAAATGTTCTCAAACTTGATATAAGGTTTCACTCTCTTTTTGTGCAAAGTTTGAGATTTGTCTTTTGAGGTTATTGGTCTTATAGGTTGGGAAATACTTTTGGAAGAAGGCTTGGGTCATCTCATCCCAACTACCTTTAGACCTAGGCCTTAACGAGTACAACCAAACCTTGGCCTTATCCTTAAGTGAAAAGGGGAAAACCTAAGTTTAACGGTGTCTAACATATCGGCCCTACTTCAAAAGGTTGCTACTAATTCCTCAAATTCCCTAATATGGACATAGGGGTTTGCACTCTCTAATCCATGGAAAGTTGGTAGCAATTGGATCATGCCCAACTTAAACTCAGGTTGTTGAACATTAGGGGGGAACATGATACAAGATGGTGTGGTCGTTCGGCTAGGGTGCAAGTAGTCCTTAAGTGTCCTAGCAACATTCTCATTGTTATTGTTGGCCATGTTAACAAAATTCTCTAAATTCTTGTTTGGGTGTATACTATGATTTAATCTAGGCGAGCTTTCACTATCGGACAAAGAAGGAGAGGGTAACTCTATTTCAGGTTTTTTTAATGAATCTACCTCGCTTATCTCTAAGTCTACACATACACCAAAAGAATTAGAGGGGAGATGAATAAAGAAAACAAAATAAAATAAAGACAGAAAATCAAAACAAAGAGCAAAGAACAATGTTACCATCTTGTCTCAAAGTTGACAATCTTCCTTGTAATTAAGTGCAGTTCCCCAGCAACAGTGCCAAAATTTTGATAACATTTAAAATAACACGCGATTATTATGTATAGCTGAGGTGTCGATCCCACGAGGAACGCAAGCTATAAGAGAAAGTGTAAACCTTAACACTAAACGATAAAGTTCAAATAAGAAAATCTGAGTTTTACGAATGAAATTATATAAGAGAGTTACGAAAATTTGATGAAGAATTCAATAAAGAAATAACTAGGTTCTAGGAATCCTTCCTAAGTTCGTTGCCTTCTTCCTATCTTGACTCAAATGTTTTATGTCAATTACTAGTTTCACATCCCAAACAAGCAATTGGTAAACATTTAATCAAAGCAAGTTAGAAGTTTTTTAGACTAGTTCCTTAATCTTTGGATTCTGTTAGTTCAGTTGGTCTAGTTTGTTAAGATCCTATGAGGTCCATCACCATCCCTCTCAGCCAACTGATCACAATAAAACTTGAAGAAGACAACTTTCTTCTCTAGAAATTTCAAGTAGAAAACATGATTCTGGGCTATGGTCTTGAAGACTTCATCTATGGAACCTATGATGTTCCACCCAGACTACTTGCTGGAGAAGTGAATCCTACCTATACTCGCTATCAAAGATAGGACAGATTGCTAGTTTCTTGGCTTCTTGCCTTAATTAGTACCAATTACCTACCTCAGCTTATTGGTTGCTCATCTTCTCATAAAATTTGAACAACTATGGAATAGCTTTTCAGTTCTCAATCCACAGCTAGAGTCATGTTTTACAAGAGACAAATCCAAATCCTTAAGAAAGACAATCTCTCAATAAGGGAATATCTCTTGAAGATGAAATCCTATTTTAACATGCTTAATGCTGCGAATCATATTATGACAGATACAAATCAAATTCTTTCCTTTTTTAATGGTCTAGGGGATGAGTATGAGTCAATAATAGCTATAATCTACTCAAAAGAGATCCCTTATACCCTCCAACATGTCAACATGCTTCTTTTATCCCATGAAGGTCGTATCTTACAAAAGAACGCTGCAACTAATGATCTATATGTCAATCTTGCTAATTACAGGAAAAGTTCAAATGGGGCTTCACAGAACAACAATCAAGGAGGAAGAGGCTATAATGGCTATCGTGGTAGAGGCAGAGGTGGTAGATCGAACAATAACAGACCCCAATGCCAACTTTGTGGTAAAATCGGACACACTGTCATAAAGTGCTATTACCGGTTTGATCATAACTACCATGGAAGTGGAGGAAATAATTCTTCAAGTTCTTTCAATCAGAACTACACTCCAACTCAGAACATTGTCAATCTCGCTCACACCCAAGAAGAAGTTCCTATTGAACAGGCTCCTACTATAGCCATGCTTGCTACTTCTCGAGCTGTCCTTACTGACAAGAACTGGTATTCAGATTCTGGTGCTACTAATCGCGTAACCAAAGACATCCAAAACCTCTCTTGTGGGATAGACTATAATGGAACTCAGAAGATTCAAATGGGAAATGGTAAATTGCTCTCTATCAAACACATTAGCAAATCCTTTATTCCTTCTTCTTTTCACTCTCATTCCTTTACTCTAAATAATGTCCTTCATGTTCCTTCAATAACCAAAAATCTTCTCAGTGTCTCCAAGTTTTGTCTTGACAATAACATTTTCTTTGAGTTTCATCCTTCCTTCTGTTTTGTCAAAGACCAGGTTACTAAGAAGACTCTTCTCAAAGGGACTTTGTACAAACGACTGTACAGGCTAAACTGTTTGGTGACAGCTACAAATACTCTTGGAATCTTTTCCCAACCTGTTCAACGATTATATACCTAAATAAATAAGCAAATAACAGTACTAGTTTTACTTGCAAGTGCACAAGGTCAACTTAGTAGTATAGTGTACGAAAGCAAGATCATCTCCACAAGGATTGGTGAATTATGTTTTAGAATTATATTCGCAATGTAAAAAGATATAAATAATAAAAGAGTTGATTTAGATAAAGATAAAATAATAAGGATAAAGGCATAGGGACTTGATATCCACCACTAATTATACTACCACAACAAAACAGTATGCCAATGCTTTACTCATGTCATGAATACCTAATGTTTGTCAACCTAAGGGCATGGTATCTACTTCTTAAGCTATTGATCTCCCTAAGCAACGAGTTAGCCATGGTATCTACTCTAACTCTTTTCTCTCTTAAGGGATTCAACATGGTGTATGCTGAGTTGTTCCTTAAGAGAGCATAGGATCTGTGGAAATTGACAACCACACGGGACCTAGGGCATGGTATCTACTCCCGGTTTCCCATGTTGATTAACCCAAGAATCCGGTGTGGATATCTTTTGTTACTAATGTCAGACCCAGGACTCGGTCATCCAAATTGATCTAACTAACAAGTCCATACCATATGCACATATTGATCAGACATATACATATGAGGAATTTAAATACAAACAGGCATTAATCAAGTTAAGCAACATAATATAAATATCGCAAAGGCACCAATACTAAATTATTGAATAAACATAATTAGGGCTTCAACCAAGCCCTTACTAAAAGTTAAGTACACATAATAAAAATAAAGGAAAGAAGAAACCTGAGAGAAGAGTCGTCAATTCTCCTCAACAGTTTCCTTCTCCAAGCTAAAAGCAAAAAGAAGTGTTCTTTAAGTTGTGATCTAAGAAGTCATTATTTGTGTATGCTTTACAGGTGTATTTATAGGGCTTGAGTAGTCCTAGAAGGCTCATGAGTTCCTAAACTTTCCTAAAACACAAAACTCCTTTACTTCCAAAATAGGGTTCTGCAGTTTACTGTTCACGCTCGTACATGTGTGCTCGATCGCATGCATCTTGCGCTCGATTGCATTGATGCGCTCGATCCTTCACGTGTGAGATCGAGTGCACTCGATCCTTCACGTGTGCGAACGATCGAATGTGCGCTCGATCGCATGTAGTAGTGCGATTGATCGCACTTTGACCAGAAGCTGCTCCAGGATTTCCAAGCTTCTTCCCTTAAGTGCCAAAACTGCTTCCTTTTTCTCCAAGACCTATAAAAACATGTGAAACACACAAAATGAAGTAAAACAAACTAAAACATATAGACAAAGAGCTTAACACATGTAAATTAAGGGGCTTAAATATGAATATTTAAGCACTTATCACACCTCCAAACTTATATATTGCTAGTCCCTTAGCAATACAAAACTAAAAACTAAATGAAGAACAAAATTGAAGATAAATCCATTTCCATGATACTCAAAGATTTGGGTTGTGCATAAAACTATGATAACCGTTCATGAGTAAGCTTATAATAAAAACACATTTTTGTATTGAAAAAGGATTTTCAAAAGTTCATGTTACTTACCTAAGGTTGGCTTAAGGCATCGCAAGTTTGATTCGTGTGTGATGAATTAGCACATATAAGATGGTGCTTCCACATAATTTTAGTGTATAGGGTTTCGATGCCCAAACCTTTATCGAATTCTTTATCAAAGAGAACAAAAATGGCATAATACTTGCTTCTTCTTTCTTTTTTCTTTCATCATGCGATCTTTGCCATGTTGAGTTCCATCGAGCTTTCTATTTGACCCTTGTAACGAGTGTTTTAGCCAATGACTCCTAAACCAAATAGTTTTAGGGCATTAGGTGTAAAGACACCCCTAAGGACTTACTAACTCGAATAAAAAAGGCTATGGAATTAACAAGTTTTAATGCTTCTAAATGAAATTCTCACCTTTTGACGTGAACACTCAATGCTTACTGAGGCAAGAGGCCCAGTTACTCAGTGAAAATTTGTTATTATGATCATTAAAGGCTTACTTCCCACCTTTTGACGTGAACACTCAATGCTTACTGAGGCAAGAGGCCTAGTTACTCAGTGGAAAGTTTTTTGATCATTTTTTGCATGATGAACATATTTCTTTATTTTTTTCTTCTTTATTTTTCTTATACCAAAGTGTTCTTTTCAACAAGTTATCCGATTACAGTTAGATTATGGAAACATATACAAGAGAATTATATGTTATACCCCACACAAATGCATGTTAAATGTGCTCGTGCAAATTTGGATCAAACTCGTGAATTCTTAGGTGCCTTGAGGTAGGTAACTAAACTTTGTAAAATTTCCATTGCAATACTATGTGTTCTAGCTTTTAAGCTTACTGATGAAGTGTTATAAAATTTTTAAATCAACCAAAATTTTTGTTTACCAAAAGAATATGCATTTATCTTCCTAAAAAAAACTGGGACTTAGTGTGTGCATGTGTTTCAAGTGTGTGTGTGATAGTATCTAGTATCTCCCACTACCCCCAAACTTAAAATACACATTATCCCCAATGTGTGTGGCATGGAAAGATCTGACCTGAGAGATGGAGAACTAGGTTGCTTGCTTTGCTTGTAACATGCCCCCAAACTTGAACTGGATGCACGCACTAAGTACCAGACAAAGAAAAATAAACATTATTCCGAAAAAGAAGAAATATAAATACTAGATATGTAAATATAAATATAAATAAACAAAAAATATTAAAATGAAAAAGATAAGTCTGGGGTGCCTCCCATGAGCGCCAAGTTTAACGTCTTCAGCCGGACCAAGCCTTATTTTTTCCCAAAAGTAAGAGTGGCAGCAGCTAGCATAGGAAGTGTCTTATTCTCTCCCATATAAGCATAAAGTAAATGTTCTGGCAACTGCTTGAATTCCAAGTTAGGTGCCTGTACAATAAAAGGGAAAATGGTATTAGTAGGCACATGAATATCAAATGGATCAGTGTACTTACTTTGATGCTTTGGAGAGGCTTCAATGAGGTGCATAGTGTCAATGATGTCATCAGTAACATCCTTGTATTTGGGCTCAATATCCGATCTTGGGACACTATAGGTAAGAGCAGTTTCTACTGGATCAATGTGATGGACCTTGGATATGGATGCTTGTGCAGGCTCATCAGCTCCGATGATCTCACCATTTACGACATTTAGTTGTTGATGTCCTATTGGAGTAAGTAGTGGTTGGACTAGAAGTTCACCCAACTTTCTTTCACGTATCTCCTTAGCTAATTTCCCTATTTGTTCTTCTAGCCTTTGAGTGGTTTGTTTTTGGTGATCTAATGAAGTCATCAATGTTGTAATTAGTTGTTGTTGTTGAGTGGCTAATTGTTTTACAAGATCTTCTAGACCATCCTTATTGGGTTCTGGAACTGGTTGGGCTGTTTTATGGAAGTTCCTTTGTTGCCCTTGAAGGTTTAAGGTGTTTCGATTGTTGCTCTATGAAAGGTTGGGATGGTGCTGCATATATATTATAGTTTTTCGGTTCCACATAGTCTGCTTGCTCTTGATCTGCAGATAAATATAAAGGGCAAGTTTCAGAAGTGTGATCAAAACGAGAACATATAGCACATACATGGCCTTGTGTAGCTTGTGGTCGATGAGAGATGTTTTGAGTAGATATGGCTTTTACAATCATATCTAGCCTCATATCTAGCTTCCTCTCCAAAGCATCTAGACAAGCATATCGAGCTTCTGCCATTGGTGCCTCTCCCTCAAATGAATTAGTTGAAAAGCTTCAGGTCAGCAATTTCAGTACTGCTGCTCGAGTACTCTCTGGAGCTTTTGCGCTCGAGCGCACACTGAACTGCGCTCGATCGCACAAGGCACTGCGATCGATCGTAATGAGGACAAAAACTCCTCTGCTGTATACCTGAACAAAAGAAAACGAAAAGAATGAATAAATTTGATTTTTGATAAAACTAGAAATAAAACAGAACAGAATAAAATAAAAAAAATTAACAAAAATAATTCCAAAAAGAAATTTAGCACAATCCCTGGCAACGGTGCCAAAAACTTGTTGAGTGATTATATACCTAAATAAATAAGCAAATAACCATACTAGTTTTACTTGCAAGTGCACAAGGTCAACTTAGTAGTATAGTGTGCGAAAGCAAGATCATCTCCACAAGGATTGGTGAATTTTGTTTTAGAATTATATTCCCAATGTAAAAAGATAGAAATAATAAAAAAGTTGATTTAGATAAAGATAAAATAATAAGGATAAAGGCGTAGGGACTTGATATCCACCACTAATTATTCTACCACAACAAAACAGTATGCCAATGCTTTACTCATGTCATGAATACCAAATGTTTGTCAACCTAAGGGCATGGTATCTACTCCTTAAGCTATTGATCTCCCTAAGCAACGAGTTAGGCATGGTATCTACTCTAACTCCTTTCTCTCTCAAGGGATTCAACATGGAGTATGCTGAGTTGTTCCTTAAGAGAGCATAGGATTTGTGGAAATCGACAACCACACGGGACCTAGGGCATGGTATCTACTCCCGGTTTCCCATGTTGATTAACCCAAGAATCCGGTGTGGATATATTTTGTTACTAATGTCAGACCCAGGACTCGGTCATCCAAATTGATCTAACTAACAAGTCCATACCACATGCACATATTGATCAGACATATACATATGAGGAATTTAAATACAAACAGGCATTAATCAAGTTAAGCAACATAACATAAATATCGCAAAGGCACCAATACTGAATTATTGAATAAACATAATTAGGGCTTCAACCAAGCCCTTACTAAAAGTTAAGTACACATAATAAAAATAAAGGAAAGAAGAAACCCGAGAGAAGAGTCGTCAATTCTCCTCCATAGTTTCCTTCTCCAAGCTAAAAGCAAAAAAAAGTGTTCTCTAAGTTGTGATCTAAGAAGTCATTATTTGTGTGTGCTTTACAGGTGTATTTATTGGGCTTGAGTAGTCCTAGAAGGCTCATGAGTTCCTAAAATTTCCTAAAACACAAAACTCTTTTATTTCCAAAATAGGGTTATTTCCAAAATAGGGTTATGCAGTTTACTGTTCACGCTCGTACATGTGCGCTCGATCGCATGCATCTTGCGCTCGATTGCATTGATGAGCTCGATCCTTCACGTGTGCGAACGATCGCATGTGCGCTCAATCGCATGCAGTAGTGCGATCGATCGCACTTTGATCAGAAGCTGCTCCAGGATTTCTAAGCTTCTTCCCTTAAGTGCCAAAACTGCTTCATTTTTCTCAAAGACCTATAAAAACATGTGAAACACATAAAATGAAGTAAAACAGACTAAAACGTATAGACAAAGAGCTTAACACATGTAAATTAAGAGGCTTAAATATGAATATTTAAGCACTTATCACAACCCTCTTTCCAATCCCTCATCTCTGAAATAGTTCCTCACTCTCTTCATAAAGATAAATTCTCTTTTGATCTTTGGCATAGAAGGCTTGGTCATCCTTCCTCTCAAGTTGTAAATAAGATCTTAAAATATTGTAATGTCAATTTCTCAATAAATAAAATACCATATTTCTTTTGTACTTCTTGTCAAATGGGCAAAAGCCATTAACTTCCTCTTCTTACTTCTAAAACTGTCTATTCTGCACCTTTACAACTTGTTGATATATGGGGTCCTTCACCCATACTATCACCTACTAGCCACAAATTTTACATTACCTTTATTGATGTCTTTTCAAGATTCATGTGGATCTATTTTCTCAAAAGGAAAGCTGAAGCTTTCGATGTTTCATTCATTTTAAAACACAAGCAGAAAATTAGCTAAACACTAAAATCAAGGTCTTTCAAAGTGATTGGGGTGGCGAGTTTCGCTCTTTCTCTACTTACCTTGACAAATATGGAATCACTCATAGAATTTCTTGCCCCACACCTCTCAACAAAATGGTATTGTTAAGAGGAAACATAGACATGTTGTAGAGCTTGGTCTTACTTTACTTGCTCAATCCTCTATCCCTAAAATATACTAGCCAGATGCCTTTTCCACTACTATATACCTCATCAACAGGTTGCCTTCTACAGTCCTACAGCAAAGTCCCCACTTCAAGTCCTTTTTTAGGTAAAACCAGACTATATACTTCTTAGAGTCTTTGGCTGCCAATGCTTCCCTTATCTAAGACTATACAATTCACATAAATTTGATTTTAAATCCATTTCTTGCACCGTTCTTGGGTATAGCACTAAACACAAAGGGTACAAATGTTTAGACAACAATGGAAAAATCTATATCTTGAGGCATGTCATGTTTAATGAATTTGCCTTTCCCATTCAAGACCATATATCTCATTGTTCAAATGACACTCAATATTCTGAACTTTCTTTTCTAGTCAGTTTTCCTCCACCCATAGTTGTGAGTCATCCATTCACAACCTCACATAACTTAAGTTCTTCTGGTCATATACCAGATGACATATCTGAAACAAGTCATACACCTGTTAATCAGATTTTTTCTTCTTTTTCTCTCTCACAAAACACCAATTCAAATAGCTCAATTTAGCAAACTTCTCATTCTATTCCAAATTTAGCCAATGAAGTCTCTGAAGATGTTCCCAATAATCATCCAATGGTTACTCGGTCAAAAAATGGGATTTCACGAGGAAAAGCTTTTATTGCTAACATTTCAGATCCTGCTTGTATTATTTAGGACGCTCTTTTACATGACAAATGGAGGGAAGCCATGGTAGAAGAGTATAATGCCTTCCTAAAAAACAGAACATGGTCCTTAGTTGAGTTACCTCATGATAAGAAAACTATTGGCTGCAGATGGGTGTTCAAAGTAAAAGAAAATCCAAATGGCTCCATCTCCAGATATGAGGCAAGACTTGTTGCAAAAGATTTTCATCAAAGGCCTAGTTTTGATTTTGATGAGACCTTTTCACCAGTTATCAAACCAACAACAATTAAAGTAGTCCTCATTATAGTCTTCTTTCATGGCTGGTTTTTGAAATAGTTAGATGTTAACAAGGCCTTTCTTAATGAAGATTTAGAAGGAAGAAGTCTTCATGGAACAACCTCCTAGTTTTGAAACAAAAGAAGCTACTCATATGGTTTGCAAACTCAACAAATCTCTGTATGGACTAAAGCAGGCTCCCAGGGCCTGGTTCGAAAAGCTTAAAGCAACTCTATTTCATATGGGTTTTTCCTCCTCTAAAGCTGACAATTCCATCTTTCTCAGGTTCACTGCATCTTTAACCATTTTTCTTCTTATCTATGTTGATGACATAATAGTGGTTGGAAGTCACAAATCTGAACTTGATAGTTTTACAACAGTTCTTAGTAAGCTTTTCTCTCTCAAAGATCTTGGAGAATTGAACTACTTCCTTGGCATTGAAGTCAGATCCATGGCTGAAGGTGTTCATTTGTCACAGAAAAAGTATATCATTGATCTCCTTAATAGATCAAAGATGGACCACGCCAACCCTCTGCCAACTCCTATGGTAAGCAACCTTAAACTCACAACTATAGATGGTGACCCAATTCCAAATACTACTGAATATAGAAGCATTGTTGGAGCCCTTCAGTATATTACAATCACCAGACCAGAAATCGCTTATAGTGTTAATCGTGTAGTCAATTTATGCAAAAACCACTTGATCATCACTGGAAAGCAGTGAAAATAATCCTAAGGTACTTAAAAGGGACTGTAGACGAAGGCATCTATTTGAGGAGCTCAAAAACTCTTTCCTTGACTGGGTATTGTGATGCTGATTGGGGAAATGATTTGGATAATAGGAGGTCTACCACTGGTTACTATGTTTATCTTGGAAATGGCATTGTTTTCTGGTCTTCAAAGAAGCAAAGTGTAGTTTCGAGGTCCACTACAGAAGCTGAATATTGCAGCTTAGCCAGTGCTACTTTAGAGATCATTTGGCTCCAGTCTCTCCTTAGTGAACTCAAAGTAGATATGAAGACTGCACCTGCTCTTTGGTGTGATAACACTAGCACAATTTCTTTGTCAGCAAATCCTGTGTTGCATTCCAAGACTAAGCATGTTGAACTGGATCTCTATTTTGTCAGGGAGAAAGTCATTTCAAAACAACTAGATGCCCAGCATGTTCCTTCAATAGATGAAATAACTGATTTACTAACCAAGCCACTCTCTTCTCAATTTTTCAATAGACTCAAGAAGAAGTTGAATGTGTCTTCACTTCTTCAGCAGGTAGGGGAGGAAAGACAAAAAGAATGCTTGGTTTGGAGGAGAAAGTTAGAAGTTGTTTAGACTAGTTCCTTAATCTTTGGATTCTGTTAGTTCAGTTGGTCTAGTTTGTTAAGATCATTTCAGTTAGTTAGTTATTTCTTTTATTCTAGCTAACAGCCTTTGTTAGACTTATCTTCTCTTCTGATGTAATAGGCTCTCTCTGTATATAAGAGAGTCTTCCCTCTTTGTATTTAAGAGAGTCTTCCCTCTTTGTATTTTCATTCATTCAATATAGAGATAATCCTCTTTCTACCCTTTTCTCTTTCTCTTCCATCTCAGAAATCTAACTAAGCACATAAATACCCTAATGTAATTGCCATAAATTACTCTTTAATTCCCAATTCAAACACACAAGATCTATCTTATAAATTATCAAGAAGCGACAATATATTTCAATAATAGTACTGTAGTAATGGACAAACATATAAGATAGATCTACCGAAATCAATTACATCTAACAACTTTGACATAAAAAAAGTTTGACTAGACTTATATGGAGAAGAAGAATGCGATCACCAGATTAAGAAGATCCAAGATTTCAAATCCTTCTTATTTAATCAGAGCGTAAATCATAAACAATGTTTAACAATCAATCCATACAACTGAAACAAAGATAGAAATAAGAACAACTACACCTAGAAACTCATCCTTTCGCCTTGCTTGGAGTTTAGTTGGACATGGAGTTCATCATTGAAGAAGAAGAAGATGAAAGCTCTCTTCAGAAACTCTCCTCCCCTGTTCTTTAAGTCTAAATTCCTATATATAGCTGTATGGAGATGGCTTTGTAGACAAAAAAGTCATCCTAGGGTTTTTGTTCAGGCTGTGTGGTTTTGCTGCTGTCCAGGCCCGGTTCTACTGCTGTCCAAGCCTAGTTCTGCATGACCTTTGTCTACTAAAACTGCAATAACTTTCTCTAGAAAAATCATATTTATGAGCTGTAAAATTCTCTAAAAAATAGATATTCGGATCTTTCCAAGCATATATGGCTCATCTCCTGGTTCTTCTTGAATCAATACAGTTTAATCTGCAAAAATGACTGATCTGTCACGTTGAAATCACGCACAGCCTGACCTTTGTCTACTAAAACTGCCATAACTTTATCTAGAAAAGTCATATTTATGAGCTATAAAATTCTCCAGAAAATAGAGATCTGGATCTTTCCAAGAATATATGGCTCATCTCTTGGTTATTCCTGAATCAATATAGTTTAATCCGCAAAAATGACTGATCTGTATGGGTAATTCTGGCAATTTAGTGAAACTCCTTTCCAAATGCTTGTGAACATACATAGAATCTTCGTGCTTTAATCAACGTTAGCTTTTCCATCTCTTTTAAACCCAGTATTTGAAAATGAATCGAAATAAATCAATATACCAAGAATGACACTTAAGAATTATTAAGGCATAAATGTGTAATCCAGCCCTAAATCAACCCTAAATGTTAACAAATAAACACTATTAAGATGCATTTTCTGACTCTCATCACTCGGCAGCCTTGGCAGCGTCCCTCTCCCTCCGCATCACCTCCTTTTCCTCCATGGCCTCGGCTCTGGCCCTATCAGCTTCCTCTCTGCCCAGCCGAGATCCTTCCAAGCAGCTCTGCAACTGTTGGATGAGCCTACAGCTGTTGTCCAGCTTTCGCTGACACCTGGACAACCTATCGTTGAGATCCAGACAATGGCGGGACAACATCCCACTTACAATGCTAGACTAAGGTAAAAAAGCAAAGAAACATGTTAAGTTACTATAAAGAAGAAATAATTAAAGGAAACGACAAGCCAAGGTAAAAATGTTCACCTAGGAGGCCAGGTGCTCGGCCAAGGAGCAAAGGCTCCCAATGGGCTTTCTCCTAAGGTCGATTACGTTGCACGAAGGAATGCTCATGATGAGGTGCTCTCTTGCAACCCGAGTGTAGGAAAACACAGAGTCATCAATCTTTATGCTCTAGTTGGGCATAAATACCCAAGCATCTGACAGAGCCCTTTAAGACCAGAAAGAAGGACATAATTGTTCAGGTGGGGGTACGGGTAAGGCAGCCCTCGGCTCTGTTGAAGGCTCGGATGGGCTCGAGTTATCTACATCAATAGGTATAAGAGAAGGAGTCCAAGGCCATTTTCTCAACCTTCTCTTGGCTTGCACAGACTGCTTACCAACTTGAGCATCCTTCTTCATCTCTAGGGCCATCTTCTTCGCCCTTTCTCTGGCCTTTGCAGCGGCTTCCATTTCTATTCCACAAAAAAAAAAA
Organism: Bretschneidera sinensis; assembly: GCA_023935145.1. Taxonomy (NCBI): domain Eukaryota; kingdom Viridiplantae; phylum Streptophyta; class Magnoliopsida; order Brassicales; family Akaniaceae; genus Bretschneidera; species Bretschneidera sinensis. The sequence continues at coordinate 39,797,057 of CM043705.1, forward strand.
AAAAAAAACACAAGTATGAATAAAGGAAGGAAAGAAACAATAAAAAGGTGGTTCGAGGGTATACTACTCTCAATGGTCTCCTATGAGAATCGAGGGCAGAGGCTGCGCTTCGCTAGCTCCTCATTATCATATAAAACTTTAATGTCGATGGGTGGGGAAACCATGGCTCTCAGGATCTTTTACTCATGGTTCAAAAGGTGTGATTTCTTGCACTTTCCCACACTGTCCAAACTCAAAGTCAGTGGGACTCCAAAACTTTTCTCACTCTGGATGTAGAAGAATGTCTTCTTCCACTGCTTGGTGGACCTGGGTTTTTCTTCAGCAACCCCTTCTTAGCCCTATAACTAATTACTAACCGCCATACTGATCGTGCTTGCTGATATGGAAGTGAGCTTAGAAAACGTTGATGTTTATCAGCCCCTTCATATCTGTGTAGATGTATATGAACTTCGTGATTAGACATATAGAGTTAGGCACCAATTGACATAACGTAATGTCAAAATACCTCATAACTGAGCAGAAGAAAGGGTGAAGAGGGAACCTAAGCCTAGCTTTCAAGTGTTGAGCATATACACATATCTCGAAGGGCTTTTGGCTCGGAAGAACTTCGCAAAACCTCTCCCCTACACTAGCATTCCCCAAAACATACTCCTCGAGAATCTGGTATTCACGCCTAATAACCTCGAGCTCCTCTACTTTGAGCTTATTCAACACATAATTTACCCCGTATGACCATTATACCCTTTCGTCCACCCTCATATCACCCCTAAGCTCAGCGAGGACATTATCCTCCTCATCCTCAGAAGAAGAATCCTTTTCTTCATCCTCTCCCTTGTAGGGAACCATTGCTAATGGTCCCTCCCGAGCATCATCACCCCTTGAGGCTTCACCCTCACTAAAAGATCGATCCAAACCCATAGCCTTGTTCAACTCTCTAGACAGTGCCTGACTGTCCTCACTATCACTATCACTATCGCTAGACCTATCATGGTAACTACTTACGGAAGACATTATAAAAGTGAGAAGAGGAAGAACTCACCAACAAATTAGATCACCACAAAAGTAACTCTAAGCAAGCTCTACACCTCGATCCTCCTCTACACGACCAAAGGATTTCAAACTCTAGGAAAACTCCGAGGGCTCTCAAACTTTGGCTAGCTCCAAGGGCTCTCAAACTTTGGCTGCCTCTGAGGGCTCTCAAAGTTTTCTCTTTGAATACAAATGAAGTGAAGTGAAGAAATGAGAGGAAACTCCTCTATTATATAGAAGTCCAGGTGTTATGAAGGAGGGAAATTAACTCCACCTCAGCTATAAAGATGTGACGTTTGGCATAATCAAGGAAAGATGTCACCGTTTGGTTCCCCAAGGCAGTCGGTTTGTTCCCTAAGGCAGTTGAAGGCATATCGTTAAGTGCATGCGCTGCTTTTACACTCCCCAAAACGACAGTGCACACTCCAACATTTAACGCCTCCATATAATATTCTAGAACGGCCTAGCGCTCCAGCATTAAATGTCTCCACAGAGTGTTCTGGAATAGCCTAAAATTTTTGTGGGCCTAATGCAAAAGAAATTCCCAAAGGCTCAAAACAAAAAGAGGGCCCAAAAGTCTTCTATGGGCCCAAAAGAAAAGAAGACATCCCAAGAAACTATGCAAGCCCACTCCCCATCAAAGATCTCTAAGGTTGAGCATTTTGATTGAGGTTCATATGCTCAGTCCCATGTCTCCAACGCCGAGCATTTTGACTGAGGTCCTATATCTCCAAGGCCAAGCATTTTGACTGCTGCTCATATACTCGGCCCCACGTCTCCAAGGCCAAGTATTTTGACTGCTCCTCATATGCTCAACTTCACGTCTCTAAGTCCGATAATTTTGACTAAGGCTCATACGCTCGGTCCCATGTCTCCAAGGCCGAGCATTTTGGCTGAGGTTCATATGCTCGGTCCCACGTCTCACAGGCCGAAGCACACAACCAACGATACAAAGCTCCATTATACTTCCTTAAGCACATAAATATACTTAAGGAAGTGGGGGGCTTCTTATGTAGTAGATAATTCACTTTCTAGTAGCCCGATGACACGTGGATAACTCTTCCTCCAATGACCCGATGACATGTGGCTGTGTTAATGATGGGCACATAGTAGAGCAAATGATGAAGTCGTAATCACTCACAAACTTCTCACACGTGAAAAATGGAAGCGAGATTTCAGGGACTGCGTCGTCCCTGAACACGTAACAAGACTCCTCAAAAGGAAAGCGAGATTTCAGGGATCGTGTCATCCTAAGCACGTGACAAACTTATTTCCCAAACCACTATAAAAAGGTCCAAGTTATGCAGATTTCAATTTACACAATTCATTCATTCACGATAAAGCACTACTACCACTATCACCACCCTCATTTTCCTTTCTAAAAACCTTGCACTAACAAAGGCATCAGAGAGTCCTCGGAGGCGCCACCCCCCTCTTCCTCCAGTGACTCTTTAGTTCGGCACTCTCTTTCTGTGCAGACCTCACGATTTCAGACCTCCAGCTCAGTGGCAGATTTTCGACATCAACACTATTAAAAAAGTGACAGTCATCAAGAGGGGTAGCACGTGTGGTGTTGCGACTTGTGAGGGATATAGATTACCGGTTGAGAGGTTAACAATGCATTTAGTCATGAAAAATATTTTTTATTTTTATTTTTAACATTTTCTTTAACAATTTGCACATCCTTAGCATAATTTGGAAAACATTTTTTTTTTCAAAATAATATTAAAAAAGTTGGAACATATTTTATATTTTTTCCATTTTTTTCAATATTATTTTTAAAAAAAATGTTGTTTTTCAAATTATTTTAAGAATGTGCACATTGTTAAGGAAAATGAAAATGAAAATGAAAAATAAAGAACATTTTCTACAATCAAATGCACTCTAAGGCTTTGCTACTCGTTTCTTGTGTACTTGCTAAGTACTTTGAAGATGCTTGGTGAGGGCGTAAATCTCCAGAGGTGTCACCCTGATGCCCAATAGACAATATTTAAATAGCTATTAGAGTATTGATATTCAAATATCGAAATAATATAATAATCGAATTTATCACAGATGATCTAAATCGTCGGATAAAGAATTAATGGAGAGTTGAGATCGTGACGTAAGTTTAACATAATTTTTACCCTTTCATGTTTAGACGGTTTTTTACTATTTTATTTGTGATTGGCGAAATGATTTTTTTGTGTTTAAACATGGCACATGTTATCTTGTGATTGGAGATTGGATTTTTACTAACAACATAAAACTCAAGCATATTTTACCTTAGAGGTTAAGTTGATTGAGCTTGATCAGCTTCAACTTAAATGACTTACCCGAGTCAAGCCTATTGCTTTGTATAATGGCTCTCAATCTGTGTTCAAAATGAAAAGAACATAGAGCTTGAACGAAATATGGAACACTCGCTTTTTCCTGATCAAGACTGAATATGAATAACCAAATAATTCAGTTCAGCTTGATTGTAATCCTAATTTTTGGTTCAAACAACTTAGCCTTTATTTGAATTGAGAGGAAAGAAGGGAAAGTAAATGAAATGGAACATATATCTTATTATTTGAAAATTCGAGTGGAGAATAAACGAGATAATTCGAGGGGATACTCTTCATCTTTCTTCCTTTGCTATCTTTCCATTCAAACATACCCATTAGAGCTCAATAGTTATTAGTCCTAATTCTAGAAGTGCATATCTTCTCCTTGTCAACAGAGTGAAAATCAAGCATAAATCTTTAAGTGCCAACAGCAAAGTTAGAATTTCAGTTAAGTGTCAATTCCCTTTGTAAGCCTTCAAATAGAAAGCTAAAGTAACAGAACAGAAATAACAAACTGTCAGCTGGTTCTCATTATTTTTTCTTGATAAGGAAACTATATATTAAAAGGTCAATTGTAGTCATTGCAATGGCAAGTCAAGTTGATCAAGAATCAAAGAATAGGCATTTTTGTCCTGAAGAAAGAAGTTAGTTAATTAGATTGGGTCATGACAGTTAAATAACTGCTCCACACAGGGAGCGAGTCCCAGGGACTCATTTGGTGACAAAAACAACCAACCCATTTTTGGTTCCCACTTCACTTGCCTACTTCTATGCTTTTCTTTCCATTTATTTCAGCCCCTTAAAAATCACAAACAATCCCCAACCTCAAACCATTCTCTCCATCGATCACTAAAAGAGAAAGAGAGAGAAAGGGAAATGGAAAATGAAAGCCACCAAAATGGACCAAATAGGTTTAGTGGAGGAAGCCCAGAAAGCCCATGTTTAAAAAGCATCGGTAGTAGTAACAACAATGACAACAAAGAACAAGATCGCTTCCTTCCAATAGCAAACGTCGGGAGAATTATGAAAAAAGTGATTCTGGGAAACGGAAAAATCTCCAAGGAGGCAAAAGGAACAGTTCAAGAATGCGTTTCGGAGTTCATTAGCTTTGTGACCGGAGAAGCATCTGATAAATGCCAAAGAGAAAAGAGAAAGACTATCAATGGCGACGATATCATATGGGCTATCACAACCCTTGGATTTGAGGACTACGTAGCCCCTCTTAAATTGTATATAAGCAAGTATAGAGAGAATGAAGGAGAGAAACTTAATATTCCAAAGCAACAAAGATTAGAGCAAAAGCAGCAACAACACCAACAAGAACATCACGAAGTACTCAAGATGTCTTATAACACTGTATATCCTTCGACGACTTTAATGTCTCATCGACCTTTTCTGACAACTGATCATCAGCCATTTCCTTTGCCTTTCTCCCCAACTTCCATTCAAACACAATTGCAGCAACAAGACCAAATTGATTCACTGGGGCATTGGTAAGATATAATACTATAAAAGAAGAATTTTTTTTTTTTTTTCTGAAGTTACAAATTTCTATTGTAATGTCACTTAATATGTTACAAATTTCAAATTCTTTTATTCAATCCATAGTTTCTTAAAAGCATTCGAGTATATTAAATGTAAAGAAGTGAAACTTTTTAATTAAGGATGATCGATTTTTGTGCACTAGTGTAAGTGTCATTCTTCAGCTTAGTACCCTTGCGCTTGTCTAATTGATGACATATAGAGTTTATACAATGCCTTGAATTTATGTAGGATAAAAAGGGTTCTTGAAAATGGCTTCGATTTCTTCCAGTGTTTAGAAGCATTTCCACATTCCCTGTGTTACTGTTTCTTACTTTCGTTCTCCCACCCCCAACTTTCAGGCATGACATGAAGAGTTAAGAATTTCTCATAAGTTTGCATGCAAGCATTGAACTATGCAGATGCGGCTTGTGCCTTGCAACTAATCATTTCAATTTGCTTATATATTTTCACGAGGGCTTTTCTTTGTAAAAAAAAAAGTAAAACTTACACAAAGTTCATGAAATTTTATTTTAAAAAAGTATTTTTGTTTAAAAATAAAATATAATATTAGACTCTACTACTAAATAAATCTCATATAATATATCAATTATACAAAATTTTAATTATAAATTATCATTTTTGTGTATAATTATTTTTAAAAATGATTTAAACCTCTATTTTAATAATAATGTAAACATATCAAATTTTGTACGAAATACTAAAATTTAGATTTTAAATTAAAATTTATCAAAATATAAAGTGTATGGATCAAATTTGTTAAAATTGATAACCTAAATCGGCTTTAAAGTGGTTTTTTTAGCTTAAAGTTTTAAGTAGGGAGGGACCCTCTTATTCTTTTTACCCCCGGCTTCAAGCGCCTCCTTTGACCAAGAAAAAGACTATTAATTTTTCCCCGCTTTTTTCCCCTCTTTTTCCTATATTTCTATGTCTTATCTTCTCTCGCTCACAAATAGCACTAGTTGGTAGAGAGAGGAACGGGCGGGATGGGTGTCACGGGTGACAGTCACCGGTTAAAAATATTTGTGTTTTTTTTATGAATTTATTGTTTTATGTTCGTGTTCAACCTATTAAAAAACAGATGAACTTACAAATCACTATTAATATTGACCGACTCATTTACTCATAATCTGTAAAGTCCATTTAATCATGTATGATATCTTCTTTAAAATTATTTAAAACAACTATTTTTACTTAAAAGTGATTGCAGTAAATGATTTTAAAAAAAAAAATACCATACATGTCCATCATGCAAACCTACCTAGGCATTGCAGCACTAACGTTGTTAATTTCTCTTGCTTTTGCAATGATCCTACCAGGAATCTTACCATTGATGACCAACGGCGTGAAAGAGACATAATAGCTATACTGAAGTACATAGATGACAGCATGATGCAGAGGCCAGCAAATTGCAATTATAAAGCTCCAAAACCTCCAGCAGATTAAAATGTAAATTCTGTCATGTTCAAAATATTTACCAAAAGGCTGTAAGGGCTGCGGACTCATTAACCCACGGGTAAATTCGGCCTGATTCAGATTTTTGTGGATAGAATTGGAAACGAGTCAGTTTTTTATGGGTCTCAAAATTTAAATCCATATCTACTTTTTAACGGGTATGGATCAGAAGTAAATCGAATATGAGCCAATAATCCTACCTCTACTAGATGGTGCTATGGTTGTGTTGGCCGTGACCTAGCAGTCCTCGTAGATGCTGAGATTCTGACCAGATTTGGCCTAGATTAGGCCATGATTATTTTTTTCCTTTATAATTGTGGTTAGTTTTAAACGATTAATTTAAAATTATTTTTACATCCAAATGAAGAAAAATAAAGTTATAGTTATTATTAGACCTAAAATTTATTGATTTTCCTTTTCATAAGTTAAAAATTTATTAGCGAAAGCACATTCATGGTTATATTATTATTTATTAAAAATAAATATCTAAGTTAACCGTTTTTCTAATAATTTTATTTTAGTATAAATCAATTTGCTTATATATTTTCACATGAGGGTTTTTCCAAGTAAAAATGGTAAAACTTACTCGAAGTTAATGAAATTTTATATATATATATATATTAAATAAAATTTGATATTAAATTTAATTATTAAATATAACTCATATAATAGATCAATTATACAAATTTAAATTATAAATTATCACTTTTGTATAGGATTTAAAAAAATAATAATTTAACCCCTATTTTAACAACAATTTAAACTTATCAAATTTTGTATAAAATACTAAAACTAGATTCTAAATTAAAATTTATCAAAATATAAAGTTTTTGGGTCAACTTAATTAAAATTGATAACAAATTGGCTATAAAATGGCTTTTTTTTAGCTTAAAGTTGTGAGTAGGGAGGGACCGACTTATTCTTTTTCCCAGCTTCAAGCAGCTCCTTTGATCAAGTAAAAGACTATTCATTTTTCTCACTTTTCCTTTTTTTTTTTCTTTTTCCTGTATCTTTCTACTTGTATATCTTATCTCTCACTAATAGCACTAGTCGGTGTCAGTGTTTTCAGAGGCAAGGGTGTTAGACGAGATGTTTTGCCTCCATGAGGTGAGACGTAAGTCCCGAGACGTTGGGGTATAAGCCTTTTAAAACGTTCGGGTGTTTTGAATAAAATAATATTAATTAAATTATAAAAATACAAAAAAATTAAAATAATATAAAAAAATTAAATATTAATAAACTTTACTAAAAATTTTAGGGTATTTTTAAAAAATATAGTTAACCACATTATTTTTTTTTGTAATTAAGTTTTTTTTTTTAAAAAAAAAAACAAAAACACTTGACACTAATTTTATGACGAAATAGATCAACCGCTCATCCCATTGGTCAGTCACAAATCACACGGATTTATAGCTCAGTACTCTAGACCGTAGATCAATCTGAATCCAAAGGTGAATATTCCTCCATCCCAAAACCAAGGCTCTCTCCGGTTTCTCAACAATCCCATAAATAAACACACCTCACCACCCAATCCCCACCTTTTGCCAATGCACAAATCAGATTTCCAGGAGCTCTTAAATATTTTGCTTTGTTTCTCGGTAAAGATTTTTTTTTTCTCTCTCTCCCTCTTAAACACTCATATTCTTTTCATTTTCCATTTGAGAGAGAGAGATGGATGCTAGAGGGAAAGCGAAGAATAGTGCAGGAGGAAGGAAAGAAGGTGGTCCAAAGAAGAAACCAGTGTCCTGGTCCATCAAAGCCGGTCACCAGTTTTCGATCAGTCGTATCGGTCGGTACCTGAAGAAAGGCTGCTACTCTCAGCGCATGGGAACTGGTGCTCCCGTCTACCTCGCCGCTGTTCTCGAGTATCTCGCTGCTGAGGTAATTTTATAGTATTTTTATTGGCCTTCCTCTAGGCTTTGTTTGTTCAGATTTTGTATTCTATTGACTATCTACGTTTGTTTGGTTAGTGAGAAAACTGAAGGAAAAGAATGAGCAACTGATATCATGAATCTTTTGTTTGATGGTCTTCACCTCTCTCTAGGATTGATTTACGGAGATTTGAAAATGGAATACTAAAAATGCATTGGGCGTACACCTAGACACCCGGGGCGTTAAAGGCGTACGCCTTGGGTCTAGACGAACGCCCAGACCCGAAAAATGTGCGCCCAATGATACTTTCGCCCTAGGATTCACTCCCTGGGGCATTTTAGCCCTAAAACGCCTTTGGGCGTGCCCTGGGTTCGCCATTTCAACCACTAGTCAGTGCTACGGTTGTGCTGGCCAGGAGCTAGCAATCTTCTTTAGACGCTGCGATCTCGACTAGATTTGGCCTAGATTAGATCATGATTAATTTTTTTCCCTTTATAATTGTGGTCAGTTTTAAATGATTAATTTAAAATTATGTTTTTACATCCAAACAGTGAAAATAAAGTGATAATTATTGTTAGACCCAAAATTTATTGATTTTCACTTTTCAGCTCGAGATTAGCTTATCCTCTTTATCTTCAAAAAGCACCATATGAGGAAGAGTTCCCATAAGTCTATCTGACTGATTTTGTTCCTGTCCAAAAAACTATTATTTTCTTATTCTAGTGTGTACGGGGTGGGGTCCATCTTTATGTGAGGACCACAAATTAATTAAAAGAGAAAAAAAGAGGATAAAAAAGAAAAGTTTAAAGTTCCTTGTTGACTTGAATATTGGGTATGTAAAACCCATTAAATCTTCCAAGTGGTTTTGGAAATCTAAACATCAAATGGGGGCTGCTGTATTAACACATGAAGAGTGAAGCAATTATAGATGGATCACGATCTCCTCTATTTGAAAATTGGAATAGAGTCAAATTTATGGTGAGATTAAATGCCACATCATAAAATGGAGAATATTCGAATTCAAATTTGTTAATGTGGCATTTAATCTCACAATGAACTTGACTTCCATTTTAATTCTTAAATGGAGAGGATTGTGGTCCATTATCGGTACAGAGAGACACAAATGAGAAAAGATAGAAAAATAGTGTGTTTTGTTTGGAGAACAAAACATGGCACCCACTTAGTTAGCATGATCTGGTAGTGATATGTGGTTTGATTTCGATAAGATTTTGATAAATTATTTTTGGAAAAGTGAAGAACTTTTTTACCTGTGTCAATCGTTGATTGGTTTCTTTATTTGTGTGTTTTCACTACCCATTTAGTGAGCTCTTTTTTATTTCTTGTTGTTACCAACCTTTTGGAGATGATCTAAACTATTATCGAAGAGATTAGTGCTCTTGGAGATCTCTAACTTGGTTAGAAAGACTTGTATTATGTACCCTATTATTTTGCATAGTGAAAGATTGATTAGATCAAGTCTCGTGGTTTTTTCTTGAAAGAGTTTTCTACATAAATATTTTGGTGTCTTAGTGGGCTAATTTATTTGACATTATTTTCTGCAATTATTATGATGATTTGTTTATTAGTGGTTAGTTTGGGTACCATGCCCTACATCGCCCTTTGTCAATTAGTAAGGGGTCCTCTTGAAGAGGACTCCTTTAGGTTTGAGCATATTTCCCACATTGACCTTATGTCATCCAAGCACGAAGAAAGTATGATGAGCAAGGAGCGACCATTTGACCATGAAGGAGGCCAAATCCCTTGTTATTGATCCATATGTGAGATTCTGGGGTAGAGAGATTTGGGTGTAAGAGTGAAGATGAATTAGAGCTCTCTCTCTTACCTAGATCGAAGCCTAACTCTTAGTGTTTGAGAGAAAGTTTTTAAAGTTTTACCTAAATAAAATACTATATACTAACAAAACAAACATGCACTTACAATTTAATCACCCAAAACAGTTATATCAAATAATCACATGTAAAAGAAGAGCATGGATATTTAGGAGATTACAAACCCAACATAATTGGTTAGAAAACATTGTCCTCCTAAGGGCAATGAACTCATTCGATCACATGCTTGGCAAACAATAACATAAAGAAAAGAAAAATGAAACAATAAAGTATACAAACAAGGCATCTCATTTTTAACATCTAGCGAAACACTTCAACATGTTTTAGACATATAGAAATAAGAAACCAATGAAAGCATAGCATAGGAAAATCAAAATAGGAAGTACATTTATATTTTTAACCTATGCCAAACATCTACCAATCTGAACCAGAGGGCTCACTATCTGTATCAACGGGATATCTATTGATCATTTTATGTCAGTTACAAGCTTGAACAGAAAATCAGCATAGAACATGGCATGAAAACATAAATTTGTTGTAAACATGTTCATGAATGTTAGAATTTTATACAAGACATATTCATGAGATTTCTACGAGGGTTTAAACTTGGAACAAAATAAATTCATGCTTTGAGATATTGCAAAAGAAGTATAAATAAATTTATTACTAACCTTTTCGCAAAGGATTTTTCGCATATGGTTGTTGCCCTCAGAGATCCACTATGCTCTTGGAGGACTTGGATAAACTTGGGGGAAGTTGACTTGTTTTCGAATGAAGAAACCAATTACAAGAAATCTAATGAGCTTTGGCTACTGATCTTTGATATAGGAAATGGGTATTTTAATGCCCAACCTATTACAAATGTTTACCCAAAACCTAAAAGTGTTTATAAGGAAAAATATGTAGAGTTTCTACAAGCTTTTTGCTTATGGTTGTGTGTTGAACATGGTGGAAAGAAGGGTATTTATAGGATACAAAAGATTAATTGTAGTTAATGGCTACTGGGGCTGAGGTTAAGGGGTCAGATTCGTAACAGATCTGATCATCATTGAAGACCAGATCGCGAGGATGGAGTTTAGTAATGAAGAATTACAAATTATAACATAAGTACCGATCCTTGGTTAATGAATAATGATCGGTACCTTTGACCACCTGATCAGTACTTGCATTCCAAACAGGCCCATTAGTTTGGGCTTTGACCCAAAATGGGTTCAAAAGCATTTTTGGAGCCCAAAGCAGGTAAAAATGGGTCTTTATGTTTTTTGAGCTTATCTGTTGGGTTTGGTGGGGTTACTTTGGATTATTTAGGGTTTGGTTTTGTAATTGATATTATTCTAAAATTAAGTCTAAGTCTCCAAAATTCATCAAATTCAAGCACAATGAGACCAAATTCTCATCATCGGGCCTCACACACGACCCATTCAAATATTTGGAATAAAATTAGGTATCTATAGTTTGCATCTGTATCCTATTTTAATATCATAAAGAGGAAATAATATTTTTTGGATGCATTTTATTTGTTTGTTTGATTTCTATAAAAGCACTTGGTTTGATTGGGTTGTTAATTCTTGTGTGGATTAAAATGGAGGAGACTTCAAGTTTATGTTCTATGATTAAACTCATTACCACCAATTATTCAATTTGGAAGCCTAGGATGTTGGATTTATTGTACTGTAACCTTATTGACCACGACAACCTAAGAGAGGGGTGAATTGAGTTTAATTTTTTTTATTGTAATTAACACAAATTTAAACACCAATTAAATAAACTATCAAATCAAAGCAAGTAAACAAAAAACAACAATGAATAAACTTGTTAGAATTTACAGAGAGTAAGGAAAAAGAACTTGCAAATAGATTTATAATAGTTTGATCACTTCTTGTGCCTAGTCCACTCCTCAATAGTCATCTTGAGAGTTCTTTCACTAATCCAAGAAAAAAAAACCAAGTAACTTCAAGTTGTTGCCTAAACCCTTTCAAGGATTTTTTATCACAAGAAATTTTTTCACAAGTGTTGAACACCTAAAAAATCAAGAATCCTTACTAAGAGTTACACTAACTCTTTTACAATGAGAAAAATGAAAGGATTGTGTTGGTATTTGTCTAAGGTTTAAACATCATCTAAGGTTTAAACATGGTTGGAAGAGGTTTGAAGAAGGTCAAGCATCAAGTCTTTCAAGCCTCAGCACACTAGGAGTGTGCCTCAACATGCAAGCAACAAAAAGGGTCCAGCAAAATGAGTATGCGCACCAGGTCAGGCCGTGACCCTCCCTAGTCTAGGCCGCGGCGCCCAGAAGAAGAGGAAGCTGGTGGAAGGCCAAGGCCACGGTGCCCAGAGAAGGATGAAGGTGTGCTCTGCTTTAGGCCGCGATGTCCCCTATTCAAGACCGCGACTCTAGACACACTGAAGGCACACTGAAGCAAGGTTGTTCAGCCTCTTGTTAGGTGCGTGGATGCAAGATCAAAATGCACAGGATCACTTAGACTTGATCAAAGGCTAAGGCTGATTAGTCCTCAAGATCTAAGGGTGGAGAATGACACTCAAGATTGGACAAGAAGTTGGTGCACTATATAAAGGGTCACCTAGCTTCATTGTGATAGGAGATTGTGAATGTAATGTGATATAAACACAAGAGTGTGTGTGTGATAGAACATGTGAATGAGAGAATTGTATGAGAGTGCAAAGACACAGACATACAAGAGGGACTCATTAGAGAAGCTGGTTTTAAAGAGTGAGATTAGTATAGAAAGGGGATTCAAAGGACTTGTAAATGGACTTTCCAAGGGGGAAAGTTCCAAGGTACCTCAAGACCTTATCACTTTCTTGTTCACTTCTTTGTTTCTTCAAGAACTTAAGCTTCTTGGAAAGGGGTTGTTGTGATTTTAAAAGAACCATTGATAAGATAGTACAGAGAGTTCGGAGAAACTCACGGGGACGTAGACTATTGCCGAACCTCGATAACCATTGCTTGTCTTCTTTCTTGCTTTGGTTGCTGTATCTTTTCTTTACAAGTCATTATAGACTTGGGTGTTTGGAAGATCACCACTTGGGCATCTTGTCAAGGTGATTTCCAACAATGGTATCAGAGCTTTAGACAACGGGATTAGAGCCAAGATTGGCGGGTATGAGAGTAAGAACAGAAGGTGACAGAGTCAAGACTCTAAGAATCGGAGGTTAACTTCTTGGGTGATTCAAGCACGAAGTTAAGATCTATATCTGATCATGTTCTTGAGGTGAATCAAGGATGGAGTTAAGATCAATATCTGATCATGTTCTTGAGGGTGATTCAAGAACAGAGTAAAGATCAAGATCTGATCGTGTTCTTGAGGTTGATTCAAGAACGGTATTGAGATCAATCTTCGATCTGTGTTCTTGAGATTTAGAAGAAGTTGGAGAGCGATTGTGGGTGCTGCACAAATCTGGGATCATTTCCGCAAGATAGCTTCAAACTTCATGGTTGAGAAGTTTGATGGAAAGGGAGATTTTTTCCTATGGAAGTGGAAGATCAAGGCTGTTCTTATGCAACAGAAAGTGGACTTAGCAATTGGAGAAGATAATGCTTTTCCAGCAAGTACCACGGAGGACCAGCGGAATGAGATAAAGAAGATTGCATATAACATCATCTTCTTGCATATGTCGGATAATATCACAAGGGAGTGCAGAGACTCGAAAGATCCAGCTGTCATATAGAAGAAACTAGATGAGCTGTTTCTTGCCAAGGCTCTCCCTAATAAGAGGTATCTTCGTAAACGAATCTTTACTTTTAAATTTGATAGAGTTACAAGATGATCTTGATGCCAAGATGAGGAGTGCATCAAGTGGAGAAGGGTTATTCATTAGAAGAAGGCCAACAACTCGATATGGCAGCAACATCCATGGCTACTACCGGGACAGAGGTAGAGGAGAGAGCCATGGGAGAGTGCACAGCAACATCCATGGCTACTATCGAGACAAATGTAGATGAGAGAGCCGTGGAAGATTGCACAACAACATCCATGGCTACTACTGGGATAGAGGTAGAGGAAAGAGCCATGAGAGAGTGCATAACAATATACGTGGCTACTACTAGGACAGAGATAGAGGAAAGAACCATGGAAGAGTGCACAGCAACATACATGGCTACTACTGGGACAGAGGTAGAGGAGAAAGCTATAGGAGAATACATTCCAAACTGAGATTTGGAGGGAAGAAATGTTACTACTGCTACAAGGAGGGTCATGTCAAGAAAGATTGCAAGGAGAAGATGAGGGATAAAGGAAGAAGCCATACCAAGAATGGAGAGGCTTCAGTTGCCAAAACAGAACAACAAGATGATGATGTTCTTGCTGTGTGCTCGGATGTGAGCAAGGGGCAAGAAGGCAGTGAGAAATGGATCTTGGATACCGGATGCACTCATTACATGTGCCCTCATCGAGATTGGTTCAAGAATTTCAAAGAAACCAATGATGAAAGGATTTTCTTGGGGAATGATATTTCTTGCCAAGTGAGGGGGATAAGAGACATCCAGTTGAGGATGTTTGATAGAATGGTAAGGTTGCTGAGGAATGTGAGATATCTTTCGGATGTGAAGAGGAATTTGATCTCGTTGGGGTAGTTGGATTCCATGGGGTACACATACAAAGCAGAGAGAGGAAAGATCAAGGTAACCAAGGGATCTTTGGTAGTAATCAAAGCAGCAATGAAGGATAGCCTCTATGAGATGATCGGAGACACGGATATCAAGGATCAAGTAGCAAGCTTGATGGCTGAGAGGGATAAGGCGGTTCTTTAGCATAAATGCTTAGGGCATATAAGCGAAGAAGGCCTGCAAGTTCTTAGTAAGGATGGTCTACTTAGAGGAGACAAAGTAGAGAAATTGGATTTCTGCGAGTGTTGCGTTCTTGGGAAGCAACATTGGGTTAGTTTCAACACCGGAGTGCACAAGTCTAAGGACATTCTTGACTACATTCATGCTGACCTTTGGGTACCAGCTAGGACACCAACACAGGGAGGTAACATTTGCTTTCTGTCTTTAATTGATGATTATTCAAGAAAAGTTTAGGTTTATTTGGTTAAAAATAAATCAGATGCTTTGAATAAATTAGTTGTGTGGAAAAAGCTGATAGAGACTAAAAGGGGCAGGGTAGTTAAGGTGTTAAGAACTGATAATGGCTTAGAAATTTTTAACCAAGAACTTGATCAATTCTGTAGGTTAAATGGCATTCTAAGACATAGAACGGTTGTGAAAACCCCTCAGTAAATTGGAGTTGTTGAGAGGATGAATAAGACCCTTATGGAAAAGGTTAGGTGCATGTTAGATGGATCCGGATTACCCAAATATTTTTGGGGGGAAGCGATGTCTACTACTGCATATTTGGTTAATAGATCACCCTTTAGGATTATGTACCATAAGACTCCCAATAAGATGTGGAGTGGTAAACCCCCTAAGTTGGACAACCTTAGGACTTTTGGGTGTGCTGCGTTTGCACATCAAAATGATGATAAGCTTAGCCAAGGATCTAGAAAATATGTGTTTCTAGGATATGAAGAAGGGACTAAGGGGTATAGGTTATGGTCCTTGGAACAAGAAGGATTGAAACTCATAATAAATAAGGATGTTATTTTTAATGAATTGTTATTTCCCTATTTGGAGAAAACTAACCCTGCAGGGGCTAGTGAGCAAACCAATCTGGAATTTGTGGAGCATAGCATCAAGGAGAATTTGGTTTAGGTAAAGCAAGGAAGGCAAGAAGGTTCGGACCAGGTAGAGCCCATTGATGAATGTCAAGCTCAGAACACTCATGAGGAGGCTGAACTGAAAGTAGTTGATGCAGGGAGTCGGAAGGACTATCAGCTCACAAGAGACCAGGAAAGAAGGCTGGTCGGACCACATTCAAGATATGGTTTTGTGGATGCCGTGGACGCAGTAGCTCCTTGGACAGAAGGAGAGATGAGTGAACAAGAGACTTATATTGATGCCATGGGATGTAAGGATTTGCCAAGATGGAAGCTAGCTATGGAGGAAGAAATGGATTCTTTGAGAAAGAACAACTTCTGAGAATTGGTGCACATTCTGAGAAAACAGAGAGTTGTGGATTGTAAGTGGACTTACAAGACAAAGAAGGGTACCTTCCAGGAGATGAAGTCCAGAATAAGGCTAGACTGGTGGCGAAGGGGTTCACGTAAAGAAGAAGCATAGATTTCACAGAAACCTTCTCACCTAGACACAAGGTGGATGAAGTGGTGATTATCCTCATCTATGTCGATGATATGCTGTTGGTTCGGAATAGTAGGGAGAGGATGAAAAGGTTTATATCTCAACTTAGTGAGGAGTTCAAGAGAAAGGATCTCAGCCTTGCACAAAAGATCCTTGGTATGAGAAGAATTCAGGAAAGGGAGAGAAACAGGTTGAAGGTTTCTCGGTCTTCTATGGAAGATGATAAACCAGTGAAGGTTCCCCTTGCTGGGCATTTCAAGTTCTCTAGCGAACAATGTCCTGGAATGGATGAGGAGAAGAAGAAAATGGTAAAGGTCCCTTACTCTAGTGCGGTTGGACCAGTCATGTCTATGATGGTAAGCACTAGACCCAATATTTCTCAGGAAATGGGTGTTCTCAACAGATGTGTGAGTAATCCGGGAAAAGAGCTTTGGCTTGGGATGAAGTGGTTGTTGAGGTATTGGAAGGCTCAGTTGCAGCCGGTGGTAGCACTCTCAACAATGGGGGCAGAATACATACTGGCTTCAGAAGCCATAAAGGAGGCTATGTGATGCAAAGGGTTGTTGGATGAGTGGATGGTCCTAAAAGAGCAAGTGGTGGTGTCTTCGGATATCCAAAGTGCATGGCACTTGTGGAGGAATTTGGTGTTCCATGAGAGGACAAAGCATATAGATGTTTGGTATCATTACATTTCAGAAAATGGTACGAAAGGATGCATTCATATTGACAAGAAGGCCATAGAAGAAAGTCCTACAGATTTAGGTACCAAGGTCCTACCTCTAAGTAAGTTCAATCATTGCCTTGGACTACTTAGTATTAGAGTTGGTTGATATGATGACTCAAGATGAGTTTAGATAATGAATTCTCTGCACAATGGGTTTGGGTTTAAATACTTAAACAAAGGTAGAGATTGTTGGTATTTGTCTAAGGTTTAAACATTGTCTAAGGTTTAAACATGGTTAAGGTTTAAACATGGTTGGAAGAGGTTTGAAGAAGTTAAACATGGTTGGAAGAGGTTTGAAGAAGGTCAAGCATCAAGTATTTGCATGATCTGTTCTAATGAGGGTTTAAACTAGTTAATAGATGCTTAATTTAGAAGTTGTTAGATCACGATTTGAATTTCGTATTGCATAAAGCATTTGCATGATCCGTTCTAACGAGGGGGAGTATTGTGTTAGGCCTAAAACATCTGTCCAACGAGGGGGAGTGTTAGGTGAGGCCGAAAATGAAATCAAAATTTATTTGTTGATGAGATTTGTTATTGAGATGTACCGTTACGTGGGGAGATGTCCTTGTTGTTATATTATGAGCGCAACGAGGGGTAGCGAAATGAAATGAGTAAAGAAATATGAAACAAAATGATTATGCATTGCATTGCATTTCATTACATTCATCCTATAGATAACGTGCATATGTTGTGATTGGCCCATAAGGGGCATGTGTTGTGATTAGCCCAGTGAGGGGCAAAATGAATTGAAATGAAATAAATTGAAGAAAGAATCAAACATTCATTGCATTTCATCGCATTGAATTCTTCCCATAAATGATTGATGTATATGATTTTTGGCCTATAAGAGGCACTAATGATGTTTGGCCCATGAGGGGTATATACTAAACATGGTGGTTGGCCTATAAAGGGCATACGATGTGTTTGATCCAATGATTGATAAATTGATTTATGGTTACTTGTGAAGTGAAGAGATATTGAAAAGAAAGTTATAAATGAATAGTTTATAATAGTGATGTGTACGATACACTAAGATTTATTATTATATGTGATTAATTAAATATAGGTATAATTCATTAAGATGGTTGTTGTCTCTGGTGAAAATAGTGATGAAATATTTGAAAATTGTGTATATATGCATTGTGACTATAAGTTACCACCTAATAAAAAATGGACAATATAATGAAATTTTAGAGGACATAAATTGTATTATATTTATACCTACAAGATGACTTATTTGATAAGGTTTAAAAATTTAAGAGGTTATCCTTTGAAACAACTACTTTTAGTAAGATGTTTACTCATTGAGCTTTTTAGCTCACCCTTTTATTTTTCTAACCTTTCAAGAAAGCTTTGGAAGACATGTATTTGAATTCAAAAAGAGACCTTAGTAAGGTCCTCGTCCACGGCATCCTCACCTCCTGAGTCTCTTTGGGAGTTTAAGTTCTGTGTTTTAGTTTAACAATTGTAAAAGTGTGCAGTTTAGGGATATTTGAAATAGTCTTTTATTTTATGACATATTTTTGTAAAAAAATGTAAGAATCAATTTGTTTTATTGAAAAGTTTCATGTATGCAAAGATATGCGTTTGTATAGATTTGATTTGATTATAAATGAATGTTGTTTGAATTGTAAATTTTTGTATGGTTGCATCTTGAGTCAAAGTGCTCAGTGCTGAAAGGTAATGGTTAAAAGAACCAGGTGTATGATCTCTCCTGCAAAAGTTCCAAAATAATTTTTTAGTTAGGCAATGATGATTGTAGTGGACAAGGAAAACCTTTGTTCTTCAGTTCTTTTAGATGTTAATTTTTCAAAAAAGGTGTGGACAGAGAAAGATGTCTCTTACAAGCATTTAAAATTATTTGGATGCAAAAAATTTGTTCATGTGGCTAGAGATAAGAGGTCCAAGCTTAATGCCAAGACAAAACAGTGCGTTTTCGTGGGTTATCGACAAAAAGATTTTGGCTACTAATTGTGGGATCTAGAAATAAGAACATTATAAAAATCAAAGATGTTGTGTTATGTGAAGATAAAACCATTGAAGACTTAAAGAAAGCAGAATATCCTAAGTCCTCCGATGAATAGTATATTGAATTAGATCCAGTCTCTACCCCTCCTAGAGTTCTTAATGATCACGAGGGAGATGTCCAGAAGGATCATGAAAATGCATCTGATGATGGTGATACTCTTACAGTTGATGATGAGTCAATAGTTACTGATATGCTTGAAGATTGTCAGGTAGAATAGGAAATTTTGCAAGCCTCTATAGAACTCTAGTTGAGAAAGTACACCAGAGTGAGATGACCTCCAAAATGATATTCTCTAGAAGAATACGTAATGCTTAATAACAGGGAGAACCAGACAATTACCAAGAGGGCACGATACATGAGCATAAGGAAAGTGGTTGAAAGCTGTGCACGAGGAAATAAAATCCTTCCATGAGAAAAACTAATAGGCAAGGTACAAAGAAAGATTGGTTTTAAAAGGATTCAATAAAAAAAATGGAAATTGATTTTGAAAAATTCTTCTCACCTGTGGTTAAGACGTCTTCAATTCGAATTATTCTTGGCTTGGTTACTAGTTTAAATTTAGAGATTGAACAACTCAATGTGAAAACTGCTTTTCTCCTTGGTGACTTGGAGGGAAAGATTTGCATGGAGTAGCCAGAGGGGTTCGAACCTAAAGGTAAAGAGAATTTGGTATATAAGCTGAAAAAAAAGACTTTATAGGCTTAAGCAAGCACCACGACAATGGTATAAGTAGTTTGATTTTTTTATGGAGAGCCACGAGTACAGCCAGACAACTTCTGATCATTGTGTGTTTCTGAAGAGGTTTTTCGATGGTGACTTCATCATACTCATTCTTTATATGGATGACATACTGATTGTTGGCCATGATGCTGGTAAAATTGACAAGTTAAAAAAAGAACTCACTAAATCCTTTGCCAAGAAGCATTTGGGATTGACAAAACAAAATGTTGGTATGAAGATCTCTTAAGATAAGAAAAGTGGAAAGGTTTGGTTATCTCAAAAAAGGTATATTGAAAAGTGTTGACCCTCACCTATATTTTAATGATGACAAAACACAATTCTTATTATACTAACATTGCTATCTAAGTGTAATAAGCAATAAAAGCATTCAGCCAAGGATCAAGGTGCAAGAACTCAACTTGAATCAAACATCAAGTCAAGATACAAGATCTAGTACAGGGATAAGGTATTTAAACAAGTTGTAAATCTCACTTGTTCAGGTAAAAAGCTTGTTTTATGGCTCATTTTGGAAAAGCATTTTAAACAGAACTTTTCAATCAAACATTTTTAAGTTAAAAATATTTCAAAACATGAAAACTGGGTTGATGAGCAACCTAGTCGACTGGGTACTTATACCAGAAGACTGGTATATAGGACAGTGTGTCCCTAGTCGACTGGGTGCTTCATACCAGTCGACTGGTATATTTGACAGACTGTCCCCAGTCGACTGGTAAGTCTTATCTAGTTGACTGGTACCTTCAATAGCCTTAAAAATGTGATTTTTAACTTGACATAGTCGACTGGTACTAAGACCCAGTCGACTGGTAGTTCAAAAAATATGACCGTTGAGACGCGAGATTTCAGGACAAATTGCACCAAATCGCACCAGAACAGTACAAAATGGTCATATTACGTCAAGGCTATATAAACCCACTCTATTGAGAATTTCAAAATTGAGAATACATATTCAATCAAGTTTTTACTCATTGACACACAAAAGCTTTGAAATTTTTATTGTTAAGCCATTATTCAAACTTTACCTTGAGAGAGATATTATTCAATTGTATAAGCTTTTATTGTTGTCTCTCTACCATTTACTTTTCAACATTTATTGTAAAGGGATTAGCTTCCGAAAGGAAGAGATTAGCTTCTGAGAGGAAGGGATTGATTGTAAGGTTTGTGCAACACCCGTGAAGTTGCATGACTAAGTTTCTTAGTGGATTACTTCAAGGGGTTCCGTGAAGAGAGTGGACGTAGAGTTGGAACGAATTTGATATTGTCGAACCACTATAAACTGAGTTTGCATCCTCTATTCCTTAAACTTTTTTATTTACATCATATTATTTGTTTACATGCTTGTGGGTTTATCTGTTTTTATAAACTTGTGTTTAATTAGCAAAAGTTTTTAAAAACTCAATTCACCCCCTCTTGGATTGAAACCTCAGTCTAAAATTGGTATCAGAGCCTTATTCTCAATTTTAGGCTTAATATCCTTGAGTTGATCCGATGGCAGTAAATAGCTATTCTGAGGGACACTCATACACTAGGCCTCCTTTGTTCAATGGCTTAAACTATAACTATTGGAAAAACAGGATGAAAATCTTTGTCAAATGACAAGATTATAATCTATGGAGAGTCATTGAAGAGGGACCTAGAATTCCATCAAAGGAAATAATTATTGGTGAAATCAATCATACAACGCCTAAACTCAAAACTGAGTACAATGATGAGGATTACAGAATGATGTCTCTCAATAGTAGAGCCACAAGTATTTTACATTGTGCTTTAGACATATCTGAATACAATAAAATCTCTGCATGTGTTTCGGCTAAGGAGATATGGGATAAATTTCAAGTTATATATGAAGGAACTAGTGAGGTTAAAACATCAAAAATTATATGCTAGTATCTGAATATGAATTTTTTAGAATGTCTCATAACAAAACAATTTCTCAAATGCACTCCCGTTTCACAACTATTGTTAATGGTTTGAAGCTTCTTGGTAAGAACATTGAGGAGTTTGAACTAACAAGAAAAATCTTAAGATCTTTGCCACCCACTTGGAAAGCAAAGAAGATGCCATCATGGAGGCCAAAGATTTCGATAAACTTGATGTTGAGACACTTCTTGGGTCATTGTTGACATATGAGATGGAAGAAATGAATCCCATTGTCAATACTGATGAGAAGAAGAAAAAGGTGATTGCTCTCAAAGCCTCTACATGCAACAGAGAAGAGGAATCGGAAGAAGAAGCGGAGAGCAGCGAAGAAGATGGTAAGATGGCTTTAATCACCAAACGATTTCATAGGTTCTTAAAGAAAAGCAAGAAACCTTACACAAAGGATCCCACTTCAGAAAAGGAACCATTTGTGTGCTATGGATACAAGAAGCTCGGTCACATCAAGGCCGATTGTATAGTTACAAGCAAACCATACAAAAGCTTCAAGAAGAAAGCTATGATTGCAACTACTTGGAGTGGTGATGAAGAAGAAGAATCCTCAGATAAAGAAGTCGGATTCGAGGAAATTGCCAACCTATATCTTATGGCAATTGATGATGAAAATGAGGTATTATCTTCTCCCTCTTCTAAAAATAACATTGTTGGTAGTAGTGAAGAATTGTTAGAAGTCATAAATGAAATGCGTGATGAATTGAAGAAATTTGATTATAGGAACTCAACTTTTAAGAAAGAGGTATCATCTCTTTCTAAAAAATGATAAGTCTAAGAGAAGAAAAAGATAAACTATCTTCATTGCTTTGTGATTCTTCTCAAGATTTCCTAAAAGATGAAAATGAAAACTTAAAGAATATGATATTAGAATTGAATGGCACAATATCTAGACTTAGGCTTGGAAAAGAAAAGCTTGATGAAGTGCTTTCTTGCCAAAGATTAAGTGGAGGAAAATCCGGGTTAGGATACTCTCCATTAGGCAAGCAAAAATCAAAAGAGAGCTTATTCATGAAAGCGTCTTGTGTGAATGAAGCCTTTACTTCAAAGATCACTAGCAAGGTCAAAAACACACCCTCAATGAATGCTAGCAATGCTAATTCTAATGCATATACAAGAATGAAAAATCCTAGAAATACTCATGCTTATATGTACGCTCATTCAAGAAATGCTTATACACATCCTAGGAATAACCATCATGTGCATCCTAGAAACAATATGTATAATCAAAACTTGCACACTGCACATGCATATCCTAGGAATTACCATCATGGTTATCCTAGAAATAATATGTATACTCATGATAAAGTGAGTATGTGTCCTAGAAATCATCATCAAACATTTTTCTAGAAATGACATGTATATTCATATTCCTCACAATAGAAACATGTATCCTAGGAATTCATATCCTAAGCATTATAGACATGCACAACTAAGTCATCCTAGAAATTTCAATAACTATTGTCCTAGGATTATGCATTATCAACATGTCTATAGATCACCATATGCTGTTAAGAAAGTATGGGTCCCAAAAGGAACTATATTTTCAAGGACTAACCCCAAAGGACCCAAGAAATTTTGGGTACCTAAAAATGCCATTGTTTATCCTTGTGTGATGTAGATATGTCTCCACACCACGAAAAAAGGTAACTGTTGGTACCTTGATAGTGGATGCTCAAAGCACATGATCAGTGATAAAAGTGTATTCAATGAGCTAACTCTAAGAGATGGTGGACTTGTCACCATTGGAGACAACACAAAAACAAAGATCATCGGGCATGGAAAAGTTGGTAATGATTTCTCAACCATAAATAATGTGTTGTTAGTTCAAGGCCTTAAGCCAAATTTACTAAGCATTAGTCAAATATGTGACAATGGCAACAAAGTCATATTTGAAACCTCTCATTATCTAGTTATAGACATCAAGAGTAACAAGATCAAGTTTGTTGGCCATAGACATGAAAATGTCTATATAGTTGATTTAAAATCATTGCATTCCAAAAATGAAAAACATTTTCCCGCAATTAGTGAAGATCCATGGCTATAACATAGAAGACTTGATCATGTGAACATTAATTTGCTTAAAATCATTTCAAGAAAAGATTTAGTCATTGGACTTCCCAAAATTAATTTTGAAAAAGATAAAGAATGTGATGCTTGTCAAATGGGAAAACAAACTAGGATTTCTTTTAAATCAAAGAATGTAGTCTCAACTACTAGACCATTGGAACTTTTGCATATAGACTTATTTGGTCCAATAAGTACCACTAGTGGCCATCAATATGCTCTTGTTATTGTTAATGACGATTCAAGATATACATTTGTTATCTTTATTGCTTACAAAGATGAAGCTTTCAAAGGATTTGAAAACTTTTGCAAAAAGGTTCAAAATGAAAAAAGGAATTTGTATTTCAAGCATTGGAAGTGATCATGGAAAAGAATTTGAAAATCAAAGTTTCTCAAAATTTTGTGATGAAAATGGAATTGATCACAACTTTTCAGCTCCTAGAACTCTTCAACAAAATGGAGTTGTTGAGAGGAAAAATAGAGCTCTAGAAGAATTTGCAAGAACAATGCTTTGTGAAAATAGTTTACCAAAATACTTTTGGGCTGAAGCAATAAACACTTCTTGCTATATCTTGAATAGAATTTTAATTAGGCCTATGCTTGATAAAACTTCGTATGAATTATGGAAAGGTAAAAATCCTAATATCTCTTATTTTCATACATTTGGTTGTAAATGCTTCATCCTAAATAATAATAAAACTAATTTGGGTAAATTTGACTCTAAGACTGATGAAGGGATATTTTTAGGATATTCAACCTCTAGTAAGGCTTATAGAGTCTTCAATAAGAGAACTCTAGTAGTAGAAGAATCCATACATGTAACTCTTGATGAGTCTAACCAATTAGTAGTAGAGATGTTTCCTTCAATGATGATGCAGATTTTATTCCAAGAATGGAAACACCTACTCCCATTGTCGACCCAAATGAGAGTCCACCTCAAACAAATGAAGAGATGGAAACTCTCAAATTGGACCAACCATCTACAAGCCAACAAGAGGATAGTTTTCCCAAAGATTGGATGTAAGAAAATTATCACCTAATTGATCAAGTGATTGGTGATCCTTCACAAGGGGTAAGAACTCGTTCCTCAATTAGAAATATTTGCAATTATGTAGCTTATTTATCTCAAATAGAACCTATGACATTTATTGAAGCCGAAAGGGATAATGGTTGGATAATTGCAATGCAAGAAGAAATAAATCAATTTGAAATAAACAATGTTTGGAATCTAGTTCTTAGACCTAAGAATCATACAATAATAGGGACTAAATGGGTATTTAGAAATAAGATGGATGAAAATGGAATAGTAACTAGGAACAAGGCTAGTCTAGTTGCTAAGGGATATAATCAAGAAGAAGAAATAGACTTTGATGAGACCTATGCTCCTGTAGCTAGATTAGAATCTATTCGAATGTTATTAGCTTTTGCATGCTTTAATAAGTTTAAGTTATTTCAAATGGATGTAAAAAGTGCCTTTTTAAATGGCTTTATAGAAGAAGAGGTTTGTCTTGAACAACCTCTTGGATTTGAGAATACTAGTCTTCCAAATCATAGCTACAAGCTCTCTAAGGCTCTATATGGGTTGAAGCAAGCTCCAAGGGCATGGTATAAAAGACTAAGTAAATTTTTAATTGACAATAATTTTATAAGAGGTATAGTAAAATCAACCCTCTTCACAAAAACTCACATAAATGATACTCTACTAGTGCAAATATATGTTGATAATATTATATTTGGTGCTACTAATGAATCTATGTGTCAAGAGTTTGCCAAGTGCATGCAAGATGAATTTGAAATGAGCATGATGAGAGAGCTTACCTACTTCCTTGGACTTCAAATCAAACAATTGAAAGAAGGTATCTTCATCAATCAATCAAAATACACTAAGGACCTACTAAAGAGGTTCGGGATGGAAAGCTCAAAGCCACTTGGTACATCTATGAGCACATCTACAAAACTTGATATTGATGAAGGAGGTAAATGTGTAGATACTAAATACTATGGAAGCATGATAGGAGCTTTACTTTATTTGACTGTAAGTAGACCTGATATTATGTTCAGTGTATGCATGTGTGCTAGATTTCAGGCTAATCTTAAGGAATCACATGTAGTTGCAGTAAAAAGGATCCTTAGATATCTACAAGGAACTCAAACCCTAGGATTATGATACTCTAGAGATTCATCTTTTGAGCTTGTACGATATTCAGATACTGATTTTGCTGGATGTAGGTTAGATAGAAAAAGCACAAGTGGAACATGCCAATTCTTAGGTGCAATGTTAACCTCTTGGTTTTCCAAGAAACAAAACTCCATTGCACTATCAATTGCCGAAGCGGAATATGTAGCAGCTGAAAGTTATTGTGTCCAAGTGTTATGGATGAAACAACAACTAGAAAACTATGACATGAACTTTAAAAGTATCCTAATACATTATAATAATACTAGTGCTATCAACCTAACTAAGAACCCTATTCAGCACTCTAGAGCTAAACACATAGAAATTAGACATCATTTCTTAAGAGACTATGCTAAAAAAAGGTGATATAAGACTAGAATTCATACCTTCAGAAGATCAAATAGCTGACATTCTTACAAAACCCCTAAGTGAAGCAAGTTTTTGCAAAATAAGACTATCAATGGGATTGTTAGATTATGATAAACTGTATGTTTAATTGTTTCATCATTCATCATTTTGTATATTTGACATCTAGTGAAAGAGTATTAAACCTTATTTAATTACTCCCTCACTCAAGATGACATAGATAAACATATTTCGTGCTAAGACTCAAACCTGAAAATTTTCTTACGGGTCCAGCCAACTAGTAAGTCTATCCCAGTTGACTGGTAAATCTCTGCCAAAATTCCCAATCGACTGGTAACACTATACCAGTCGACTAGTACATCAAGACCTTGTTTGGAGCTATTTTTTGAAATTTAATTATCAACCCAGTCGACTGGTATGAACTGCCCAGTCGATTGGTATCTGTCTACCAGATTACCCAGTCGACTGGTATCTCTACCCAGTCGACTGGTATGAAGAATTTTTCAAATCTACAATAACCCCAGTCGATTGGTACCCTTACCCCAATCGACTGATATCGCGATTTTATATATAGTCTCTTCATTTTTTCCAGAATTTTACGCAATTTTTAGAACCCTAAGCTTTCTCTCTCTAAAAAATTTCATCATTTTGGTCAAAAAACCCTTAAAACACTTCCTAAAAACCTCGATCTACTCATCCACACCATCCATTTCCACTTTCTATGGTTGAAATCTCAAATTTCCACTCAAAACCTTTTTTGTTACCAAAAACTCTCTTTCTTCCAAAATGTCTGATAGAATCCGTATAAAAACCACTGTTGGGGGACCACATGCGCCTATTAGGCCAAGGTCAACCAAATCCACGGCATCGGATTCCAGAGGAAAGGGCATGGCGGGCTTATCAAGCAAGAAGCCCAGAATAGAGCTTAATGACTCTCTGTTCTCCAGCCCGGCGGCGAAAGACAGGCATACCTCCGTTATCCACCATAAAAGATCACTACGGGTAGATTCATGGACTTCAAATCTATTCGTCATGGTAATTTAGATATATTACCTGTTTTTGATGCCATACACTTGATCCTACTGGTTAAGATTCATGAAAAATATTACCCGAGACTACTTCACCAGTTCTATGCAAACTTGGTGAAACCTAGTCCACTGGCTCTAAGGTTCAGAACCAATGTTATGAGTGTGGAGTTCGAGGTCAACACCGACCTCTTGATGAGTATCCTGAGGATCCTTGTGGGAGGGATCCAATGGAGTCTGGACGGATGGCCAAACAATTTTGAGTATGATGAGGCATGTCAGATAGTTAGGGGTGACCTTAACTATATGTTTCGACCCATTACATTTCACACATGTAGTGACATGCCCCTTGACTCGAAATTGTTCAACCTCATTGTAAGTTGGACCATCCACCTAAGACTCGGGAGTCAGTGTTATCTATCTAAGATAGATATTGTATTGATTTGGTGCCTTAAAACTGGGTACCACTTCAATATCTACCCCCTCCTGCTCGCTACCATGATAAATGGCGAAGCGAGTGACTCCGGATGCCTTCTCTATGGGATGCTCATCACGCTCATCCTTCAGCACTTCCGGGTGCCTCTCCCCACCTTCAAGGCTCAGGACATCAGCCTCAAGGACATCATCAACGTCTCCTCGCTAAAGAAGATGGGATGCACAGTCTGAGTTGGCTTCATATAATCCAAGGCCGGGAAGCACATTCGGATAGGAGAGGACAAGAGTAGTGATGATGAGGATGAGGGTCTGGATGTTGTCGCTACTGCTGCTATGAATACAGATGACCGAGCACCTCCTATGGGTGACTCGAGTGCTAGTTAGGCTGGTTATGACAATCTTCTACAGGCTATCACGAGCCACCAGCTAACCATACAGTCCGGTTTCCAGAGTTTAAGCTCCACAGTCGACACCATGCATCACGACCTCCATTCTCTCCGGGATGACTTCGAGTTGCACCGTGAGCATGCTGAGGGATCTTTGGCTGAGCTTCAAGATCTCGCTCATGGTGGCTCTGACTCTCCTGCTTCTTGAGTGATTTTTCTATCTTCCTTTTGATGTATATATTGATGTAGTTTTTCATTGTTCTTAGCACGAACATATTTTCATATTTTATTGTATTTTGTACTTCTGTTTCGGCTCTACAAAGCCTATTTTGTATAGACTGGTGATATAAATGACGATGGTTAATTCTTAGATTTATTTTATATACTTGTTTTACATATGTGTAACATAGTTGCATGCTTTATATCTCTTTATATTTGGATAAATGCTTTAAAACTGTTTTTGCATGTATGGAAACTTTTGGTTCTTCTCGGGAAGGTTTCTATACTTTGAATGATGCCAAATTTTCATGTACAAGTTTTTTTATGTATGCTCTTTTTGTCTATTGTATCTAGATAGATTATTTTATGGTTTACCACCCCTTTTTTTGCTATTGTCAAAAAGGGGGAAAAAAATTGAGAAAATGAGAAAAATAACTGTAAACTCTAACTAGTGCATATATTTAGGGGGAGCATTGCTCCAAAGAACTTGGTATATGATTATAGATCTTGAGTTGATTGGTTAGGTTCCATATAAACTATTCTTTATCTTATTACAGGTTGGTTTTATTCAAAAAACAGAGGAAAATCTGCCAGATTTTTTTTCAAAAATCCAACACTTAGTTTTTAAAATTGTTTTCTCTGATTAGTTTTGTTATCATAAAAAAACGGGAGATTGTTGACCCTCACCTATATTTTAATGATGACAAAACATAACTTTTATTATACTAATAGTGCTATCTAAGTGTATTAAGCAATAAAATCATTCAGCAAAGGATCAAGGTGCAAGAACTCAACCCGAATCAAACACTAAGTCAAGATAGAAGATCTAGTATTGGGACAAGGTATTTAAACAAGTTGTAAATCTCACTTGTTCAGGTAAAAAGCTTGTCTTATGGCTCCTTTTGGAAAAGCGTTTTAAACAGCACATTTGAATCAAATGTTTTTAAGTTAAAAATATTTCAAAACATGAAAACTGGGTTGATAAGCAACCCAGTCGACAGGGTACTTATACCAGAAGACTGGTATATGGGACAGTGATGAGAGCCATAAAATGCATCTCAACGGTGCTTAATCGTTAGCATTTTGGGGTTAATCTCGGTCTTAATCACACTTTTACATGTTAAATAACTCTAAAGTGATATTCATAAATCATTGACTTAATTCGATGCATTTTCAGATGTCTTGGAGTCCAAAAGAAATGAAAAAGATATCATCGCTTAAAACACAAAGTTTCGATACATCTAGGAATGAAAGAGTGGTTATGAAGAGACAAAAGTGATGAAAAGCATTCTAAACATGAGCCAAAGCATGCCAAGACCAAGAGAAGTCATTTCTGCACTTGAAGAGCTAGGAGTACTAGTGTGCACTGCGCCTCTGCCAGACCAGCGCCGCACCGCCCAGAACCGCATCTTGGCATCCCTCCTAGCGCCGCACCTCTGCCAGACCAATGCTGCACCGACTAGAACCGCATCTTGGCATCCCTCCTAGCACTGTGCCTCTGCTAGACCAGCGCCATACCGCCCAAGTAGGCACACTCATGAAGAAAGGAGAGCGTCGCACCACCAAGAAGGGAGAGGCGTGGCGCGCACACGGTCTCCTGACCTAATTAGGACCTCTAAGTGGCTATTTTGAGCCCAAAAATACCCTTGAAACCTTGTACTATAAATAGGGCACTTAGGGTTAAAGAAAATAAAATCAATCAAGATCTGGAAACTCCAAGAAGCAGGCTCATTCTCCTCCATCAAAGTGTTTAGCCATGAGTTCCATGGCGAACTAATCTCCAAGCAAGGTGAAGGGATGAATCCCTAGGTTTTGTTGTTCTTCCTTTATTAGTTCAGTTGTAATAGGGATTTATTGTCAAATATTGTTATGACTTATTCTTTAATCTAATTAGAAGATTTCCTTTCAATCCGGTGATTTTATCTTTCTCTTTGATATAAGTTTAGTCATGTTTTTCTCATGTCAAGGTTGTTTGGATATGATTGAGTCTGGTAGGCTTATTCTCTAGGGTTGTCCATTACTGCAATATTGTCGTTAAAGATACATTTTCGTTTCTTGATAACTCTATAGTTTAGGCCATATGTGTTTAACAAATAAAGAAGAGTAAGTCATATCAATTACATTAGGGTTTGTATATGAGCTTTAATTGAATATCCACCGATTGCTTCTTTGGGATGTGAAACTTGCAATTGAGATAAAGACAACTGAATTAAGATTGGAATAAAGGCAACGATTTTAGGGAGGACTCCCGGAACCTTGTTGTTACTCTATTATTATTAATCACGACTTATTACATATTTTGCTCTCAATTACTTCATTATCATATATTCTCACTCGATCTTATTGTTCGTGTTTAGGTTTACATCTTCTCTTATAGTTAACATTGTTTCCCTGTGGAATCAACACCCCAAAGCTGTGCTATAACTACCGCGTTAGTCTTTGGGCGTAATCAAATTTTAGCACCATTGCCGGGGAAACGCGCTTACTTACAAGAAGATTGCCAACCCTACACCAAACGGTACTATCGTTCCCTTCTTTATATTTTTAATTTTTAATTTTTGCTTTTGTTCTATTTTTATTTATCACTCGTAAAATTCAGTTGGGGTATGCTTAGACCGAGAGATTCGCGAAGGAGATTCATTAAAGGACCCGAACTAGAAATACCCTTCCCTTCCACGTCCGTTAGTGAAACCTTGCCTAGATCAAATCTTAGTGTACACCCAATAGAAAATTTAGGAAACTGTGTTAACATGGCTGAAAACCATAATGAAAATGTTGCTAGGACACTTAGAGATTACCTACATCCTAGCCGGACAGCCACACCATCATGCGTTATGTTTCCAGCCAACACTCGCCATCAAGATTTTAAAACAGGGATGATACAATTACTCCCTACTTTTCATGGCTTGGAAAACGAAAACCTTTATGTGCACATTAGAGAATTTGAGGAAGTAGTTGCGACTTTTCATAGTCAAGATGTAACTGATGATATTGTGAGACTCAAGTTTTTTCCTTGCTCCTTGAAGGATAAAGCTAAGAGTTGGTTATACTCGTTGAGACCACGATTAATTAGGTCATGGAATGAGATGACCCAAGTCTTTTTAATAAATACTTCCCTCAACATAAGACTAATGCATTAAAAAGACAAATCTCCACCTTTGCACAAAAGGAAAACGAGACTTTGTATCAGTCTTAGGAGAAATTTAAAGAGCTGTTAAGTATGTGTCCACATCATGGGTATGAAAATTGGCGTTTAGTGAGCTATTTCTATGAGGGTCTTACCTATAGAGAACACCAATTTGTAGAGATGATGTGTAATGGTGAGTTTCTGCAAAAAGACCCTGATGAGGCTATTGAGTACCTCAATGAGCTTGATGAAAAAGCTCACATATGGACTGGACCTAGTGCTACTGAAAGCACAAATAGGCCACGACCTATAGGAAACCCTAGTGGTGGAGGAATCTACCATCTTAGGGAAGAGGATAACCTTAAGGCCAAGGTCCAGATGCTTATTAGGGAGTTAGAGGCATTAAAAACTAAAAAACCAACTCACATGGTTAATCAAGCCGAACTTTTAGAACCATGTTTTGTGTGTGGCGGGGTTGATCATCTCGCCCAAGATTGCCCCACATTTGTTGACATGAGAGGGCTGTACGAGGAACAATGTAATGCCTTAAGCATGTACAAGAAGCCTCTAGCACTCTTCTCTAACACTTACAATCCGGGGTGGCGAAATCACCCCAACTTCAGCTGGAAATTTGAAAATCAGCAGCATGCACAACCTTCTAGATCATACCCAACACCTTATCATACACCCTCATCCTCTAGGAACTCTTTAGAAGACACCATAAATGCTTTTATAGAAGTACAAGGTAAGACAAACCAAAGGTGTGAGGCTTGAATTTCACAAGTGGTTGAGGAGAACAAAGAAATAAGGAGCCAAATGTCTAAATTAATGGGCTCCTTGAGTGTGACTGAGCGAGGTAAGTTCCCTTCCCAAGCTCAGTCCATACCTCATGGTCAACATATGGCACAAGAAAATTTGGAAGATGTAAATTCCATTGTGACCTGAAGTGGTAAGTCACTACACATTGCACCAATGAATAAACCCGAGGATGTGAGAAAAGGTCAAACAAGTAGTGAAGCCGAGCTGCCTAAAGATCCTGAAGTGACCAAAAATCCTGTTAAGGCACCATTCCCCTAAGCCTTAAAATCCAACAAGAAAAATCTGGAAATAAATAATGAAATCCTTGAGAACTTCAAGCAAGTGAAACTTAATCTTCCTCTTTTGCATGTAATTAAACAAGTCCCTACCTATGCAAAAGTTCTCAAAGATTTATGCATAATTAAGAGGAAACACCATGTCAAGAAAACAACATTCCTAACTGAGCAAGTTAGTGCACCAATTGACCAAAGAATTCCCCGGAAATATAAGGATCCGGGCTGTCCTACCATTGCTTGCAGCATTGGAAATCATGAGGTTGGACAAGCCTTACTAGATCTATGAGCTAGTGTAAACCTGATGTCATTTTCCATTTACTTATAGCTGGGGTTAGGAGAAATCAAACCAACCGGCGTGGTATTGCAATTAGCTAACCGATCAGTCAAAGTACCCCGAGGTGTGGTAGAGTATGTTTTGATTCAAATTGATAAATTTTATTATCCTATTGATTTCTTAATTCTTGATACTACTATTGACACTAACTCTAAAATCCTTTTGATTTTGGGTAGACATTTTCTCGCTACTACAAATGCTTTAATAAATTGTAGGAATTGACTCATGAAGCTGTCCTTTGGAAACATGACTCTTAAAGTAGATATTTTCAATGTTGCAAAACAGCCCGAAGATGAGGACGAAAACCACCCTTTACATGATCGAGTTACTCATCAATAAGGGAGTCTCTTTAACTCATGATTATGATTCTCTTGAAAATTTTCTTGTTAATTCTGACATGGATTTATTTGATGATAAAACTAATATAATTGATACATGTGCTGTTTTTGATAAATCTCAGGACTATGGCAATCGGGTATGGCAACCAAGGTTTGAGGAGCTGCCCGAAAGAAGCAAAACACAAGTCCCCTCAAGTGTGGAAGCACCTAAAGTCGAATTGAAGCCACTACCTAAGGGTTTAAAACATTCCTTTCTCGGTCCAGGTGATACCTTTCCTGTTATTATTTCTTCTGAATTATCTGAGACATAAGGTAAGAGATTAATTCAAACTTTAAATACACACAAATCAGCCTTAGGATGGAGCATGGCTGATTTAAAGGGAATTAGTCCCCTGATCTGCTCCCATAAAATAAATTTGGATGAAGGAACTAATCCTCGTAGAGACCCTCAATGTAGACTTAACCCCACTATGAAAGAAGTAGTGAAAAATGAAGTGCTGAAACTGTTAGATACAGGTATTATATATCCCATAGTTGATAGTAAGTGGGTAAGCCCTACGCAAGTTGTCCCTAAAAAGTCCGGAGTCACTATGATAAAGAATAACCTAGGAGAGTTAGTCCCTACCAAACTCGTGATCGGATGGCGTATGTGCATTGATTACAGAAAATTAAATGCTGCCACCTGGAAAGACCACTTCCCACTCCCTTTTATTGATCAAATTCTTGAGTGTGTTGGTCATCCCTTTTACTGTTTTCTAGATGGTTATTCTGGCTATTATCAAATTGAAATTGCATTATAAGACCAAGAAAAAACCACCTTCACTTGTCCCTCTGGCACCTATGCTTTTCGTAGAATGCCATTTGGATTGTATAATGCCCCTGCTACTTTTCAACGCTGCATGAGGAGTATTTTTAGTGATATGGTTGAAAATTGCATTGAGGTCTTTATGGATGAAATAACTGTTTTTGGATCTTCATTTGAAGTATGCTTAAGGAATTTAGAAAGAGTATTAATTCACTGTGAGGAAAAAGAATTGGTTTTAAATTGGGAAAAATGCCATTTCATGGTACCATCCGGTATTGTCTTAGGGCATATTGTCTCTTCTAAAGGAATAGAGGTTGATCAATCTAAGATTGAATTAATCTCTAAATTACCTACCCCTAAGATAATAAAGGATATGAGATCTTTCCTTGGTCATGTTGGTTTTTATAGGAGGTTCATACAAAATTTTTCGAACATATCTAGACCATTATGTGCCCTCCTAGTTAAAGATACCCCCTTTGAGTGGACTCAAGCTTGTCAAGAGGCCTTTAAAACGCTGATTGGCAAGCTTACTTTCGCACCTATAATGCAGTCACCGGATTGGACTTTACCTTTTGAAATCATGTGCGATGCTAGTGACTACACTGTAGGTGCTGTTCTTGGACAGTGAAGGGAAGGTAAACCTTTTGTCATTTACTATGCTAGTAAGACTTTAAATAGTGCTCAAACGAATTACTCTACAACTGAAAAAATGTTGCTAGCTATAGTATTTGCTTTAGATAAATTTCGTGCTTATTTAATTGGTTCTCTTATCCTTATTTTTATAGATCATGCAGCCCTCAAGTATCTTCTTACAAAGAGGGATGCTAAGGCACAACTAATCCGATGGATCATCCTCTTGCAAGAATTTGATATCACCATCAAGGATAAGAAAGGAGTGGAGAACGTAGTAGCTGACCATCTATCCAGGCTCACTTTTGAGGACACTTGTGATGACATGCCAATCAAAGATGATTTTCTCGATGAGCAATTACTCTCTATTACTTCTCTAGCATGGTTTGCTCACATCGTAAATTATTTGACTACAAGTGAGATTCCTATGGATTGGAGCACTCAAGACAAGAGAAAATTCTTATATGAGGTACATAATTTTTATTAGGATGACTCTTATCTTTTCAAGCACTGCCTTGACCAAATTCTAAGGCGTTGCTTCTCTAATGAAGAGATTGCGAGTGTCTTAGAATTTTGTCACTCCCAAGCTTGTGGAGACCACTTTTCAATAAAAAAAACCACTGCAAAAATTTTGCAGTGTGGATTTTATTGGGCCACCTTGTTTAAAGATGCAAAAACCTATTGTCACTCATGTGAAAGGTGTCAAAAGTTAGGAGCTGTGTCTCGCCGAAATACGATGCCCCTAAACCCTATTTTAGTGATTGTAATCTTTGATTGTTGGGGCATCGATTTCATGGGACCCTTTCCTCCTTCCTTCGGATACCAATATATCATTGTGGAAATAGATTATGTATCCAAGTGGGTAGAGGCAGCAGCTTGTTGAAAAAATGATAATGGAACGGTGATTAAATTCCTTAAAGAAAATGTGTTATCTCGATTTGGTACACCACGTGCTATAATTAGTGATCGAGGTACACATTTTTGCAAACGTTCTTTTGAAGCTTTAATGAAAAAATATGGGGTATTACATAAAATCTCTACTGCCTATTATCCTCAGACTAGTAGACAAGTAGAGCTTGCTAATAGGGAGATTAAACAAATTTTAGCAAAAAATTGTTAACCCCGATCGCAAAGATTGGTCTTTAAGACTAACTAATGCACTTTGGGCTTACTGAACAGCCTTTAAAACTCCCTTAGGTATGTCACCTTATCGGCTTGTTTTTGGAAAGCCTTGCAACTTACCCATTGAGCTCGAGCATCGAGCTTATTGGGCCATCAAGTCTTTTAATTTTGACATGGGCGAAGCGGGTGAGCTTAGGAAATATCAGCTGACCGAGTTAGAAGAATTAAGAAACAATGCTTATGAAAATTCTAGAATCTATAAGGCCAAGATGAAAGTATTCCATGACAAAAACATTTTGAGGAAAACATTTAAACCCAATGATCGGGTATTCTTATACGACTCTAGACTTCATAAGAATCCTGAAAAACTTCGGTCAAGATGGACCGGCTCTTTTATAGTAAAAAAATGTTTTTGAAAATGAGGTGGTAGAAATTGAGGATACTAGAGATGGCCAGGTCTTTAAAGTAAACAGTCAACAACTTAAGATCTTAATCAATAGACAAGATCCGGAAGTGGAAGACATTCCGCTTATGGATCCGGTCTATTCACCTTGACCACACAACAAAGGTACATTTTTTTTATATATATTTTTGTTATGTTTTTAATTAATTTTTATTCAATCTTAATTATTAGTTTTTAGTTTAATTTAAATTTTTAGGAATATTTTTTTCATTATTTTTGGTGATTTTATTTTTCTCTTTCATTTGGCAAAAAAACCCAACATTTTTCTGGTGAGAAACAGCCCAGCAGTAGTCCAGGCCCAGCCCGTGCCGCAATTCATCTGGTGGTGCACAATCTTTAGCACCTGTGCACTTGTGCTTACATAAGGAGTTTTCTTTACTCTCCCTTTTACATTGAGGACAATGCACTTTTTAAGTTGGGGGTGGAGGAAACATATTTCTTTTTTTTCATTAAATTGCTTGGTGTTACTTTCCCTTACCTTTTGTTTTTAGCATGCTTTGTGTTTGCCTTGGATGTAATTCACATGTCAATGATATAAGCTTAATTGAGATAACATACAGCATTTAGAAGAAGCTAAATTTTGTTTTGGTTTGAGAATAATTTAAGTGTCAATCTTGATTTGGTTTGAGACTCTAGTTCGTTGTAAGATTGTATGATTAATCTAAAGCATTTAGAAAAGTTTTATGTGTGATTACCTTATGAATACTTTTGCGGTCTCGACAAGCTCTAGAACTTATTTGATAATCACTCGAGGTGAATTCCTAGAATGCACACTACTTAGGATATGATATAAGCCATTTTTGAACCGTTTGAGCCTTTCAAACCTACTCTTGCAATATATATCACTAGTCACCTATTTGAGTATTTTTCTTGAAAAATAATTTGAGCCTTGCTTCTTTCAATAAACCCATATACTTACCATCATGAGCCTAAAAATATTTTATCCTTACATTCCTTTTAAAAGAACTTAGTTGTACATATTGTTGAGAAGCACTCAAGAGGAGTAAGGATGGAAATTTGAAAAACCGTAACCCAAGTATATTAAGGAAGATAAGTTAGGGGTTATGGAAAAAAAAAAGAAAAAGAAAATGAGAAGAAAAAAAAGGTGAATAGGTATTTGCCAAAAACAGAAAAGAAAACAGAAAAAGAGGAGAAGTATAGCAAAGAAAGAAGAAAAAGAAAAGAAAAGTGGTGACTTATCAAGAGATATACTCTTATAAAAAATGGTTGAAAGAGTTAAGCATTGAAGTAAAGTTATCTAGTGCTTAAAAGTGGTTGTGTTTAAAGCTAAGAGATTAAGTTCTTTCACTTGCAAATTCTTCCCGTTCTTTCTTAACCTTTACCTTGGTCTAACATTATAAAGCTTATTAAAGACCTATTGATCCAATGAAGTGTGATTTTTCTACAATAGTGGAGAATGATTTGAAAAATAAGCCTATGGAGCTTGTTTATGTGATTAATGTCACACAATTTATTATGATTTTAGAGGCAAAGACTTGTATTCATGAATGTTGTGCATAAAATCATCCGGATGTTCAGATTAATGGACTATGGTAAGACGGATGATAAGAGTCAATAACGATTTTAAGATTGATGCTTGGATTACTTTTGGACTTAAGTGATATTTAATGATTCTATGTGCTGTATGTTATGTGCAATTTCTGAGACAGAAATGTAAATTGCTCCTTGTTTAACACTAGCATTGCTCTACCTTGTTTTGATTCCTACCATAGAATTCATCTATTATTTCGCTTGAATTGCTAGGGACTAGCAATAAGCTAGTTGGGGGTTGTGATGAGAGCCATAAAATGCATCTCAACGGTGCTTAAGCGTTAGCATTTTGGGGTTGATCTCAGTCTTAATCGCACTTTTACATGTTAATAACTCTAAAGTGATATTCATAAATTATTAACTTAATTCGGTGCATTTTCAGATGCCTTGGAGTCTAAAAGAAATGGAAAAGATATCATCGATTAAAGCACAAAGTTTCGATACATATAGGAATGGAAGAGTGGTTATGAAGAGACAAAAGTGATGAAAAGCATTCTAAACACAAGAGCCAAAGCATGCCAAGACCAAGAGAAGTCATTTAAGCACTTGAAGAACTAAGAGTACTAGTGTACGCCGCGCCTCTGCCAGACTAGCGCCGCACCGCCTAAAACCACATCTTGGCATCCCTCCTAGCGCCGCACCTCTGCCAAACCAGCACCGCACCGCCCAGCAAGGCACACTATGAAGAAAGGAGAGCGCCGCACCGCCAAGAAGGGAGAGGCGTGGCGTGCACATGGTCTCCTGACCTAATTTGGACCTCTAAGTGGCTATTTTGAGCCTAAAAATACCCTTGAACCCTTGTACTATAAATAGGACACTTAGGGTTGAAGAAAAGAAAATCAATCAAGATCTGGAAACTCCAAGAAGCAGGCTCATTCTCCTCCATCAAAGTGTTTAGCCATGAGTTCCATGGCGAACTAATCTCCAAGCAAGGCGAAGGGATGAATCTCTAGGTTTTGTTGTTCTTTAATTCCTTTATTAGTTCAGTTGTAATGGGGATTTATTGTCAAATATTGTTATGACTTATTCTTTAATCTAATTAGAAGATTTCTTTTCAATCCGATGATTGTATCTTTCTCTTTGATATAAGTTTAGTCATGCTTTTCTCATGTCAAGGTTGTTTGGATATGATTGAGTCCGGTAGGCTTATTCTCTAGGGTTGTCCATTACTGCAATATTGTCGTTAAAGATACATTTTCGTTTCTTGATAACTCTATAGTTTAGGCCATATGTGTTTAACAAATAAAGAAGAGTAAGTCATATTAATTACATTAGGGTTTGTATATAAGCTTTAATTGAATATCCACCGATTGCTTCTTTGGGATGTGAAACTTACAATCGAGATAAAGACAACTGAATTAAGATTGGAATAAAGGCAACGAGCCTAGGGAGGACTCCCGAAACCTTGTTGTTACTCTATTATTATTAATCACAACTTATTACATATTTTGCTCTCAATTACTTCATTATCATATAT
Source organism: Bretschneidera sinensis (assembly GCA_023935145.1). NCBI lineage: Eukaryota > Viridiplantae > Streptophyta > Magnoliopsida > Brassicales > Akaniaceae > Bretschneidera > Bretschneidera sinensis. Next base: position 39,836,348 of record CM043705.1, read on the forward strand.
TCTCACTCGATCTTATTGTTCGTGTTTAGGTTTACATCTTTTCTTATAGTTAACATTGTTTCCCTGTGGAATCGACACCCCAAAGTTGTGCTACAATTACCACGTTAGTCTTTGGGCGTAATCAGACAATGTGTCCCCAGTCGATTGGGTGCTTCATACTAGTTGACTGGTATATTGGACAGACTGACCCAATCGACTGGTAAGTCCTACCTAGTCGTCTAGTACCTTCAATAGCCTTTAAAATGGGATTTTTTAACTTGACACAGTCGACTCGTACTAAGACCCAGTCGATTGGTAGTTCAAAAAATATGACCTTTGAGACGCGAAATTTCAACACAAATTGCACCAAATCGTACCCGAACAGTACAAAGCTGCCATATTACATCAAGGCTATATAAACCCACTCTATTGAGCATTTCAAAAGTGAGAATACACATTCTATCAAGTTTTTACTCATTGACACACAAAAGCTTTGAAATATTTATTGTTGAGCCATTCTTCAAGCTTAACCTTGAAAGAGAGATATTATTCGGTTGTATAAGCTTCCGTTGTTGTCTCTCTACCATTTACTTTACATCATTTATTGTAAAGGGATTAGCTTCCAAAAGGAAGAGATTAGCTTCCGAGAGGAAGGGATTTTGCTTCTGAAAGTAAGGGATTTTGATTCCAAGAGGAAGGGATTGATTGTAAGGTTTGTGCATGATAAGAGTTCATAATATCTATATGTTTGTTATATTTTCTCATGTTTTAATAGTTATAATTGCTTAAATCTTGGATTTTGATTATGTTTCGTATTTTGTAGAGTATATTGAGGAGTTAAATCAAATTGAATTCAAAATCAAGAGATTTCTGAAGATATGACAAAAACTTGGAGCTGCAGCGCCAGAAAGCTGAGGCTGCAGCGCTAGAATGGTGATAATATGTGAAGATGGGGCAACAACTTGGAGCTGCAGCGCCAGAAAGCTGAGGCTGCAGCGCCAGCCTGCGGATTTTGAAAGTTATAAATACTAACCCTAGCTGAAAGAAAACAAGAAGCTCGGATAGAAGGCGCGAATGTTGAATAGAAAATCTCTCTTCTCTTTTCTTTAGGTTTTCTTTTAATTATGAGTAGCTAAATACTTTTCTTCAAACTGAAGGATAATTGAAGTCTTGGTTCTTCAAGAATTGTGAGATCTAAATAATTTTCATTACTCTTTTATTTCTTCTCTATTTATATATCTTCTGTGTTTATTATCAATTATTGTCTTGGTTGATTGATGCAAAGGGCCCGTTGTTCAATTATCAGGTCAATAAATTGTCATTTAGAACTTTAAATCCGTAATTGTTTAAATGTTCTAATATTAGTGGTAAAATAACAAAGTTGATTATAACCAGATTTTCGATTTATGTTATGGAGATATATAACCTAGTCTAAATGAATCGAGCTTGTGTATTTGTTGGCTAGAATTAGTAGTCTCTCTAACTAGTAATGCTCTCGATAGATTAAATCCTAAGAGCTTATTTAAGGTTGTTTATTAAAAAGGGAAGTAATCAAAAAGCTTGTTTTGGTTATCGAGAAAGTAAGGAGAGATAGGTTGTTAGAGCTTGTTAGCAACCATAACCAATTTAGTGAAGAATAGAAGATTTTATCCTTGTATCTATGATCAATTCTCTGAACTAATTCTGAAATTATACCTTCGGTTGGATATTTTCCTGATATTGATTTCTCCTTAGTTTTTAGTTGATTATAATTGCTTTCTCTTTTATTTCACTCCGAAATTTCAAACCCTTTTTTTTCTTTACTTTATTTTTCATTAAAATAAATCTACCCAATCCCTGTGGATTCGACCTTGTTCATCACTATTACAATTTGTATTTTTGAGAGTGAGAATTTTATTATTTGTTGGATTCAACACCCACCAAATTTTTGGCGCCCCTGCCGGGGATTGGTGTTAATTAGATTTATTTTAATGCTTCGATCTTCTCATGCAAGTGAATTCCAATACGATCCTGAGATTGAGAAGACAGCTCAGGAGTTGAGGAAGGAAGCTAAATTGCGTGACAAACAAGCATCTTCATCCTCACCCCCCAGATTTAATTCAGTACCTGACTTAGTTAATTCATCTAGCGATTCTGAAACAGAAGAAGCAATGGCCAATCAAGGGAGAACTTTAAGGGAATTGGCTGCACCAAATTTAAATCAATAGCCACTTTGCATTACATATCCAGCTTTGGAAGTGGGTTTTGAGTTAAAATCTAGATTGATCCATTTGCTCCCAACTTTTCGTGGTCTTGAGAATGAAGATCCTCACAAGCATCTGAAGGAATTCCACGTGGTATATTCAAGCATGAAACCACAAGGAGTGACCGAAGATCAAATCAAATTACATGCTTTTCCATTCTCACTAACTGAAAAAGCATAGGATTGGTTATTTTATTTGCCCCCTGGCTCTATAACCATATGGATGGAGATGGTGAGATTATTTCTTGATAAATTTTTCCCTGCATCACGAGCTGCTGGCATTAGAAGGGAGATATGTGGAATAAAATAGAAAGATACAGAGACCCTTCACGAGTATTGGGAAAGATTTAAGCAACTCTGTGCAAGATGCCCACAACATGGAATTTCTGAACAGCTCCTCATTCAATATTTCTACGAAGGGCTCCTACCCATGGAAAGGAAGATGATGGATGCATCGAGTGGAGGTGCCATAGTGAACAAAACTCCTCGTGACGCTAGAGATTTGATCTCCATCATGGCCGCTAACTCACAACAATTTGGATTCAGGCAGGACACATCTTCAATAAGGGTGAATAAGGTAAGTATATCTTCCATTGCAAATCAAATATCCAATCTAACTTCTGTTGTCCAATAGTTAACTGTAGGAAATATGCAACAAGTGAAAGCTTATGGGATTTGTACTACCATCAGTCATCCAACTGACATATACCCTACACTTCGAGATGATTCCTATGAGCATGCTAATGCAGCTGGACGATTTCCAAGCCCACCGCAAAGGAAATATAACCCCTATTCAAATACCTGTAACCCAGGATGGAGGGATCATCCCAATTTCAGCTATGGAGCAAGACCATAATTCCAACACTTTCAGCATAGACCACCTGTTCCACCACCACAACAAAATTCCACAAGTTCAGGTATGTCTTTAGAAGAAATTGTTAAATCACTTGCAACTAACACACAACAATTTCAACAGGAGACAAGAACAAGCATTCAACAATTAGAGAATCAAATGAGTCAATTGGCATCTTCTGTGAACCGATTGGAATCTCAAGGTAAATTGCCCTCACAAACTGTTGTTAACCCAAAACAAAATGCTAGTGCAGTTACCTTGAGAAGCAGGAAGGAGTTGAAAGAACCCAGTAAGGCAGTACGTGGAGAAGAAATTGAAAAAGAAGTAGTTGCTCCTCAACCTCAAACTGACTAGCCTAGAGGACTCGATAGTGAACAACCAAAGGCATTGGTGACAAATCCTCCCTTTCCTACTAGATTGACTAAATCCAAGAAAGAAGAGGAGAATAAGGGAATTCTTGAAACTTTTCGCAAGGTTGAGGTAAATATTCCTTTACTTGATGCAATTAAACAAGTGCCTCGATATACTAAATTTCTCAAGGAGTTGTGCACCAACAAGAGGAAGTTGAAAAGTAATGAAAAGATAAGTATGGGGGAAAATGTTTCAGCCGTCCTCCAGAAAAAATTACCTCCAAAATGCAAGGACCCAGGTATGTTTACTATCCCTTGCAAACTAGGTGATGTTAGGATTGAGAAAGCAATGCTAGATCTAGGAGCTTCAATAAATGTCATGCCTCTCTCTATTTAATCATCTTTGAATCTTGGTCCATTAAAAGAAACAGGTGTGATTATTCAACTTGCTGATAGATCTAATGTATATCCTGAAGGAGTTTTGGAGGATGTCTTAGTACAAGTTAATGGGTTGGTTTTTCCTGCTGATTTTTATGTTCTTGACATGGAAGAAGATGACTCTTCTAATTCAACATTAATGTTATTAGGAAGGCCATTTCTAAAAACATCTAGGACAAAAATTGATGTGCATGATGGTACACTCACAATGGAATTTGATGGTAAAATTATTAAATTCAATATTTATGACGCCATGAGGTACCCTAATGATGGTTCTTCTGTTTTTGTTATGGATGTGATTGACCCGTTGGCGCAGGAAATCTTTGATCTAGTTGATGATGATAAGCTAAAAGTTACACTTAGCAGGCATCTCACTCTTGAAGGGCTACGAAAGATCATGAAGAAGTTTATGTTGGAGTCCGACCTACAGGATGCAATCTACGAATTATAATCACTTAAACCTGTAAGGTATGAGGTGTCTTACATTGAGTTACCTCTTTCTCACACAAAACTTCTTCCTTCTATAGTGCAGGCACCAAAATTGGAATTGAAACCCTTACCAGATCATCTGAAATATGCAATACCCATGGCTTCACAAGAGCATATATCAAGCCAGAATTTGTGGATGTTACTGATGACATCCTTGAGGCCTCTCCAAAGCATACAAGCACCGAATTTGGCAATGAAGCAGTGGCTGGTGCATTTAACCTATGTTTGTCTAGGAGGGAATAAGAGTGTCTGGCTGAAGACGTAAAACTTAGCGCTTTTGGGAGGCAACCCAACTTTTTGTCTTACTTTCCTTTTTTTTATTCCTTTTTCTTTTATTTAGATTATTTTTATTTTATTTTATTTTTATCATTTTTCGAAGTGCACTTGATTTTCTTTCCAATTTTTTTTTTGGCAGAAGATGATTTTCGTAACTCATGGGCACGCCTTATGGAAAATCTTGATTCATGAAATTAGGGAACAAACCAGAAAAAATTGTTAAATTAGCTTGCAAGACTCGAAGACCAAGTTGCTATAATGGACAAAACATGACAACTTTCTTTGCTTACATGGGATTCACACAACCTTCACCCCCAAGCACATGATTGGAATCTTGGTTGATGCTCAAAATTTTCAGGGGAGTTTTCTACTTACTCTTGTTCTTTTATAGCTTTTAAGCATCTATTTTTGATACATTAAGGACAATGTATGGATTAAGTGTGGGGGACAGTCTCTGACATATGAATTTGAATTTGATTTTACTTTGAACTTCACTTTTCAAGAAAATTTTCAAAATCCAAGTGATACGTTAGTTCTTGTTTGTGATCATTCTCTTCTGAATTCTAGATTTTGTCGATGCTTGTCTTAAATGATCTGGATTATTGTGAATTATTGAGATAAATTGAAGCGTAATAAGGGATTAGCATGAATGGTTGAATTTTTATTTACTACACAGTGATTAATTGCTCCTGATGATTGATTGAATGAAAAATGTGTTGGATCTAATGCACATGACCCTTTTTGTGCGCTTTTGAGCCAATGAGCATTCATATTATATTATGCTCCATTTTCTTAATTGAGTGATTGTCACACATAGTTGATTTTTCTAGAACTTGCTTTGTTATGCATGTCACGAAACTACATTGTTGAATTGGATACATTGAATTAATAAGGGCATTTAGGTGGAGCCATTTAGCTTTCTTAAAAAGCCTACCTTGATTTTTACTGTAGAAAGCTAATTTTGAACCTTGGCCCTTTTGTTGGAAGTTAACCATTGTATAAGCAATGTCAGCCCATTCTTTTGTCGGTTTCCCTCTTTTGAACCTCTAATTGAAGGATCGTACTAGCTTGTTCACATGAAGCTTCAAATTATCTCTGAAATGATTGAAAGATGATGGGAATAAAGTGATTCAAGTCACAAGTGACTTGAATTGCAAAAAGAAAGAAAAAAAAAGAAAATAGGCGGCCAGAGAAAAAAAAAATAAAAAAACAAAGAAAGAAAAAAAAATAGTCGGTCAAAAAGAGAGAAAAGTTGTGCAATTTTAATTGTTTGGAAGTGAATTGATTGAAGAAAACATTCGACATTATTGAGTTGTGCTTTGTGTGGAGAAGTTGGTATAATTCCTTTGACAAAAACACCTAAAAATTCCTTCTCACCACACCTTACCTAAGCCCCGTTACAACCCATTTAAGACCCTTAGATTCTTTGCATTCAATTCAATCCATTGATGTGATATATTAGCAAGCTTATGGTTAAGATCTTCTATATTTTGACTTGAGAGTTCATCGATACCCTAAACACTTTGAGCGTATTGAGTGAATCCAATGAGAGGGTGTTAGATCCTATTGCATTTTGATTTCGAGAAGATCATTGAGGTGATTGTTCATGGTGTGGTTTATAAGAATTTACACTACGAAATTGTTCGTTTCTTATTTGTCTTTAGATTTAAATCTTAAAGGCATGATAATTTGGATTATAGAGGATGAGTAAAGGTAGAAGAAGGAACGATGGTGAGAAAAGGTGACGAACTTGAGTTATTGTATGCTTGAGGACAAGCATTATTTAAGTGTGGGGGAATTTGATAAGAGTTCATAATATCTGTATGTTTGTTATATTTTCTCATGTTTTAATAGTTATAATTGATTAAATCTTGGATTTTGATTATGTTTCGTATTTTGTAGAGTATATTGAGGAGTTAAATCAAATTGAATTCAAAATCAAGAGATTTGTGAAGATTGGACAGAAATTTGGAGCTGGAGCGCCAAAAAGCTGAGGCTGCAGCGCCAGAATGGTGATAATATGTGAAGATGGGGCAGCAACTTGGAGCTGCAGCGCCAGAAAGCTGAGGCTGCAGCGCCAGAATGGTGATAATATGTGAAGATGGGGCAGCAACTTGGAGCTGCAGCGCCAGAAAGCTGAGGCTACAGCGCCAGCCCGCGGGTTTTGAAAGTTATAAATACTAACCCTAGCTGAAAGAAAACAAGAAGCTTGGATAGAAGGCGCGACTGTTGAATAGAAAATCCATCTTCTCTTTTCTTTAGGTTTTCTTTTAATTATGAGTAGCTAAATACTTTTCTTCCAACTGAAGGATAATTGAAGTCTTGGTTCTTCAAGAATTGTGAGATCTAAATAATTTTCATTTCTCTTTTATTTCTTCTCTATTTATATATCTTCTGTGTTTATTATCAATTATTGTCTTGGTTGATTGATGCAAAGGGCCCGTTGTTCAATTATCAGGTCAATAAATTGCTATTTAGAACTTTAAATCCATAATTGTTTAAATGTTCTAATATTAGTAGTAAAATAACAAAGTTGATTATAACCAGATTTTCGATTTATGTTATGGAGATATATAACCTAGTCTAAATGAATCGAGCTTGTGTATTTGTCGGCTAGAATTGGTAGTCTCTCTAACTAGTAATGCTATCGATAGATTAAATCCTAAGAGCTTATTTAGGGTTGTTTATTAACAAGGGAAGTAATCAAAGAGCTTGTTTTGGTTATCGAGAAAGTAAGGAGAGATAGGTTGTTAGAGCTTGTTAGCAACCATAACCAATTTAGTGAAGAATATAAGATTTTATCCTTGTGTCTATGATCAATTCTCTGAACCAATTCTGAAATTATACCTTCGGTTGGATATTTTCCTGATATTTATTTCTCCTTAGTTTTTAGTTGATTATAATTGCTTTCTCTTTTATTTCACTCAGAAATTTCAAACCCCTTTTTTTCTTTACTTTATTTTTCATTAAAATAAATCTATCCAATCCCTGTGGATTCGACCTTGCTCATCACTGTTAAAATTTGTATTTTTGAGAGTAAGAATTTTATTGTTTGTTGGATTCGACACCCACCAGTGCAACACCCGTGAAGTTGCACGACTAAGTTTCTTAGTGGATTACTTCAAGGAGGTTTCTTGAAGAGAGTGGACGTAGAGTTGGAACAAATCGGATATTGCTGAACCACTATAAACTGAGTTTGCATCCTCTATTCTTTAAACTCTTTTATTTAAAGCACATTATTTGTTTACATGCTTGTGGGTTTATCTATTTTTACAAACTTGTGTTTAATTAGCAAAAGTTTTTAAAAACCCAATTTAGCCCCCTCTTGGATTGAAATCTCAGTCTACAAAAAGGTTCTTGACAGATTCGACATGGGCAAGGCAAAAGCAGTTGCATATCAACTTGTAGGTGACTTCAAGCTTAGTTCGAATCAATGTCGTACAAGTGAGAAAGAGAAAGAGGAAATGGAGAAAGTGCTATATACATCTGTTGTTGGTAGTTTAATTTATGCTATAGTATGCACAAGACCAAATATCGCTCATACAGTTGGTGTAGTTAACCGAATCCGTTCTAATTTAGGTAAAAAGCATTAGGTTGCTATGAAATGGATACTTAAGTATCTCAGAGGTACTTATAAGGCGTGTCTAAGTTTTGGTGATGGAAAGCTTATGCTGGATGGATTCACAAAGGCAGACATGGCTGCTGATATTGATTCCCCAAAGTCAAAATTCTCACAAGACGCAAGTAAAGAAAACAACACAATAAGGGCTTGATCTTCATCATCGAGTTTCATATCAATACGTTTCCAATCCATAACAATTTTATTAAACTCATCAAGATGTTCTTGAATAGGTGTACCTTCTTTCAACTTCAAAGTATATAATAATCAAATATACCTGAGTTGCAAGAGACTTTTTCATGTACAGGCTCTCCAATTTATTCCACAGACCTACAGTAATCTCTTCGTTAACGACTTTCAGGAGAACCTTGTCTGACAACGATAACATAATAGCACTATGTGCTTTCTCTTCGATCTCCTCATTCTCTGCACTATGTGCTTTCTCTTCATTAACGACTTCCACGGAACCCTTGCGCTGCAATAGAGTATTTATCTTGATCTTCCATAAACTGAAATTGTTTTGACCATCAAACGGAGTTACTTTAAACTTCATCGATACCATCTTGAAATCCTGACCAAAACCCTAACCAAAGCTTTGATACCAGTTTGTTGTAACGAGATCGATAGATGTAACCAAAAGAAATAGCGAAACCATAATCCAAATAATCACACAAAAATAAACGAAACAAGATTTACGTGCTTTGGCTGGTTAGGCTTACGTCCACATGAGAGAAGAGAGAAATTCACTATCAAAGATGAAGAGTATAAAATTCAGTTATGAAGTCTGTGCTTCCAAACCCTAACTAACGCCTTTATATATAGGCTACAAAACATGGCAAAAAAATTCTCTGAACCCCTAAAAGAGATTTGTTCACTTGTAGACTTAGTCATCCGCTTCGTGAACTAAATCTCAATTTTCTTTCCTTTCAAAATTGCTCTAAAATATTTCGGGTCAGAATGAAACTTTGAATCGAATCGAAATACAAGACATCTCAACAATAGAGAAAAAGAAATTTGCGTTTATTAACCAGCTTATGTGGCATGCATGACCACATGTGTCACACTTATGCATCTTAGCCAAGTTAACAACCCAACCTTAACAGAAATTTTATTTGAAACAAGCCCAAAATATACGGGTGACATTTTTTCAATTGAAGAGCACAGGAAGATAATTAAGGCTAATTACTCCAAAAGTACATGATAGTTTTATAAATTGCCCTTTTTAAGGTACGAACTTACCAAGTAACTCCTTCGCCATGCTAAACGTACGAGCTTACTTTCCAAAATACGCATATTTGTATTGGTGGCAATAACATAATTAACAAGTTGAAAGTAAGTTCATAGGTCACGTCTCATACGACTAGAGCTTTCAGTTGAGAGTGAGTTCACAGGTCACATCTCATAAGACTAGAACTTTCTTCTGCAAAGTCCATTAAAGACACGCCCATTGTTAATGGGTGTCTTTGCAACAAGAGTAAGAGACATCCATTCAGGACAAACTATTGTAGCCTAGGTCGTGGATTCAATTTTTCACTCAGTGTAAATAATTCTTTTTGAGTCATGTTTGCGGACTTTATTTTTAGTTTTAATTGGTGTATGTAAACCGGACAGTTTGTATGTACTCTAAGTCTAAATGGGTCAAAAGCTTTAATATTTCGTTACCCAAAAAAATGAAAAGAAATTATTATATGTTTTGGACACAATATTATACGGTATGTTTATCCTCTCACATAATTTGGTAAAATCCATACTCAAAACGAACATTCTTTATTCGATCTATATTGATTTTGTGAGAAGATGAATATGTACTGTAACATGTCAAAACATATAAGAATTACTCTATCGCAGAGTGTAATTCTTGATAGAGAGAAATTCTATTGGTAGCTCTAGTTTGTCACGTTGATAGTAGATAAAAAAAAAGGAATTGTTACAAATTTTTAGAACATTGGATAAAAAAAATTAAGAAATAATAAATGAAGATGCAAAAAAGAATTGTTACATATGCACCTCTTGGTGAGTTTGTCTGATGGTAGACCCGGTCTTTAATTAATGCTGGTCTATTTATTAAAAAATAATGTCTCCTATGCTCCTTTTTGATGCCATATAAATAGAACTTCTTCAGATTATGTGTAGCATGTGTTAGGTAGTTGGTCACCAAATAAGGAAAACAAAATAGTATGAAAGAAAATGCTTTTTAAGTATTGCGATTTGTGAGATATTCTATAAGAAATGAGGCCAGGGCCCTTCACCTTAAATCCCCACATTTCTCAGACACTGGGGTCATGCAAGAGCTTGGAACTAGCTACAGACCGCTATAACATACAGCTTCGCCTCCTCTTCTTTTTTCTAGTCAAGTGGGCCACACTTTTTTAACCTCTTGTGAGAATCTAGAAACAACTCCTTGCGGATAAATCTAGATGGTTTTGAGGGATGCGTATAAAAAGTTTTTTTATTTTTTATTTTTAAAAGTGAAAACGTTGAGTGAGACGTTAAAGTGTAAGTCTTTTGAATCTATTAGAGTATTTTAAAATTTTAATAAAATAATATTAATTAGTTAATTAGAATAATAAAATAAAAATAATTTAAATTTAAATTAATTAATTAATTTTTATCAAAGTTTAATACTTTACTAACTCTCTATAGTATGGAAATTATAATTTTATAAATATTAATATATATATATATATTTATGTATAGATTATATGAAGTATTTTTTATATTGTTGTAACTGGTAAGCGATTATTAATTAAATAATTTATAATTATTATTAAACTAGATAACATATATTATATATTTATGAAGTATAATAATATTACAACAAAAACATTAGCTTAGTGATTAAGACTTTTGAGATTCATTAAGTCATAGGTTCGAGCTTTTAATAAACTTCACGGGTTTGTATAGACCGGGTACAAAAACAAAAATTACGCTCCGGACGTTTAGGCGTACGTTCCAAGGCAAAAAGTGATCTCCCAACAAAAAAAGCGTCCAATTTTTCAGAGACCGTATTTCAAAACACCGCATATAAATAAATAAATAATTTTTTTTATCTGCTTAAATTTTTTAAATAATTAATAATTTAATAATTTTTACAATGAAAAAAACCATTATTGCTATTAAATGTTATTACTCCGATTATGGTGCACAATGGACATGACAAAACAGAATAGCGGTCTGTTATAGTCATAGCAGTGAACAATTGCTTTTCATTTGATCCCCATCACGGTTTGATATAAAATTATTAATTCTTTTTATCTCTTTTTAATTATCTGATAAAAAGTTCAATAAATTTCAATTAAAAATCAATTGACAAATCAACATATTTCAACTCAAAATCAAAATAATTAACTGTTTAATTTTTAATTTTTTACTTCATTACAATCATTATTTATTTTATCATATATTAAATTGTGTAAAGTTGAAAAAACACTATTTAAAACCCATACATATTTCTTGGTTTAACACCCATACATCTGCGAAAAACACTAGTTAAAAACTTGATTTCTTGTGAAAGAATAATGGATGACAAACCAAGATGAATGCAACAATTAGGAGCCGAACACTATTTGATATCTATAAAAGAAAATTGCATGATTTTGGTCAACCAAATGTCGTCTCACTTTGAAGTGAAAAAGGGGACCTCAATTTTGTTTTCATGTTATACATTCTGACATCGAACAACGACCTTGCGCAGTGATCGTTGACTGATCATCAACAAATTAAGCTAAGAAATTACCTCTTTACTACACCTCAATTCAAAGAGGACAATTATGATTTATGACCAATGGATAAGCACACGGTTTATTATTGCAATTCCTTATTGGACGTTTCCAAATTGTTCCGACTCAGTGGCTGCTATATTGTAACCTTCAAGTTTAGTCACTAATGGATAAGCACACGGATCATTATTTTTTGGAAATTTTTTTGATTGACTAAGATTATGACGAGATTTGTATCATTTTCAACAGAATTAAAATAAAAATTAAGTCCATGATGAAATTGAATACTATCTCGATAAATTTAAATTTAGATTTTCTCCGTTTAATAATGTAATGTTCAATTTTACCATGAATTTGATTCAATTTTAATTCTCAAATAACAATATTCAAATCCAATTATTATGTGAGCAGCATCAACATATGGATAAATGGCAATATATTAATTATAGATATTGAACTTAATATGCTACATATAAATTGATTTGTAATATCACTTCACTATTGAATAAAAAAATAAACTTTACATATAACATATATAGAAAATTCACAAAACAACGACTTGTTAACCCCATTCATTAATTGCTGAATGGCATGTTTTGCCACTTGACTTGGCCGGTACTACTAATTCTTGGCCTACCTCATGGCATTATTCAATCAATCAAAGATATATATATATATATATATATATATATATATATATATATATATATATATTCTTTCTACAATATAATTTCTGCAACACTCGGGTGATTTTAGTTTCTTGTGAGATTAACAGTCTATCGATAACAACATTTGATGTTGAATGATTGGAACCTACACTAATAATGCATCTCTCTCATCTCACATCACACTGCAACTAGAGAATTCTTAAGAATGCCGAGTATATAATGAATTATCATTCATAAAAAGACAAAACAATAAGTTGTTTTTCTGTCTCTCTTCACTATCAGTGATTGAAAATGTTTGTGATATAAAAAAATTTCCTACCGAAAATTTTTAAGAATTTCTTATGTAACTATGTAGTAATGCTCACGTAAATTAATATACATGTGTATCTCATGCATGTGGGAAGTTGGATAATGTGCTTTTTAATATTAGGCCAATAATGATATGTGACATTAACCCTTATGATCACATGCATCTATTATCTTATATATTTAATGACGTGATATGTTATGATCAGTCTGTTACGTAAACACTCAATAAAGATTTAGAAACCTCGTTCTTGCCACTGATTTTAGTTACCCCGACCAACAATCAATGAAAGTCGTTTTTCTCACTTGTTACAGTGTCAAATAATATTTTTAAGATTAAAACGGTAATTTATCGATCTAACTTTTAAAAATATCGTTCAATTACTAATAGATTGATCGAGTGTTACAAATGAGTGATAAGTTTGGGGTTCTGTACCTCTTATATGCAAACACTAAAGAAATTTAAGGTACACAAAAATTACTGGAGTACATAATAACAGCATGCTGCAAACCCTACTCCACAAGTGTAAAGTACCCACTTGATCAGGGAATATATATACAAAGAGAGTATCATCTCATATTGTCATATATATCCAATTAAGTAATGTAATGAGCATAAGCATCCAAAGCAACTTAGAAGTTAGCGGTTTTGGAAGATAGAAGCCATTGGATGAAGCTTTGGAGTGTAGCAACATCAGCTCTGTAGTGCATTTGTGTAAATTCCAACAAATCTGACCATGTGAAATCCGGGTACCTCCTGGTCCCTTCTCTGCATACAAGATCTCGTGGGGGTCTCACCACTTTGTCTTCTTTTGGGCACACAAAGAAAACTAGTGATCTCCTCACTCTCTCTCTATTTACCACTGCCCTATGCAGGCAGCTCTTGTATCTTCCATTAGATAATGCCTGCACATTAAATTTAAAATAATTACCATTAGAGACTTGTAAGATTGCATTATGTAACACTTTATTTATTCTGCTGGATTTGTCTAATTGTCTCATTAGGGCTTAATTCTGCTTACATCACATTCTTAATAATTAAGAGTAGTATAAGTTATCCATTCCCTTTATGGATACCTTTTACTGGCACTCTAAATCTAAATCGTTTTGGAAAATTCACTGTTAATTTAGAGTGACAAAAAAATCTTTTAACTCTTTGAATAAGTTGTTGGAGTTGAAGAGCTCAAATGGATTTATAATGTAATCTTGAAAATATAAATTTATGGGTCTTGCAAATATAAATATGGTTTCACTTGTATCTTAAATGAAAAGCAGAGAAGCCACATAAAATTATGGGCAGCCCTATTCATACATCTCCTTGGACATTCATTTTAAATATTTTGAAAACTTAGAGTGATAAAATTAAAAATTACAACGGAGTTTTTTAGGGTTTCAAATTGAGAGTCAAGTGGGGCTGTTTAACTATCTTTATTCCCAAATTATATATTGCAAAATTTCATTTTGGTATGGATGTTAATGTCTTACTATATCTTTGCAATTAATGTAGATAATTAATTTCTCTTATGACTTAATTGTCGTATATGCGTTTTTGTCATTTATGAATGATATTTGTAAGGGTAAAACCGAGCTAGCTAGCACAATAAATTGCATCATATATATGGAACTTATATAACAAATTTAGGTGTAAATTAAGTAGAAAATAGAAGGGTACTGTTTATTTAATTAATAAGATCGGCCAGTAAAAATTAGTAGTAAAAAGTTACCATGAAGGTATCACCAATGTTAATGACGAGGGCATCCGCTCGAGGTCGAATTGCTTGCCATTTTTTATCAGCAAAAACTTGGAGGCCACCAACTTGGTCCTGATGAAGTATTGTTAAGGAGGTTGGGTCACAGTGAGGGCCGGTGCCAAAGGTGAGGCCAGACTTGTTGCAAGGGGGATAGTAATTGCACCTCATTATTGAGCTACCATCTTCGAAAAAATTTCTGTAGTGTAAACGATCATCAACTCCCAAGCTCATTGCCAAAAGCTCAAAAATCACTAGAGATAATCCCTTCATTGCTTCACAATATTTTTGGTAAACCCACCTAAAAAAAGATATTTAAGAACACTAGTTACGCATGTCTACACACATTTGTAAGCAATCATGACCATTCAAACCCCACCAAAAGAGATAGGCTAGAGTGTGGGTTTCGCTCTATGCAATCTCTTTCTTGTGTGGTTTTATTTTTTTTGTCTTTTCCTCCTCTCCACCACTTCAAATTAAGTAGGAAAAAAAACAAAACAACCCATTTAATCGATGAATTTTTAGGTGTTTTTGGCACATGAAAAAATGTATATGCCACAAATAGTTTCAATCATCAATTAAAAAAAAAATTTGTTGTCTCATCTCTTTGTCAATAGACACATAAGAATTCTTAAAATTTTCAATTTTTAAAGGGTTTTATTTTATTTTTTTATGTTTTGCTCATATTTAAGAGGAGAGTATATATCTATCTCGTCATCAAGGTTTTGGCATGGTGGAATGTCTACCCCAAAAGAAAATGGCTAGGGGTCCTGGCTTAAAGCCTAAGCTTTAAGGATTTCTCTTTTGAATCTTTCACTAAAAAATAATAAAAATCTTGTAGTTATATATGAATCAGTGTATTAAAAATTTTACTTCACCATTTTTAATTCTTTCGATTGAGGAGTTGTACTGATGAATTTATGTACCAATTATTATACTGTACTCAAGGACAAAATGACTACTGGCATTAAATTGAAAACATGAAGTTGTGTGACTTAAATGCAAATTAAACATCTTCAATTAAACTTACCCTTTGTGCTCAAACTCTTCCCCTAAAACAGATTTGAAATAATCAACCACATAAGGCTCAGTGTTGACCTCACGATTGCCATGGTATC
This sequence comes from Bretschneidera sinensis, assembly GCA_023935145.1. Taxonomy (NCBI): domain Eukaryota; kingdom Viridiplantae; phylum Streptophyta; class Magnoliopsida; order Brassicales; family Akaniaceae; genus Bretschneidera; species Bretschneidera sinensis. Next base: position 39,852,153 of record CM043705.1, read on the forward strand.
CAAAAGAAAACGTCTCCTTCCATGGCAACTTAGACGTATACCTATCCGCATGGGCACCAGAATACCCTGAAATACCGCCAGGCTTTCGTTGCAAACTGAGTTTCTTGTTGAGAGGAAGCTTGAAAACATCATCTATCTCTTTATAAGCAGCCTGAATGAGACTTGCATCGACACCGTGGTTGGTGACTTGGAAGAAACCATGGCTCAAGCAAGCTGCTTTAACAAGCTCCACCGCATTACCAGTTGCCTTCTCATCACCTTTCATGAATCCATTTAAGTCTATTAAGGGTTCCTTAAGCTCTTCTTGATAATCAGTGGGAGTCAAGTCCCCATGTGGCCATGTGAACTCTGTTGGCATGTTTGCTTGTTTTTGTAACGCAGATGAGTCAAAAATCATGATCCCATCTTTTGGTTCCAGCTGAGAAGGACACGAAAGAAGAGTCTTTGAAGCGCTTGTGTCCATTAGGAGAGACATTGCACAGAGGTTGGTTCCCAAAAAAGCTATTTATGGAAGATAAACAAAAAAATGAGGAGGACCTAGATAAAGTGAGTGATTGAGCTATAGGAGTGACAACTAAGAATTAAAGAACAAGATATACATAGAGAGAAAGAGATAAAGAAGAGTAGCAAACAACATTAATTATATATATGTTAAGGGTATTCGTGGAATGTAATTTTTTCCTTTTTAAAAAATGACATATTTGGTTAAGTGGTTACTTACAACTTTTAAAATCTTTTAGCCAAGAAATTTGGGTTTAATTCCATTCTACGTCAATGCAAAAAGAAATAAAATAATAAATAAAGGCAGGTGATATATATATATATATATATATATATATATATATATATATATATATATATATATATATATATAACCGCATATACAATAACAAGTGACTTATCAATTAAATTAATTGATATTTATAAAATTGGTGATATTGAAATATTAAAATTTATTAACCCCAAACGATTTGAAATAATAAAATTACATCTTATCGTCAAAGAAAAAGAAAACGGAAATAATTAAGTGGCGTGAGAAAAAAAAAATTATCTTATTAAAAGCTTTTGTTATGACAAAAAATGACTGCTCTGGCAATATAAGAGAAAGGCCAATAGAGCGGTCAATTGACATTGGTAAGGTCGAAGCTGTGGAAGAGTACTTGTTAAGACGCCAACAACAGAGACGAGAGGACACCCTTAACACATTTTGGTCACTTTCTTAATTTCATATTAGTAACAAATTAGAATTAATTCTACCACCATACATGCAGCGGTCTCTATCCTTTAGTTTGATCCTACCTTTTTCTTGTCTCTTCTAACTGATCAAAGAAATTACTTGTTTCCAAGGACCTCTTGTGTAGTATTTGGTACTTGTGATTATCCCAGTAATAAATATATTTCATTTTTGTGTAACTATTGTCTTGGCATGTATGCATGAATTTTGTAAGGGGCTGTTTTGTTGGTGAGATTAAGGTATAATTGAACTATTTTAGTCTCACATGAATAGTTATACCTAATTTGTTTGGAGGGATTTACTATTAATATGAAATTAAGGTAAGATAAAATTAGTCATAATCTCATCATTTTTGTCTCACCTCCCTCTATATGGGATAGAATTTATCCCAATATAGGACTAATTTTTTTCTTTTTCCTTTTTAACCCTAGAATAATAATAATAATTATAATAATATAACTAATTATTATATTATTAAAAATAATTTTTCTTATATCAATAATAACATTTTAAATAAAAATAATTATTAAAATAATAATAGTGTTATTATCATAATAAATAATTACTATTATTATAATAATAAATATAATAACTATAATAATGAAAAAGATTATTATTATCATAATTATAATAATAATATTAATAATATTTGTTTTCATATAATAATAATATTAGTAATAATGATCATAATAATTACAATAATAATGATAATTATAATACTAATAATATTTATTATTATGATTATTAATTATAATAATATTTATTATAATTATGATGATAAAAATAATAGTTTAATAGTATTAATGATTTATTTATTATTATTATAATTATTAAATTTTAAGGTTTGTGAAAAAATTAGATATTGTTAAGGATGATGAATATTGTTAGGATATTTTGGTACTTAGACTTCTTATCCCACTTTAGTCCCAATTTAGCAATCTCATGAACCAAACATAGTATTAAGATATTACCACTTTAATCCCCTTTATCCTATCATATATTAATTCTAATTCTATCATACTAAAAAAAGTTTTGATTCTTAAGACCAAATCACCTATCAGTTTGTGTAATGTTATTTATAAAGTGATCTTAAGGTTTTGGCGATTGAGCCAATTAATCTTCCACATATTATTTTTGATAATAAAATTGCTTTCATTCTTGGTACGCTTATTACTGATAATGTTTTGGTGGCTTTTGAGTGGATGCACCACTTAAAAATTAAGAAATCAGGTCGCCTCAACTATATGACTCTAAAGCTTGATATGAGCAAGGCGTATATGATAAGGTATAATGGGATTTTTCCCAGGTTTTTATGGTAAAAATGTGTTTTGATGATAATTGGATAAGGCTAATCATGATATTCATATCATCTGTGTCCTATTAAACTATTATCAGTAAAGAGAAAAAAGGCTCTATCACTCATCCTCGGGGATTGTGCTGCCAGAGTGATCGTTTGTCTCCTCACTTATTTCTGTTATGTGCAGAGGGGGTTCCCAACATATCCCATTTGTATTTTGTGCATGATAGTCTCTTGCTTTTAGAAGCTACTTCCTAAGATGCTTTGAATGTTATGAGGCTCTTTGAGGTGTATGAAGATGCGTTGGGTCAGAAAATTAATGTGAAAAAATCTCATGTGTTTCTTAGTCCCAATGTTAGCATTGATCAACAACTATTAGTATCTAACATTTTGGGTATTCAGAGTACTTATTTTCATGATATGTACATGAGGCTTCCAGCTACGATTGGTCGGTTGAAAAAACAAATATTTTAGTCCCTTAGAAAAAGGGTTTAGAAAAAATTTAATGGTTAGAATGAGAGTTTTCTATTAAAAACATGGTATGTAGTATTGATCAAGGAAATAACTCAAGCTATTTCGACCTATGTTATGAGCTGCTTTAGACTTCCGCATACTCTTTATGAGGACCTTAATTCAATAATTCGTAGATTTTTGTAGTGTTGTAGAGGGTGCTAAAGGAAAACAGCTTGAGTCAAAGAAAACGGCTTGGGTTTTAAGGACATCCACCTTTCTAATATGGCCATGTTGTGAAAGCAAGTTTGGAGGCTTATATGTAATTCAAATTCCTTAGTGTCTAAGGTTTTTAAAGCTAAGTAGTTTTTTATTTTCTCTTTCTTGAAGGCTCCATTTGGGTATAATCCTCCTTTTACTTGGTGCGGTATTTGGGGGGCGAGAAGTTTTATTATGCAGGTTCCAGATGGCGTGTGGAAAACAAAAAGTCTATTTCCATTTGACAAGATAAGTGGCCCCCGTATTCTACCATGTACAAAGTGATATCTCCTTCTCTTTCTTTGATTAGTGCAACTAATGTAAGTGATCTGATTGATTACATACTAGTTCTTGGAATAGAAAAATTGTTCGAGAGACTTTCCTTCTAGATGAAGCAAAGCTAATTTTATAGATTTCATTGAATAGGTCGAAGGATGTAATGATCTCGAATCATACGAGTATCGGTCATTATTCGATGAAAAGTGCCTAACACATCCTTTTTTTAAAAAAGAGAAATTAGAGTCCAAAGCTGAGAAAAGAGAACTATTCTTTGGCTCCAGTATCTCAATTGGATATCTTTGAAGTCCTTGTAAGTCTACCGGTATAGGAGCACAGCGAAAATTTAAAAATTTTATATCGATAAACTTAATCCTGAGAAACTCTCTATGAATCTAATAGAACGAGATGATTATCTCCATAAAAGATTATGGTTTATACCTCTATGGAGATTTAGATTGATCATTTGGAGAAGAATTCACGAGCCTTTCAAGCATCCGATCTCTAAGCGTATCCACACAAGCAACTAAGAAAAAAAATCTCCTTCTCCGGTATGTTGAGCACCACATGAGGAGGAAGACTAGGGTTGGCTGAAATCTACGAGTGCTAGCTCTAGGGTTTTTGAATTTTAGAGAAAGAATCTAAAATCTAATTTTAGTCTCATAAATTCTACGTTAGGGTTTCTATAAAATAGAACTGGCCCTTACTCCTAAAGGCTTCAGGATTTCTAGAATTGTAATTAAACCTCTGTTTTAATTAATTTCTAGAAATCTCTCTATTAGCTTATTATTTTTTCTTATCCTTACAATTGCCCCTTAAGTTGGCAGTAGGTCGTAACTTTTATGTAACAATTAGATCACATCTAATTAATTAAAACTCATTTGAATTTTAATTCTAATGAAAACTCCTTTTAATTATCCTTTTGATTAAGAATTAACTATAATTAATTCTTAAGGGCTTCTATAAGTCAAGATTGATATCTAGCAATATGTCATGACTACCCAAGCAATATGAATTAATGTAAACCTTTTCATTTATAATTACCATACAATTCAATCATTTGATCGTGTAATGTCCTTGATTAAGCCTAAGACATGGATTTACTGTCAAGTCTTAATTATTTAATCACATGTATCTTGATATCTAGTCTATAACTTAAATGGTGAAATTAGAAACTCCTTTCTATTTTTCATCCCACCTTGGCCAAGGAATTTCCAAGCTATGATTTAATCATATCATATAGGACATTCTATCTCTTTTACTAAGAGTGATGAATCCTCTATTATATACTCACATATCTCCATGTATAAGTGATCATACTTAATTACTACATTTTGTGATCCATGATTAGATTCACATTTAAGTAGCATCAAAGCATGATGACCTATACCTAAGGCATCCATGGTGCCTCAAGTCTAAGGATCACTTGTATAACTGCAATGTAAGAACTCTTATTGACAACCAGTATAATTTTCATTAAGAATTTCTTAGTTGAGTTAGTTCGGTGTACCTGTTATCTAGTAAGCACCTGCATAACTTGTTTAGTCTCTCACACACTACTGACCGTGAGATTAATCACCTCTAACTCTTTGAGAAAACATAGTATGTACCAATCTATCCGGATTCACTAATGCCCTTCTTAGTGATCGAATGATTAAGAACATTTAAGAATGAAACTTATGGAAATACATCTCATAATTATGATCTCATCATGGTGCTTATTTCCATTGCTCTTATTCTATATCCTTTATTATGTAATGTTCATGCAATTTTTTTTAATGAACATGATAAATAATGTAAATGCCATTAATTATTATTTATTGTCAATAAATAAATAAGATTATTATAAGTAACATGTCCATAACATCAAATGTTATTAGCTTGTAGGGCATACTACTATCAATCTCTCATTTGCACCAAAGCCAATTGCCCATCTTCTTAAAATAGTGATCGAACTGTTCTTTAGAAATCACCTTATTTAGTGGATTTACTTTATTTTTTGTTGATGAAACTTTTTCCACCTTTAAATTATCTCTTCCAATGATCTCCCTAATAAAATGGAATCACCCCAAAATATGCTTGGACTTCTAATGAGATCTTGGTTCTTTTGCTTGTGCAATAGCACCATTGTTATCAATGATGAACTTTCTCATCCAAACAACCTCCTTTATAGCTTCTGATGCACCATTGTATTCAACTTCCATGGTCGAATCCACAGTGGTTTCTAGCTTGGAACTCTTCCAGCTCACTGTTCCACCATTCAAGGTAAACACATATCTAGAGGCCGATCTACTGTCATTTTTGTCAAATTGAAAACTAGAGTATGTGAAGCCCTCATGTTTCAAATCTACTCCTCCATATATGAGAAACAAATGTTTAGCTCTTCTTAAGAAATTAATAATATTTTCACAGTTTTCCAGTGACTCTCATCTTGATTGGACTGAAATCTGCTCATAACAATTAGAACATATGCGACATCAGGCCTCCTACATAACATTGCGTACATGATGGAACCAATTATCGATGCGTATGGTATCTTACCCATGCGTTCTCTCTGTGGAGTCTTTGGGGACATCTCCTTAGAAAGAGAAATTCCATGACTCATTGGTAAGAGTCCTCTTTAAGAATTTTTTATGCTAAACCTTTGTCTATGTACACATATTAGGACAAGTCTAGCATCCTTCTAGATGTATCTCTATAGATCTTTATCCCCAAAATATAGGATGCTTTACCCAAATTCTTTATGGTGAAGTTCTTTGACAGCCAAACCTTGCCTGACTATAACATAGCTACATCGTTCCCAATGAGTAGTATGTCGTCAAGGTACAACACCAAAAATGTTACAACGCTTCCACTGACTTTCTTATAATACACACATGGTTCATTCTCATTTTTAATAAAATAAATTGATTTGATTCTCTCATAAAAAATGATGTTCCAACTTCTAGAAGTTTGCTTTAAACCATAAATAGATTTTTGAAGCTTGCATACCTTGTAGTCACTACCACTAGATGTAAAACCCTCAGGTTGTGTTATATACACATCCACCTCTATGTTTCTATTGAAGAAAGTAATTTTTACATCCATATATCATTTCTTATAGTTATGGTATGCAACTATTTCAAGTAAAATCCTAATGGGTTTAAGTATGGTCATTGGAGAGAAGGTTTCGTCAAAGTCAATTCCTTGCTTTTGCTTGAAACCCTTAGCTACTAGCCTTTCCTTATAGGTCTTGACTTATCCATCCACTCCAATCTTTCTCTTGCAAACCCATTAGCAACCTATAGGTACCTTTAGGTTCAGCAACCAAAGTCCATAATTTGTTGGAGTACATGAAATCCATTTCAGAATTTATGGCTTTTAGGAACTTCTTTGAATCAATGCTTAACATTGCTTCTTCGTAGTTTGAAGGTTCCTTATCATATATAAGGTGTGCCTCTTGGTCACAATTTATGAGAAATCAATATCTCTCTAGAGCTTTGGATATTTTACTAAATCTATGAACTGGTTGTGTAATAGGAAAATCCATTGATTCAAGTTCCTTAATTTGAATAGTACTATATTATGCTTTTTGTGACATCAAAATCTATCTTATTCCCACAACTCACTTCTAACATAAACTTTTTTTCTAGAAAGGTAGTATGATTAGAAACAAACACCTTTTGTTCCTGTGGATGATAGAAATTAGTGAAGTTTCTTGAGGATATCCCACAAACCTACTTTATCAGACCTAGTTCAAACCTTTCTTGTATGTAACTTCTTTACATAAGTGGGACAACCCCAAATCTTAACGTGTTTAAGATTATGTTTCCTCATTTTTCATATCTTATATGGAGCCTTAGGTAATGCCTTTGAGGGAAGTTTATTCATTAAATATGTGCCAATTATGACAACATACCCCTAAAAAGATGTAGGATGATCAGTGTAACTCATCATGGATCATACCATACCCAATAAGTTAAGTATAGTTCAAAAAGAAGTCCACTGAGTGAGAATGTCATTCTCTTCGAGATAATTGAAAAAATCATTAAACAAGTATTTGTTTTCTCAATCAGATCGATGAGTTTTATTACCTTTCCGAATTTTTTTTTTCAACTTCATTTCAAAATTCTTTGAAATTTTCAAATTATTCAGACTTATACTTCATTATGTACGCATACCTATATCTAGAGTGATCGTCGGTAAAGGTAATGAAGTAGGAGTAACCTACTCTAGCATTAAATTTTAGGAGCCCACACACATCACTTTGTAGTAACCCTAATATCTCCATGTTCACTAAATGAAGATCTAGTCATCTTTCCTACGAGACAGGTTTTACAAGTTGGATATGATTCAAAATTCGATAGATCAAAGAATCCATCTTTTACCAACTTGTTTACACTATTATCATTAATATGACCTAGTTTGAAGTGCCACATATAGGAATGATTTAGATCATTATCTTATTTCCTTAGTTGTTCAATATGAAGTATTTTACAATCTACTTCTAGATTGTAAGTCCCTACGGCTAATGTAGCAATGCTTACTCCATTTCCAAGGTGAAGGTTGATTTCTTTTTTCTTAGTTTCTTTACTATAATAAATGCAAGAACCATACTCGATATCTAATACCCAAGTAATAAGTTAATTTCATCAAAGAATAACTAAGACATATCTTTCGAAGGCTTATCTTGCAAGGTGATCCTTAAAGTTTTTTTTTTTTCCAATATCCATCTTTGCCACAATTGAAGCATTGTCCTTTTTCCTTATAGGATTTTGATGAAATGGACTTGCTAACACTACCCTTTGCTTTCAATGGTTTTTTCCTCCTCTTTAAGACATTCTTGTTCTTGAGTATAGATGGATAAAGGGTGTCTTTATCTAGGTACTACTCTTTTTCATTGGTTACCCATCAACAAGCATAAAGGGTGTCTTTATCTAGGTACCACTCTTTTCCGTTGGTTACACATGCATTCAGCTCATTCCTCAAAGCCACTCCTTTTGAGAAAGGACGATATAGAAATGGTGCAAATTACATTGAGTAAGTATATGAAAACGAGTGAGAACTAAAAAGTCTAACACAAACCCTTTATAAGTAAGAAAGAAGCTTCCGTTTCGGGTGCACTTTTAATATATTAGACAAGTAATTATTTTCATCCGAGCATAAAGCAATGATGACGGGTAAGGAGCCACCATTTAACCTTAAAGGGGCTCAAATCCTATGTCAATGGTCCACGTGAGAGATTCCGGGCTCGGGAGATTTTGGTACAAAAAGGTGAGGAATTAAAGCTCCATCTCTTACCTAGACCAAAGTCTAGCCGTTTGCGTTTCAAGGTAAATTATCCAAAACTTTAATTTAAATCTTATTACTATACACTAATAAAGCAAAGAAGCACACATTCACAGTTTATATTCAAACAAGATGACACCAAATATTATATTTAACATGGTGTAGTAAAAGTAAATAACACATAACCAAAAAAGAGAAAGTGCTTTAAACGTGGAATAAAGGTATGGTCAAGATTACTTATGATTTGCAAATTAAAGCATGAAATTAAACTAAGTAGATCAAACGTGCAAAACTAAACATGTGTAGTTTAGAACTAAGTTAAACATGTAGATTTGAATAAATGAACTAAAACTAAGCATGTGATAAATGAGAGATTCAAAGTGGCTTTTAACATGCAAAAGTGAAATGGTGCACTCAATGATTGACCAATTTTTTTTTTTTAAAGAGAATATGATTAAATTTTTTTTTAAATAAAGCACATAACCTAGAAGAAACGATATGAGCATCATAAATGAAATAAGACAAAGAAAAGGACATTGAAACTACAATGGATTTCATCAAATGAAGAGTAATCTAAATTGTTTAACCCATTTTCAAGGTGGTTCAAACACATAAAGCATGTTAGCAATTTTATTTCACAACCAAAAGAAATTTAACTAACTGTTTTAGCTAAGAAAAGTTTCCACATGCATGAATAATCCTAGGAGATTCCGAGCACTTTTGTGGATTTAGTAAGTTTGGAAGATTGATTTGATTTCATATTAGAAGTTCTCTCTGTTATTCTTTTTTGTTTGACTTTCTACTCTCTTTTTTTGTGTGTATGTGCACTTTTCTCTTTTGTTATACGTCTTCTCTATTTGCTCTCTTCTTTTATCTCTCTAAACTTCTCTCATTTTCTGTATGGTTCTTCCTCTCTAACTTTGTGTTATGCTTTTCCTTTTCTTGTGTTAATGTGGGGTATTTATAGGAAGAGAGTGGGCTCTCCATGTGAATAAAAAAGATAAAAATAATGAAAACAAAAAAAAGGGTGACCTCCATGTGAAGAGGGAGGAGAGGGGTTCAACTTTTAAGGTGAAAAAGATGAAAGTTAAAAGTGGTATTGTGGGTTTAACTAAGTAAAAATAAAAGGAAGACTTCCTCCTTTAGGTGGTCGGTCATGGGGAAGATAAAAGGGACTTTTTGAGGTAGATGCTAGAAGGTGTAAAGTGAGTTTAATAAAGTAAAAAAGGAGATGAAGACTTCTTCTTTGGTGGCACACATGGGGAAAAGAAAGAGCAATTTTTGAGGTGAAAGTTAGAAAGATTAATGTGGGCAAAAAGACAAAAGAAGACTTCTTCTTCGGTGGCACATATGGGGAAGAGAAAGAGAAATTTTTTAGGTGAAAGCTAGAAGGAGTAAGTTTGGTTTAATAAACCAAAAATGGGGAGGAAGACTTCCTTTTTGGTGGCACACATGTGACCGGCTATGAGGGAGAAGAAGGGTGCAATTTTTTATGTGAAAAAAGTGAAAGCTTTAAGATGAAAAATGAGGTTAACAAAGGAAATAGGGGGAGGGGGAGTTCCTCTTTGGTGGTTCTTGAAAATGGTGGAAGCTTGAAGTGTTATGGTGAGTTTAACAAAGAAAAAAAAGGGAAGAAGAAAATTTCTTGTTATATCAATCACATGGTCAGTCAAGAGGGGGGGGGGGGAAATAGTGTTGTTTTTTATAGAGAGAAAGTGGACTTTGACATATAGGAAAGAGTGAGAGCTTAAAGAGGAAAAGTGCATTTATTAAATAAAAAAGAAAGAAGAAAACTTCATCTTATTTTACTCACATGGCCGGCCACTTGAGGGAGAGAGAAAGAAACAATATTTTTTATGTGAAAAGAGAAAGTTTGTTTTAAAAAGTAGAACCAATCAAGAGGGGCCAAGTGGAAGGTGAAATTGATAATTCAGTCATAAAATTGGATGGTCTTCTTGAGCTTGAATTTTAGGCCAAAAGTGTTCTGGGTTAGCAAGAATCAAATGGACTTTGGTGGATTTTGAGCTAGGCCAAAAATGAATTCAAAGCTTTAAGCTTGTATTCGGTGGAATCAAATATGGCTCAATTGATTTGAGCTTATGGTGGATTTAGTGGATTAATCAAAAAGAGTTTGCAAATTTTCTAATCCGAAATTAAATTTAAACCTTTGCATGTACCAAGTATGAGCACATTATAATCAAATATTCGTCATAGGAATCCACATGTGTCTCGTTCAAAATTTTATAATGAAATTGGGTGTCTACAATTTGTCCTCTTTAATTAGGGCTCTTTTGAGAGTTCCAATCAAAAGTTATGTGTAACCACTATTTTATTTCAAAATCTTAGAATGAAAAATATGCAATGCGCGCATAAAAGTAAACTTCTTGTTGGGAAAAGTTGGTGTCATGGGAACACCCATGAGAATGGTACGTACTTGAAGCGATGGAGCTGGCATCTGTTCACTTGTGCGATACTTTTGGATTGACTAGTGCTTGCTTTAAAGAATTGAGTTGCCTACTGGGAGGACTTTTAGTTTTTTTACTGGGAGGAATTTTGATTTGATTGTTGGGAGGAAATTTGGGTGATTTGCCTGTTGGGAGGACTTTTAGTGATTTTTCTGCTGGGAGGACTTTGGGTAATTTGCCTATTGAGAGGACTTTTGGTGATTTGATTGTTGGGAGGAATTTTGGTTTGCCTATAGGGAGGACTTGTGGTGATTTGCCTATTGGGTGGACTTTTGATGATTTGCCTACTATGAGGACTTATGGTGATTTGTCTACTGAAAGGCTTTTGGTGATTTTTGAGTTGATTCTACGGAATCTTTTCATTTTTATTTGTTAAATCTCAAATTTGTTGGGCCTGAACTGATTCATGGCATTTATAATTATTTTATATTTAGTTATAAATTTTGGAAAAATGATGTATGCAAGAGATCACTTTAAGAATTTATAGAAAAATAACACGAGAGTTAAGGTTTTAAAATGGTTAGTAAGTTATAGCTTTTTTGTGGCGCCTAGCAAGATTTTAATTATTTTTTATTTTTCTATTTTCAATAAACTTTTGCAGCTAAAGTCAAACTTTTCCCAAAGCCTTAGAAAGTAGTCATTAATTTGCACACCATGGCCTGCTTTGGCACTTAGTGGCCTATTCTTTGACCACTCATTTTATGACTCAAAATTTGTATTTAAATCTAGTATTTCCTCCCATTTTGTTACACATCCTCTAGTAGATCTAAGAACAAAGCTTCACAGCTTGTCCACTATCTTCTTTTTCCTTCATAAAAAATGGCCATGGAAACCATCTCAACTTAACCAATACGTTGGATGGACAATGTGAAAGGCATCGAGCTCAACAATTTCTCTTGGTATGGAATTAAAGTGATTTTTTCGCTTAAAAGCGTTAGAATCGATTGGAATTTTTTTAGGGCAGCTATAACAAAGTGGGATACTGACATTCATGTCTTTTGATTTAGTCTTGATGAACTTTGCCCGACATATGAGGAATTTTGTGCGCTTATCCATCGAAAGTTGTCTAACAAAATTTTCCTAGCTTAAACGCACCATGACTTAGATTTCTCGCACTATTTCTGTGACTTGCTTTACCATCTCTGATGATTATTCGGCATGGGTCTAGGATCATGCGAAAGTGTCTCAAAATGAGGAAAAGAATAAAAGAAGAGCTTCTAAAGGGAGTCCAGTGTGACTTTAAAATGATATCTTGTTTCTTGAGATTTTTATTATGTAACAAGAAAATCCTTAAAGAATGAAAAAGAAATGGCATGTCCGAAAACTCAAGTTATTAATGCACTAAATTGATCCACATTTAAATTCCTTATTGGCTCAACATAGTGTGAATTTCCTTTTATTATCTTTCAATTTTTTCACAAAAGATGTATTCACACAGAAATTACAAGTGCAAAAAAAGGGAAGCATGATTTCCAAGAAAGTTAAGATTGCACCAAATTCGTTGCCTACATATCCACAAATAGAATCAAGCCTTACATTGTTCAAGAAATGAAGACGGTTGAATATGCCTTTAAGAGATTCAACTCATATTTTGCCTAAGCCTTAAGGGTTTTTGGTCTAGCGGAATGCTTTAACTTTTGCCTAAGCCGCCCATTTGAGTTTTCAACTTAGCGAGCTCTTTTTTTTTAGAAAATGGTAGAAAGAGTGAGAATATAAAAATGAAAAAAGAGGAAAGGGGATCACAAGTAATACTTCTTTTGGCAATCCAAATTGATGGGCTTAGTGAATTCATTATCGTTGATATCAGTAATGTGAATGGCCCTTCGGATAGGATCTTCTTAACTCGATATAGGTCTGCCCAATTTGTTATGATCTTGTCTCTCGGGTCATGGACTATTGCTATGAGTTCTTTTACCACATAATCTTCATCCATGATATCCCAATGCTTCACTTTCTGGTTGAGAGCACTTGCAACCCTTTTCTAATATCCTTGAGCATGATGGAGAGCCTTCAGCCGCTTATCGTCAATCAATGCCAACTCATCATATCGCCTTTGAATCCAATCTGTCTCTTCCAACTAGCTTTCCATTGTTGTCCTTAGTGAAAGAATTTCCACCTCGATTAGGAGGACCACCTCCATACCATAGACTAAAGAGTAAGGAATAATGCTTGTAAAAGACCTTATCGAAGTCCGATATCCCCATAATGTTAGAGGTAGTTTCTCATACCTATCATGATAAGTCTCCACCACTTAGCCAAAATGCTCTTGACATTCTTATTGGTTGCTTCTACTGCCTTGTTGGTATGCAGCCAGTAAGGAGAGGACTTGTGGCATTTAATTTTGTACTTATTGAGTGAGTTCAGGACCTTACCTTAGAAATGTGTGCCATTCTCTAAGATTAATTCAAAAGGTACTCCATAGCTACAAATGATATTATGGTTAATGAACCGTGCCACATGCTTAGCCTTTATGAAGAAAAATGATGCAACATGTACCTATTTAGTAAAATAATAAATTACCACTAGGATGTATTCATTACTATTGGAAGCCTTGGGATATATTTTTCCAATCATCTCTATGGCCCAAGTAGAGAACAACTAGGGTGTGGTCACGCTGAAGAGCTTTCGGAGTGGTAAATGTTGTAGATTTCCATGCAACTAACATTTAGGACACTTCTTCACGTAATTACAATAACCAATTTCCATGATGATTTAATAGTAATCTAAGAGGAGGATTTTTCTTGCCAACATTCTCTCATTCATGTGCAGACCTCCAGTAACTTCATTTACTTCCATCATGTTTCTCTCAATAGTGTTCTCATCTGCACAAAGCAGCTGGATCCCATCAAACAATCTCTTGTAAAGTCTCCCACCATAAATGAAAAACTGGGAGACTAGTAACTATATCGCTTGCTTGTCTCATTTTTCACTATTAGCGGGGATATCCCCCTTTTACAAGAAGTTCTGGATATCAGTATACCAGGTTAAACCTTCAGATGACCAAGCTTAGATCTCGATAGTTATGCAATAGGTTGATTCATCCTTTTGCTTAACCACTAAGGAAATTGCTTTAACTCTTTTAAGAATTTCTAACATTGAAGCTAGAATGGCCAGTGCATCAGTGAACTAATTCTGGGCCCGTAGTAGATAAGCAAAGGTTATCCAATCGAAGCACTAAATCAAATTCTCGAGATCATTGATGAACGAATATTTGTCCTAGTATTTTGTATATTTTTAAGTATTTATTTATATGTTTAGCTTAGGAATTTGTTACTTTGAGTTGTTTTTCGTCGTTTTATAGGTTCACAAGCACTTGGAAAGGAGTTTCACTAAATTTCCAGAATTACCTGTACAGATTAGTCATTTTTGCAGATTAAACTGTATTGATTCAGGAAGAACCCAGAGATGAGCCATATATTCTTGGAAAGATCCAGATATCTATTTTCTGGAGAATTTTACGGCTCGTAAATATGATTTTTTTTAAAGAAAGTTATGGCATTTTTAGTAGATAAAAGGTCAGCCTGTACGTGATTTCAGCGTGGCAGAAGTGATTTTTATGGATTAAACTGTATTGATTTAGGAAGAACCAGGAGATGAGAGATATAGTTTTAGAAAGATTCGAATGTCTATTTTCTGAAGAATTTTACAGCTCGTAAATATGATTTTTCTAAAGAAAGTTATGGCAGTTTTAGTAGACAAAGGACAGGCTATGCGTGAATTCAGCATGGCAGAAATGAAGGAGCCATTAAATTCTGATTTTTTTTTGGGGATTTGCATGGGCTCGGTAGCAGCACAACTAGACCAGTTCTAGATAGCAGAAACCTGGCCTGGACAACAGCAAACACATAGCCTAGACAGCAGCAAGACCGAGCCTGGACAGTAGCAGAAGGACACAGCCTGAACAGAAACCCTAGGGCGACTTTTCTACATACAAGGTCGTCTCCATACAACTATATATAGGAATTTTAGACTAAGAGAAGGAGGGGAGACAACGGTAGTTCTTGGAGAGATATTATCAAGAGGAGTTTTGGGAGGTTAAAGGAGGAGACGGTTTCTTTCATCAAGACAGCTTATCAAGAGATTGAAGATGACGATCAATTGCTTCAAGACTTTGAGGATTCATATTGTAATTCGGGAAGAAATTCTATCTTTGCTCCTTTTGTCCTTCAATATGCTTGTAACTCTAGTATTTGAATTCTGTAATTAGGATTTAAACATGAGCGGCTGAACGCATTGTTGAGCGTTTGGCTTAGCTACCTTAATTGTTTTGGATATTTTGGTGGATTTAGTTTTATGAAATTTTCCAAATTATTTATTATTCAATATCCTTCATATCTTTGATTATTGCTTGTGGATTGGCCATCTATTATTGATAGTCAAGGTTAATATTCGAGATTAGGTTGAGGACAAATCATCTAGACCTAATTAAGCTTTCTTGAATAGGAATTTAAATCAGGATTCAAATCAAATTGTGATTTAGGTGGTTGTGTTTTCCTTATACTTAATTTAACTAATTAATTGATGAACACCATATATGGGATTTAATTAATTAGTTAAAAATTGAGAATAAACACAATCAATGGCATTCTCTAGTCTTAGCGGAAATACCAATAATCTTGGATGTTGATTAATTCTTTATATTTACCAATGTTCCAATTCATGATTGGATAGCAAGCTAAAATCCCAATTGTTCTCATTGATTATACTAATCTCTTCATAATTTGTTTCGTTTAATTTACTTAATTATTTTTATTTCAATTTTCTCTTCACTAATCTTTTAATTAGAGTGTTTAGGATTTAATTTCAGAGTTTGTTTTAGTAATTTTAAGAAAGTAATTTAGGATTTAGACCACTGCAATTCCTTGAGGGATTGACCTTAAGAGTAAACTCATCGCAATACTATTTGTGATTCGTGCACTTACGAGCATTTAAAATTTGCACATTAATCACTTTTATAACATTTCATCCTCTTATCTTTGGTCTTTCATTCTTCGTGAGATTGAATAATGATAAAGCAAAATCTTCATACATTGTGACCTTTTGACACCGGGCAGAATAGCGATGATTCTGCAGGCTAGTTTCAGCAGATATTTCACAGGAAAGAAACACAAGAAAAACCCTAAAAACACAGAGAAACAACTCTGATATCTAATTTAAAATTATGCAAATACCAATAATAATGATAATCTGTCTTTTCTGTATGTGGCCTCCTTATTTAAAAGGTCAAAACAAAAAAAGAAAAAAATCCAAAAAATATAATCCAGGGGAAAACTAAGGAAATTACTAAAATTAAGCGATTGTATTAAGGCAGAATCAACGGCAGTCAATTCTGACTTGAATACAAAAGGAAATTGCAAATGGAAAGTTTCCTAAAACTGCAAACTGCAAATTTGAAGGCCTAAAACAGAATCAACGGCAGTTAACTATTCTAGGTAGTCCACCTGCCATTTTTGCACTGATCTACCAACTCAAGGTATCTCAGTGCCAACATCGTGTTATCTGACAACTCAGCATCATCTGACTCGGATCCTCATGCATCAGTCACCTCGGGTTGGAAAGAACTCGTCCTCAAGTTCACAATAGATTCATTGGAATCCACAAAACAAGGATTGAGGTATTTCACATTAAAGACATCAGGCGGCAACCTAGTAGGAAGATCCTCTGGCATCAGGTCAGAAAACTCTGCTAGCAGCTGCTGCACATCTGCTGGTAAATCTGGATTCATGTCTACTGCACTTGTCTGCTGCACTATTCCCACAAGGCAGCAGAGTATAGACCACGTCTCCACGCTCAATCTCAGCTAAAAACCTGGACATCGAAAGCAGATTAGTATTATTGGCTACCGGGGTAGGAGTTGTTCCTTCCCAACGAGGTGCCAATACAATCTTCTTCCCTTTGATGCTAAGGGAATATGTATTTTTTCACCCATCATGAATAACACTGCGATCATACTGCCAAGGTATGCCTAGCAATACATGACAAGCATCTATATACACAACATCACACCAAGCATTATCAAAATATTTCCTACCAATCGAAAAAGACACTAGGCATCGCCTATCTACTGTTACCTCACTGCCTTTATTCAGCAATGACAATTTATACGGCTTAGGATGACGATCTGTCTTCAACTGCAGTTTTTGGACAGTCTTTTCAGACACTACATTCTCACAACTACCACTGTCAATGATCATCTTGCAAACTTTATCTACAACTGTGCAGGTCGCGTGAAAAATATTGGTTCTCAACCAATCGTCCCCTGTATCGCCCTTGGGGGTCAGTAGACTCTTACGAATGACCAAAGTCTCATGGCCATCTCCATACAACACATCTCTATCTTCATCATCATCATACACAGGCTCTCTAATCTCCTCAGTTTCGTCTACCCCGTCGTCCTCAATCAGGAGATTTTTGCCTTTATAACTAGCAGGCTTCCTGCACTCAGTTGATTTGTGCCCATGTTCACCACATCTGAAACATCTAATATTTGGGTTAGAGTTACCTTGGAGTGGTTGCTGGGCAGGACGGGATTCCTAAGGGTGAACTGGTCGACTATTTTGATCCTTTCTGATCACTGGTCTCCTGTTCTGCTGTTTTTCCACCGCAAGTGCACGCTGGTATGCTTCAAAAACGGTCCACAGTGAGTGAAGGCTGAGGATATCCTACAGGGGCTGCTGTAATCCCCCCAAATATTGTGCCACCATCTGCTCTTCTGTCTCGGATAAATCATTTTGGGCTATCAATTGATAGAACTCCTCCGTATAATCATCCACCGATCTCGTGCCTTGCCTCAACGAATGAAGTCTCTGAAACAAGTTTTGAGTGTAGCCGAAAAGAAGGAAGTGACCCTTCATCTTCTTCTTCATCTTCCCCCAATCTGTGATCTTGGTCTTGCCCTGCCGATTGTGTGAGCACCTCAACTGCTCCCACCATACAGATGTTCTGCCCTTCATTTTGATGGCGACCAGTTTCACCTTGACACGAGTTGGGACTTCCTTATACTCGAAAATACGCTCCACTTCATTCAACCAATAGACGAATCCCTTCGCCTGTAACGTACTAGAAAACTCGGGCAGATCCACTCTGAAACCGAGGTCTCTATAACGATCTTCCCAACCACAGTGCTCCCAAAATCGAGCAGGATTGTGATACGGGTTTTTGAAACTAGAATCGGAATCGTGATCTTTCATCTCACGATCATTGAAATTTTGCGCCGCTAGACGCTGGGTTAACTCTGTAACTTGCCTCTGTAAATCCTCAATCATCGCATCCTGAATATTATGATCACGGTGTGGGGCTTCCTCGTTCAGAACCTGCCCGCGTCGACCACGACCACCAGCCATGGAAACTAATGAAATCTCACCTCAGGAAGATGCTGAAGCTCTGATACCAATGACGCTGGGCAAAATAGTGATTATTCTGCAGGCTAGTTTCAGCAGATATTTCACAGGGAAGAAACACAAGAAAAACCCTAAAAACACAGAGAAACAACTCTAATGTCTAATTTAAAATTATGCAAACACCAATAATAATGATAATCTGTCTTTTTGTATGTGGCCTCCTTATTTATAAGGTCAAAGCAAAAAAAGGAAAAAATCCCCGAAAACATAATCCTGGGGAAAACTAAGGAAATTACTAAAATTAAGCGATTGTATTAAGGCAGAATCAACTGCAGTTAATTCTGACTTGAATACAAAAGGAAATTGCAAATGGAAAGTTTCCTAAAATTGAAAACTGCAAATTTGAAGGCCTAAAACAGAATCAATGGCAGTCAACTGTTCTAGGTAGTCCACCTGCCATTTTTGCGCTGATCTGCCAACTCAAGGTATCTCAGTGCCAACAACATGTTATCTGACAACTCAGCATCATCTGACTCGTATCTTCCTGCATCACTTTTTTTGCCCTAATCTCAACGAGTGTTTCTAGAGTAGCAATACAAGCTTTGTACTCAGCCACATTATTAGTAGATTTGAAATTCAAGAGAATTAATAATGTAGTGATGATTCCTTCATAAGAAACTAACACTGTCTCTATCCCAAAACCTTTCTGATTAATAGCCTAGTTGAAGTACATTTTCCACTCACAGTTTTCAATTTCTAGAATTTCTTCATCCAGGAAGTTGAAGTCTTCGATCTCTTTCCTTTTTTTGGGAAATCTGTCAAAAAATATGAAATTGTCCCCCTCTTTCACTGACTTCTAGGTTACATACTGAAGATCAAATTGGGAGAGAATGATAATCTATTTGATCATCCTTTCGCTTAGGGTTGGGGCCTCAAATAGATGCTTTAGCAGATCTAGGTGGGAGATTACTTTCAATAAGAATGATTGAAAGTAGTGCATGAGTTTCTTTGTGGCCCAAACTAGAGCGTGACAGGTCTTTTCTACCCAAGAGTATTTCAAATCATAAGCCACGAGTTTCTTATTAAGGTAGTAGATGGCCTTTTTCTTTCTGTCATCATCCTCTTGAGTTAATATGGCCCTTATGGAGGTGCTAATGACTGACTAGTATAGTAAAAGCAGAGCTCCATGCTTGGGTGAGACCAACATTGGAGGGTTCTTGAGATAGTCTTTGAGTTTTTCAAAGGTTTTCTGACATTGTTAGTTCTATACCACTGGCGAGTCTTTTACAAGCAATTTAAAGATAAACTCACAAATATGGGTAAGTTTAGAAATGAACCTGCTGATATACCGAATCCTTTCCAAAAATCCCCTGACATCTTTCTCTATCTTCGGCATTGAAATTTCTAGAATTTCAGACACCTTTTTCGAATCTGCCTCGATTCCCTTCTTGTTGAAAATAAAGCCCAAAGATTATTGGTTGTGACTCTGAACAACTTTTTAGGATTCAATCGCAGTTTGTACTTTTTAATTCTATCAAATAATTTCTAGAGGGCATCTCAATATCCTTCTCTACTTTTAGACTTAACAATCATGTCGTGCACATATACCTCCACATCCTTATTATATCATGCAAAAGAGTGGTGGCCATCATCTGATAGGTTACCCCAATAGTTTTGAGTCCAAACGACATGACTTTATATCAAAAGGTCCTCCACTAGGTAGTAAAGGTAGTCTTTTCTCTATCTTCAATAGCCACAAGAATTTAGTTGTACCCTGAATAGCTATCCATGAATGATAAAAGGGGCAATGCTAGTTGTATTATCTACGAGGGTATCTATATGAGGCAAGAGGAAGTTTTCTTTAGGATTGGCTCAATTCAAATCCCTATAGTCCACACATATTTTGATCTTACCATCCTTCTTCGGCACTGCTACCACATTCGTTACTCATTGAGGATACTTGGAAACCATTAAAAAACCGGTTTGAAACTGCTTGAGGATTTCTTTTTCGATTATGACTACCCAATCTACTCTCATTCTTCTTAGCTTATGTTTGACTGGTCTAACCTTTGGATTTAATGGGATCTTATACTGGATAATCTCTAGATCAATGTTTGGCATGTCCTTGTATGGCCATGCAAATACATCTTTGAACTCTTTTAATTCCTTTTCAAATAATGTTAAGCCAATGCAGATTTCTTGTGGATTTTCATCAAGGCATAAATTAATGATTTGAGTTTATTCCATTTTAGATTGGGTTATGCTTTCTTTCTCATTCTTAACTAGCTCAATAATCTTTTTTGGTAAAGGAGATTCTTGGCTAATTTCATTTAGGAGTTTCTAATCATACAAAGAAGGCTCAAAGTACTTAGAATCAGTTATTATTTCATTCAGTTTTTTCACAGTGCATCATTTAACTCTATAAGGGGGTCAGTGACATCATTCCTCTGCTCACCCTAAACACAATAAGAAGAAAAAGAAAATGATGCTTGACTAGACTCTTTATTGTTGCTAGTGAAGAAAACCTTGGCGTGCTGCGTTTCACAATGGTTGGTATATCCATCAAGTAGCTAGATTAACATGCTTGGATCGAAACCATTCACCTGAACCTCTTTCATCAGCAAGATACTCATAGCTTCACTGCTTACTATGTCAATTACCGCTACTTTCTCAAAGGTAAAACCATGCAGCTCCTTACTTTTTGTCAGAATACCAAACACAAGGGCATGGAAACTTTGTCCCTGAATAAGGTTATTACTTGATTTTTGGCTCTGTATTTTATATATTAGTGGAAATTCGAAGGCATTTCCCTTGGTTTGTGAAGCCACGGCCTACCCAGCAAAATATTGAAAGATGCAATGATGTTGATGACATGAAAGTCATGCACAATATCATCAAAACTCACCTTACATCTCAAGCTTACTGCCCCGACTACCAAGGGCTTAGTGATGTCTCGGGTAGAGCTTATCTTTCTAAAGTCCCAAAACTCGTGTTGTCCGAAAGGGTAGGACATTCAAAACTGACCCATTATCAACCAACACCATAGATATTTTTTTTTTCTCATGACACTTTATTGTCAAATGTAGAGAAATATTATGTTTTTTTGTGCATGGCAGGACATCTTTTTCACCAAAGGTTATGTTTGATTCCATTTTCTTTGACACATCAATTAATGATAAAGGATCATCAAGGGAGGTGTTTGTTGGGATGTTCACCCCACCTAAGTTATCGAGCATGGACTGTCAGTTCTTGTTTGAGGACATTAGTAACCCCCAAATAGAGATATTAGTATGTCCTTTCTTCAACTACCGCAGCATTGGATCTTCATCTTTTTCATTCTCTTTCTTTTTTTCCACTATCACTCTTTCATCATATCTTGCATCTCTTCTATGGTTATCAACTTTGAGGTGAGGCAGCTTAAAATGATGGCCTCCTAGAGTCAAATGACACACCTCTTCTTCTTACCCACTGTTACTATCCTATATAGTCTTGCTTTTCTTGCTACTCAAAGTCTTGCTACTTTTTCCAGATTTACCGTTGTTGTTGTTATTGTAGTCCTGACTCTTATGGCTTGTCATAATTGCCATTCTTTGCACTAACTATTCCATTCTTTGCCATAGCTATCGTTGTTGCACTTACTACACTTTCTGCCCCTTTATGGTCAGTCACTACTTTTCCAATCACTTTTTTTGCTACTATCCTCCCATCGTCTTCACTATCACTATCCCAAATTCCATTGACTGAGGCCCCATTTCAAGGAATTTTATACTTGAAATTCTAAAGGAACTCTAGGGTGAGAATGGGTTTGTGTTTAGGCTTATACTTAGTTACTAAGGTGATTAGGGTAGAGAGGTCAAAGGTAGAAAGTGATTCCTTGATTATGTTAAGGGAATTTTTTGGGGATACATTACATAATTAGGCATTGGATTATTGGCAATATAGGGTGGCTCAATACCATTGTCAATAAGGTTTTAGATTTTACTTTTTAATCTAGGGCACCCATCAGTATCATGGCCGACAGATTAGTGGAAATGACAGATTTGGAGAGGTCTTTCTATGGTGGAACTGCATTAAGCATGGGTCTTACTGGTAGAAGGTAGAGTTTGTCATTTTTTGTGAGGTTGGCTCTTGTAATAAGTTATACTTTGGATATGATTTGGTTGGCTATAGCTCCGATTATCCTATTGCTAAGGTCTTTGGAGATCTATATGTCCATACACTTAACTGACATTGTGTATCTGGGAAAAACTTACCTCACTAGTTTTTGTACCACTGCTGCTCGCACTATTTTTCTTTATGAATCTCCTACCGGTCTTTTAGATTTTTCTCTAAAATATAATGTATTCAACCTTAGTGCCTGAATCAATCAATTGCTCAAAATTGGCGATTAGCATAGCAAACATTCTCTTATGGTATACAGGTTGTAGATTTTTCATTATTATTCTGGCCTAGTCTTTCTCCATAGGTCTTGAGGCTACCTTTATTGCAGTTGACCCGTATTTGATTTTAATAATGATAAAACACTACTCTAATAGAACTAACAGTTTTATTTAAGTGTTTTAAGCTGTAAAAGCATTCAGCATAGTAACAAAGATGCAAGAACTCAACTCGATTCAAACACCAAGACAAGATAGAAGATCTAGAATAGGCATTAAGGTAATTAAAACAATTGTAAATCTTTTATATTCAAATACTTAGCTTGATCTGTGGATTATTTACAAAAGACTTTGGCAAAACTAACCATACAAATGTTTCTAAGTCAAAAATAGTTTTAAAACATGAAAAATTGGATTGAAGGACAACCCAATCGACTGGCTCCATATACCAGTCGATTGGGATATGGGACAGAAGGTTCCCAATCAACTGGTGTTAAGGATCCAGTCGACTGGTACCTGGGATAGAAAGTTCCTAGTCGACTGGTGCTTAGAACCCGGTCGACTGGTATTATCCATAGCCTAAAAAGTCAAGTTTCTCACTTGACCCAGTCGATTGGTAATTAAAAAAATATGACCGTTTAAGACGCGGGACTTAAGCATTTAATGCATTTAAAAGAAGAAGAGAACATATTCAATTCAACAAGAAAGCTCATTAATTCTCAAAAGTTTTGAAATATTTATTGTTGAGCTATTCTTCAAGCTTATTCTTGAAAGAAAGATATTATTCCTTTGTAAAATTACTTATTGCTATATCTCTACCATTTACTTTACAGCAAATCTCATTTATTATAAAGAGGAAAGAGTTGTAATAACTCTTAGAGTGTTTAGAATTAAACACTTATTTGTTACTTCCGTGAGGAAGGGATTAGCTTCTGTGAGGAAGGGATTAGCTTCTGTAAGGAAGGAATTAGTTGTAAGGTTTGTGTAATACCCTTAAAGTTACACGAGTAATGTTTTAGTGGATTACTTCAAGGAGGTTCTTTGAAAAGAGTGGACGTAGGGTCAGAAGGATTGCGATATTGTCAAACCACTATAAACAGAGTTTGCACTTTTTCTTCCTTTGAACTCCTTTACTTTCAACTATATTATTTGATTGTGTGCATTGTGTATTTAACTATTTAAAAAATTGCAAGTTTAATTACAAAAGTTTTTAAAACCCAATTCAGCCCCCTCTTGGGTTTGAACCTCGGTTTACGATTGGTATCGGAGCTTCGTACTCAATTTCAAGCTTAAAATCCTTAAGCTGATTCGATTGCATCTAATACTATATTGAAGGGAATTCTTATACTAGGCCTCCCTTGTTCAATGGCTTTAACTATAACAATTGGAAAAATAGAATGAAAATCTTTGTCAAAAGAGAAGATCACAATCTATGGAGGGTCATTGAAGAGAGACCTAGAATTCCTACAAAGAAAATAATCATTGGAGAAATCAATCATACAATGCTTAAACTCAAAACAGAGTTTAATGAAGAGGATTGTAGAATGATGTCTATCAATAGTAGAGCAACTAGCATGTTACATTGTGCTCTAGATATTACAGAATACAATAAAATTTCTACATGTATTTCAGCTAAAGAAATTTGGGACAAATTTTAAGTTAATCCTAAGGAATCACACGTAATTCTTGTAAAAAGAATTCTAAGATATCTACAAGGGACTAAAAACCTAGGATTATGGTACTCTAGAGAATCATCTTTTGAGGTTGTTGGATATTCGAATGCTGATTTTGCGGGTTGTAGGCTAGATAGAAAAAGTACTAGTGGTATATGCCAATTTTTAGGGGCAATGTTAACCTCTTGGTTTTCTAAGAAACAAAATTCAGTTGCACTATCTACCATGAAGCGGAATATGTGGCTGCCGGATGTTGTTGTGGATGAAAAACAACTAGAAGACTATGGCATGAACTTTAAAGATATTCAAATTCATTGTGACAACACTAGTGCCATCAACTTGACCAAAAACCCTATTCAGCATTCTAGAACCAAACATATAGAAATTAGGCATCATTTCATAAGAGACCATGCTCAAAAGGGTGATATTAGACTAGAATTCATTCTTTCAGACGATCAAATAGTTGATATTCTTAAAAACTCTTAAGTGAATATAGCTTTTGTAAGATAGATTATTGATGGGCTAAAAGATTATGATAAACTGTATGTTTGATTGCATCAACATTCATCATATGCATATTTCGCATCTAGTGGATGATTATTAACCCTTATTTAATATTTCTCTCACTCAAGATGACATAGATAAATAATTTGTGCTGAAATCTTAAGTTAGAACTCAAATTTTAAGTTTTCTAGAGGACCCAGTCGACTAGTGTGTTCACCTTAGTCGACTGGTATCCCACTGCCCATTTTACTAGTCGATTAGTTTAAATCATCCAGTCAACTGGTACTACAAGACATTGTTTGGAGCCAAAATTTAAAATTTTGGTAACCTACCCAGTCGACTGGTAAGGATCACCAAGTCGAGTTATATGTCTCTACGAGTTTACCCAATCGACTAGTATGTCTCTACGAGTTTACCCAATCGACTGGTATCCCGACCCAGTCGATTGGCATGTCGAAAAATTTCCAAATTTAAAAGGGCCCAGTCAACTGGTACCCTAACCCAGTCGACTGGTATCACGATTCTATAAATAATCTCTTCCTATTTTTCAGTTTTCACGCCATTTTTGAAATCCCAAAGTTTCTCTCTCTAGAAAATTCGTGATTTCAGTCCCAAATCTCTCAAAACTACTCTATAGAACCCTTAATTTCATCCCATATCACCTCCATTTCAACTTTTCACGGTTGAAAATCCCTTATTCCCCAAAATCTCTATCCAAAATGACATTTTCACAATGACCGAGAGAATCCAGATTAAAACCACCATAGGAGGACCTCACGCGCCTACAAGGCCCCGGTCCAATAAGTCCTCTGAGTTGGATAACAAAAAGAAGGGGCTAGCTGGTTCTTCAAGCAAGAAGGTGAGGTCTGAGCTTGATGACTCATTTTTTTGGAGCCCCGTCGCCAAGAACGGGAATAATTATGTCATCTGCAACAAAAAGATCATGACGAGTAGATTCATTGATTTTGATTCTTTCTGTCATGCAAATTTTGACATCTACCCTGCTTTTGAAGCTATTAACCTCACACCCCTAGTAAATATCTACCAAAAATACTACCCCTACCTCATTCACCAGTTCTACGCCAACCTGGTTTAACCTAGTCCACTGGCTTTTCGTTTCAGAACCCCTATGATGGGCGTAGAATTTGGGGTAAACGCTGACCTATTGGTCAACATCCTAAGGATCCCTATGGGAGGGATCCAATGGATTCTAGATGGCTGGCTGGACAACTTTAACTATGAGGAGGCATACCAGATTGTTAAGGGCAACCCTAACTACATCTTCAGGACCACTACATTTCACTAATGTAGTGACATGCTCCTCAATTCAAAGTTATTCAACCTCATCGTGAGTTGGACCATCCACCCACGACTCGAGAGTCGGGGGCTATCTCTCGAAGATAGATGTGGTATTGATCTAATGTCTCAAAATAGGAAACCATTTCAATATCTACCTATTATTGCTTGCCAACATGATCAACGATGAAGCAAACGACTTCAGGTGCCTTCCTTACGAGATGCTTATCACCCTGATCCTTCAACATTTTTGAGTCCCCCTACCCTTCTCTGAGGCTCAAGACATCGACTCGAAGGACATCATCAATGTCTCTTCTTTGAAGAAGATGGGGTACACGATCCCAGAGGGTATGATTTACTCCAAGGTAGGGAGAAACATACGGATTGGTGATGGTGATGATCGTAGCGAGGAGGACGATGAGGTTCGTGGTGATGCAACTCCTCTTACTGCAATGGACACTGATGAGTGAGCACCTAGTCCATAGTATGGTGGCTATAGTGATAGTCAGACTAGATATAACGACATACTTCAGGCTATAACGAGCCTGCAGCTGTTCATGTAGTCCAAATTCTAGAGCTTAAGCTCTTTTATCGATCGCATGCATCGTGGCCTTCGTACACTTCGAGACGATTTTGAGTTGAACTAGGAGCACACAGAGGGCTCTTTGACTGAACTTTGAGATCTTCTTCTAGATGGCTCTAATTATCCTACTCGCTGACCTTCTTCATTCTATCATTTAGATGTCATTTGTATAGCTCTTAGATAGTTTTAGCATGAACATTTCATGTTTTATCATACACTTTTATTATTGTACTCGATATCAGCTTCTAAAAGCCTTTGTGGCATGGATGATTGTATATATTTACCTAATTTTTCAGTTATCTAGCTTATGGTTCATACACTTTCTTTACTTTTAAGTTATATGATTACTTGTTTTAAGCTATTCGTACTCTGCAATATGTTTTAGCTACTTATGCTAGTGTGGAAACTTCCAGTTCTTCTCGAGAAGTTTTTCCAATTCTGAATCATGCCTAGTTTTCACATACAAGTTTATTTTTGCCTTATCTTCATGGTTGTGGTGCTTATGCTGCTTATTTTTCAAATTTACACCCTTTTTTCTGCTATTGCCAAAACGGGGGAGAAGAAGAGAAAAATCAATGTAAACTTAGAGTAGAGCATAAATTTAGGGGGAGCTTTGCTCTGATCACAATAAAAAATGTATTATAG
Organism: Bretschneidera sinensis; assembly: GCA_023935145.1. NCBI lineage: Eukaryota > Viridiplantae > Streptophyta > Magnoliopsida > Brassicales > Akaniaceae > Bretschneidera > Bretschneidera sinensis. Next base: position 39,879,818 of record CM043705.1, read on the forward strand.
AAATGCATGCTTGGTTGAGTTGAGATAATTGTTTATAAACTGCGTTTTGAATGCTCAACATGTTGGCTTTTATCCGAAAAACAGAGGAGACTCTGCCCAAATTTTTCTAAAAACCAACACTTAGCTTTAAAAAATTGTTTTTCTCTCATTAGTTTTGTGATCATCAAAAAGGGGGAGATTGTTGACCCGTGTTTGATTTCAATACTGACAAAACACTAGTCTAATTAAACTAACAGTTTTATCTAATTGTTTGAGTGGCAAAAGCATTTAGCATAGAAACAAAGATTCAAGAACTCAACTCGATTCAGACACTAAGACAAGACAGAAGATCTAAAATAAGTATTAAGGTAATTAAAACAATTGTAAATCTCTCATGTTCAAATACTTGGCTTGATATGTGGCTTATTTTATAAAAGGCTTTAACAAAACTAACCATACAAATGTTTCTAAGTCAAAAACAGTTTTAAAATATGAAAAACTGGGTTGAAGGACAACCTAGTCGATTGGCTCCAAATACCAGTCGACTGAGATATAGGACAGAAGGTTCCCAGTCGACTGGTGCTTAGGACCCAGTTGACTGGTACTCTCCCATAGCCTAAAAAGTCAATTTTCTCACTTGACCTTGTCGACTGGTACAAGGACCCAATAGACTGGTAATTCAAAAAATATAATTGTTTGAGACGCGGGACTTGAGCGTTTAATGCCCCAAACCTACCAAGTCAGTGTCAAACGGCCATATTGATTCAAGACTATATAGACCCACTTCAATGAGCATTTAAAGAAGAAGAGAACATGTTCAATTCAATAAGGAAGCTCCTTAATTCTCAAAATCTTTAAAATATTAAAAAGTCGAGTTTCTCACTTGACCCAGTCGACTGGTACAAGGACCCAGTCGACTGGTAATTCAAAAAATATAACCGTTTGAGACGCGTGACTTGTGCATTTAATGCCCTAAACCTACCAAGTCAGTGTTAAATGGCTATATTGATTCAAGGCTATATCAACCCACTTCAATAAGCATTTAAAAGAAGAAGAGAACACATTCAATTCAATAAGAAAGCTCATTAATTCTCAAAAGCTTTGAAATATTTATTGTTGAGCCATTCTTCAAGCTTGTTCTTGAAAGAGAGATATTATTCATTTGTAAAAGCACTTATTGCTATCTCTCTACCATTTACTTTATAGCAAATCTCATTTATTGTAAAGGGGAAAGAGTTGTAATAACTCTTAGAGTGTTTAGGATTAAATACTTCTTTGTAATTTCCGTGAGGAATGGATTAGCTTCTGTGAGGAAGGGATTAGCTTCTGTAAGGAAGGAATTAGTTATAAGATTTGTGCAACACCCATGAAGTTGCATGACTAAAGTTTTAGTGGATTGCTTTAAGGAGGTTCCTTGAAGAGATTTGACGTAGGGTCGGAAGGATTCCGATATTGCCGAACCACTATAAACGGAGTTTGCACTTTCTCTTCCTTTGAATTCCTTTACTTTCAAGCATATTATTTGATTGTGTGCAATGTGTATTTAACTATTTAAAAACTTACAAGTTTAATTACCAAAGTTTTTAAAATCCAATTCCCCCCCCCTCTTGAGTTTGAATCTCGGTTTACAGTTGCCTTGCCTTGCCTTGCCAGTGAAAGATAAATTTCGTAATGTTCTCGTTAGGCTTTTGCTTAGTTTTCTCCAAGTCCCTTATAGTGATATCTAATTGAGTGTTATATGCATACTGATGCACAAATGCTTGAGTTATAACCTCTCATTCTCTCAATGTGCTGGCTTCTTGAGAGTAATATCACTTCAATGCAACACTAGTGAGAGAGTTGGGGAAGAGTGTAGCCAACTGTTTAGAATCTAAGCCCGAAAATCTTAAAAGAGTAGTAAAATGTCTCAGGTGAGTCATGGGATCGCCATATCTATCAAAGTGATCTATGTTAGGTTAGGCTTACTTTAGGATTGCCGCAAAGCTTTTCAATGCCAAGAAGAGAACCGCCAATGCCTTGAGACTTCCTTAAAGCACTTTTCATTTTTTCAAACATCTCACTAGTGACCTTCATCTAGAAGTCGACCTTATGTTTTTCTTTTGTGAGAAGGTACTCATCATCGTCCTCAAAGAAGTATTCTTTATCACCCCCGAAGTCTTAAGGTTCTTTTCTTGATGTAATTTCCTCAAGATCATCTAGTATTTTGGCCAAGGCAGCCCTCATACTGCTTATATTTTTGAGGATTTTACTAGTATTAGCAACTTTCTTTTTTATCGTTACCCTAACTTAGCTTGAACTGCCCCAATAAGATGAGCTCTCAGTAAATTCTTCCACAATATGTGAGATTACACTCATAGAAGACCTTTTTTCTTCGCCTTCCACGCTTCTTGTCTTGGACTTATAACTCAGTTTTTACAAAAGAAAGAAAGAAAAAAAACACCATTTGAGTTCTTTATGTTGTGAATCCTTTTGCCATTATCACTTATCCATAGTATTACTTTAACTTTATCAATGGGTTTTGGTTTTGCATCCAGAGGCCCTTTGAATGAATTAAAGTCCACTTGTTGATAAGTTCTTAATTAGCCTAAGTGGTAGAAAAAGAAATGTGAAGGAAATTTCCTTTGATTAAATTCCAATAAAACTTTCTTGGTTTCAACCTCTTTAATTCGTGAATTAGCTTTCTTAAAGTGAAGTGTTGTGAGTTTGGTATCAATAAGTCTTCCAAGGGATTTACAACCTAGTGGGGATTTAGGGTAAACCCAAATATCTTATATTAGTGATGAAGATTTCCCATCACATGTATTATTCCACTTAACCCTTAGGCATTGATATAGGAGCTGCTAAGACAATTGATGAAAGAGCTAAGGCAGATTGCAAGGAAGCTGTTAAAAGTAACAACAAATAGCACCTAAGCTACTAGCAGCAAGGGGAAGTAAGTTTGAAGGCATGAAAGAGTAGGGAGGAAGGAGATAAAACTGGTGCCCAGAAACTTAGGATATCTTTAATACCAAAAAGAAAGGAATCAACTACATCCGGACAACTCAGTTGATCAAGAGAATATAGTTCAAGAACAATTAGTTGGGAGTTAGTTAGATTGAGTTGTCAGCTCTAATTGAATTGTAACTAACTTTACTAAGCTCTCTAGTCAGTCCTAACACATATAAATTAGACTGAAACTCTTGTATTAAGGGAGAATATCATAAATCCAAAATTCTTTTTTCTCTCTTCTTACTACTTTCTTGGAGTCTAGAGTTGCACTCGAATCAAGTTTTTTTACTGAGTTAGGGAAGCCATTATTTTCATTCCAAACACACCTAATGGCCAAAAGAACCATATCAAAGAATCAAAATGTCACATAGGGCGGAATCCTGCAGCTTAAAGCCAAGGAAAGAGAGGAATTCATGGTTGTAATGCAGCCTATGTAACAAGATGTCAAGAAACTCACATATGAAATTCAAGAATTGAGGGTCAATACTATTAGACCTAACTCTCATGCCCAATCCCCTCATGATAATCATCTAGAACTATTCTATACAACCTATAATACCACACCCTTCAAACAAATAAAACTAGACTTTCCAAGATTCAATTATGGAGATCCTTCTGATTGGCTGTTCAATGTGGATCAGTACTTCTTGTATCATCAAATCCTAGATTTTTATAAGCTTATAATGGTTTCATTCCATTTGCATGGTCTAGCATGGAGTTGGTATCAATAGATGTACCAAAGCAGTAGACTAAAAGGCTGGAAGGAATTTTTCACTTCTTTGAAGAAAAGGTTTAACCCATTTCTCTTTGATGATCCTCAAGATAGTCTAACCAAGCTTACTCAAAAAACTTCTTTCCAAGACTATCAAGATAAGTTTAAGACACTATAAGGTTTTTAGAGTATCTGAAAAAATCTTGAAGAGTTGTTTCATTTCTGGATTGAAGCCTACAATCAGGAAATAATTCTTGATGCAAAGACCTCAAATCTTAAATGAAGCAATAAGTATAGGAAGAATTTTGGTGGCAGAGGTAGCAGCGAGATAGCTCTCCATAGGAAGTCGAAGTCCTAGACCAATTGCAAATCTATCTATCTTGGGTCCTAAACCAATTCTACAGCCCATGCCAACACTGCCAACACCAAGATTAGTTATCAAGAGACTCACACCCTAAGAATAACAACAAAGAAGGGTGAAAGGACTTTGCTTCAACTGTGATGAGAAGTTAAATTTGGGTCACAAGTGCAAGAACAAAGGCACACTACTATTGTTTAAAGGAATAGAACAAGAAAAAGAAACTATTTCGGAGGACCGCACTACTCAAGAAACCTATGGTCTAGGTATTGACACTAATTGTGCTATCAGTTTTCATGCATTGATGGGGTATTCATCTCCTCAAACTTTAAGATTAGAAGGACAGATCAGAGGGCACACTATACAAGTACTAATAGATAGGGGTAGTACACACAATTTCATCTAAGAAAGAATTGCACACTTCTTGGGATTGACTATTACACCATCACAACACTTCAACGTACAATTAGGTAATGGTGAATGCTTTTCTTGTATTTGGATTTGTCATACTATAGAGATTTGCCTGCAATATCACAAATTTAGTATTGATTTCTTTATAATCCCTATCAAGGACTTGATACTATATTAAGGGTACAATGGCTTCATAATTTAGGTCCTATCACCACTGATTATAGGACTCTAACAATGGAAGTCTTATGGAAAGGAAAACTTGTTTTGTTACAAGGAAAACAAAGAGTAGATTATGTTAGGAAATCACCTTGAAGATGCCCAGGTGGTGATCTTCCAAACACCCAAGTCTAGAGTGACTTGTAATGAATCGTAAATAGAAACAGAAATCAAAGAAAAGAAAGAACACAGCAATTGTTATCGAGGTTCGGCAATAGCCTACGTCCCCGTGAGTTCCTCTGAACTCTTTGTACTAAATCAATGAGTTCTTATAAGTTACAGCAACAACCCTTCAAGAAACCTCTAGTTCTTGAAGATCGAAAGAAGAGAAAAGAAAGTGATAAGGTCTTGAGTTCCCTGGAATTTTCCCCAAGAAAATTCCACTTACAAGTCCCTTGAATCCCCTCTCTATACTACCAGCCTCTCCAATGAGTCTCTCTTGTTTTGTGTCTTTGCACTCTTATAATTGATATCACTTGTAATCACATATTTTTTTTTTCTTTGAATCTAGGTGACCCTTTATATAGTGCACCACTTCTTGAGCCAACCTTTAGAGTCAATCTCCACCCTTAGATCACAAGAACCAAAGACCCACGGCTCTTTAAGATTCTAAGTAAAGCTGTGTGTTTTAAACATTCTCCACGCACCTTACAAAAGGCTGGAAATCTAAGTACCAGTGTACCTGGCACTGCGGCCCAGAACAAGACAGGCCGTGGCTTAAGCCAGAGCACATATACTTCCCTTTCTGGGTGCCACAGCGTGGGGGAGGCTGAGTAGTGATGCATTCCTCCTCTTGGCTTCCTTCATGCTGGGCGTCTCAGCCTGGGAAGGTTGGGCCGCGGCGTGGCTTGATGCTGCACTCTTTTGATATGCTATGCATTGAGGCATGATAAGTGCCAAATATTGCATATTTTGGCTCCTTAATTTACATTTGTTAGCTTAGCAATTTGTTACTTTGAGTTGTTTTCATTGTTTTACAGGTTTACAAGCACTCAGAAAGGAGTTTCACTAAAATTACCATAATTTCCTGTACAGATCAGTCATTTTTGTCGATTTTACTATATTGATTTAGGAATAACTAGGAGATGTCTATTTTTTGAGGAATTTTACAGCTCATAAAAAAAATTTTCTAGAGAAAGTTATGGCCGTTTTAGTAGACAAAGGTCAGGCTGTGTGTGATTTCAGCGTGGCAGATCAGTCATTTATGTGGATTTTACTATATTGATTCAGGAAGAACCAAGAGATGTGCCATATATTCTTGGAAAGATCCAGATTTCTATTTTCTGAGGAATTTTACGACTCATAAAAATTATTTTTCTAGAGAAAGTTATGGCAGTTTTAGTAGACAAAGGTCAGGCAGTGCACTATGCTGCGCTCGAGCGAACAAGACTGTGATCGAGCGCACTCGGGCAGTATCCCACATCAAATTTGAAACACATTGCACTCTTGAGTTTCCCTATAAAAACCCCACCTCACTGAAGCAATTGGTGTGCAATCCGGAGGACTTCTGCTAGTATTCTAGTGGATCTCGTAGGCTTTGCTACCACGAGGGGAAGCACCGCCCAACAGCGAGTGAAATTTCTCCCAATGTATAGTCAGTTTTAATTTAATTCTTTTTTTAGTTTTAAAGTTTATTTTAGCACTTTTATTGTGAACTTTAGTTTCATAATTATGAGAGGCTAAAATTTTCATCTAAGGTTGAAGATAAAGCCTCGCCATTGTTTGGCATAATATTTTCAGATTTGTTCATACAAATTCTGATATTTTTAGTATAAATGTTATGTTCAATTATTTGAGTAAAATCTTATGATTGATTGCTTTTAAATTGTTAAATTTGATATTCCTTGTATTTCATCTGCCGGATACGGCGGATCATTCAAATTAGATTGGATATCCATTGTGATTTGTGAATTAAATGGATACATTGGATGGTTTTGGTTTAGTTTGGGTATTCGCCATGATTTGTATAATGGTGGATTCATGGAATGATTTGATAGATTATTTTTATATAGAACATGAAGATATATGCTTTACTTTGGTGGGGTGGATTTATAAAACCTTAGTGTTTTTATCAGTTGTTTTTAAATCAATTTAGTTTAGTTTATATTTCTTTGCAAGATACAATCCAAAATTCGAAACTAGGTTAAAATAGAGTTAGTTTAGATAAAAATATATTTTCACAACGCAATTCCTTATTGATTCAACCTCGCACTTGCACAATACTAAATTGCAAATGACTCGTGCGCTTGCGAGTAGTTTAAAACTCACAACAAGTTTTTGGCGCCGTTGTCGGGGAATTGTTTTGTTTATGAAATTTTTGTCTTAATTGATTTTATTTTTCTACTAGTTTAGTTAGCATTTTTGTTTTATTTTTCTTTTGCAATTTTATTTTAATTTATTTGTTTCTATTGGCTATTGCCCATAAAAAACAAAATAAAAATTAAAAAAAATGTGGATGACTCCAGCACCGGTTTCACAGTCTTTAGAGGACACCCTGAAGGATTTCATGAAGATGACTGACCAGTCCATCAATACAGCCAATACATTCAATGTTGATAGTTGTTCCATTTATGCGAGTCCTATACATTTAGCACAGAATTGCCTATCCATGTCGGCTTTTGTCGAGTATCCCATGGAACAAATGAACGCTTTCAATGACTGTTGGTGGCAATCAAATGGATCTTACTCCGAGACGTACAATCCAGGGTGGCGGAACCACCCTAATTTTTCATGAAAGTAGAACCAACTGATGAATCAGGGAGGTGCCCCTCATCATGCTGACAATCAATACCCTCCTAGATTTCTTCCATCAATTCCAAATTATGGTCGCTCAGCCCATCCAGCACCATCACCCGCTTACCAAGCTCCCACTCAAATGCCAGTGTCAGTCTCATAGTCATTGGAGGACACCTTTAAGAATTTCATGAAGATGACTAGCCACTCCATCAACGAAGTAAGGAGTGCGCAAATAGTAAACACCCACGCGATTGCCAAGCTAGAGAGTCAAATGGATCAAATCGCAAGTTACGTGGGTGAAGGAGAGAAGGGAAAGTTCACCAGTCAACCTGTGCCCAACCCGAAGGAACAGTTTGCGATGGGAAATTCATCGACTCCTACGCACGGACAGGAACAAGTGTAGTCGATTGCCACATTGAGGTCTGGGAGACAAGTAGCCAATCAAGTGGAAGAGAACCCTGCTATGCAGCAAGGGCAAGAAAGTGTCAATAAGGAGAAGAGAGATGCTGAGCCATCTACAGCCACACCTACTATTAAGGATCTTCCTAGGTCGTTTGTACCTAAAGCACCTTACCCTGAGAGATTACAAGTGCCCAAGAAATGAGGACAGTCTAAGGACATTGTGGAGGTATGCTTTGCTCAGTTTGGAGAGGATTTGGATTTGGATAAGCTACTTAAGCAAGCAAATGCTATCTTGGAGTCTACTCCTCAGGAGAGCAATAAGATGGAGAAGACTGTGGGTGAATCAAACATTGAGGAACCCCTGGAGGCATGCTTTCTCAGTTTGGAGAGGATTTGAATTTAGATAAGTTGCTTGAGCAAGCAGATGCGACTTTGGAGTCTGCTCCTCAGAAGAGCAGTGAGACGGAGGAGACCACCGCACCTGAACCCCCTAAGAAGGAACTTAAGCCTTTACCGGACAATCTTAAGTATAAGTTCCTAGGTCCAGCAGATTCGTTGCCTGTGGTTATAGCTTCAGATTTGTTTGAGGCTCAAGAGGAGAAATTAATAGATGTTTTAAGAGAGCACAAGGAAGCTATCCGCTGGACTATTGAGGATATCAAGGGAATCAGCCCCTCGGTGGTGATGCCCAAGTTACATTTGGAGGAGAATGCCAAGCCATCGAGGGAGCCACAAAGAAGGCTTAACCCAACTATGGAAGAGGTTGTGAGGACTGAAGTGATTAAGATGTTGGATGTAGAGATCATTTATCCAATCTTTGATAGCGAGTAAGTGAGCTCGATTCATGTCGTACCAAAGTGGGTTGGATTGGTGGTAGTGATGAATAAAGACGACGAGTTGGTTCCAACTCGTGTGCAGTCAGGATGGAGAGTGAGTATAGACTACCATAAGTTGAATTCTGCCACAAGGAATGATCATTTTCCACTCCTATTTGTTGATCATATGGTGGAGCGCTTAGCTGGGCATGATCATTAATGCTGGGTCTGGCTGAAAACGTTAAACTTAGTGCTTATGGGAGGCACCCCACATCATATCCTTTATGTTTGTTTATTATTTTACATATTTCTTGTTACTGTTTTTCTCTAGTGTTTTTTGTTTTCCAGTCTTTATTTTTCAGGGACAAAGCGTACTTCAGATAGTTCTCCATATTCCAGGTCAACTTTTTCCACATTATTCACACATTGGGGTCAATGTGTAATTTAAGTTTGGGGGTATGGGAGACACATTACACACACTTTGTCCTAATTTGTTGTTGTTTTTCTTCATTTAAAAAAAAAGAAAAAGAAAGAAGATAAATGCGTGCTCATGTTATTTTGAAATTTTAGTAGATCTAAACAAGTACTGTGATGTGATGTCATTTGTGAGCTTAAAATTGTGAACACTTGATTTGATGATAGAGTTTTAAAACTTTGTTACTTACTTTAGGCATTTGAGAATTCACATGTTTGATCTAATCTGAAACGAGCACATTAGCACAAAATTGTGTGAGGTATGACATGCGATTTCAATGTGTATGTTTCCTTGACTTAATTGAAACTGGATGACTTGTATGATAAACACTTTGGCATAGAAACGTATAAAAAAAAAAAGAAAAAAAGAAAAAAAGAAAAAAGAAAAAAGAAAAAAGAAAAAAGAAATATTTATAATGATCATCAATAAACTTTCCACTGAGTAACTGGACCTCTTGCCTTAGTAAGCAGTGAGTGTTCACGTCAAAAGGTGGGAATTTTATTCATAATAATCATTACAAAACTTTTCGCTGAGTAACTGGAACTCTTGCCTCAGTAAGCAGTGAGTGTTCACGTCAAAAGGTGGGAATTTTGCTTGGTAGCATTAAGGCCAGTTTAGTTTTATAGCCTTTTTAACTTGAGTTAGTAAGTCCTTAGGGGTGTCTTTACACCTAATTCCCTAAAACCATCTGGTTTTGGAGTCGTTGACTCAACACTCGATACATGGGTCAATTAGAAAGCTTAAGGGAGCTAAACATAGCAGAGCCTTATAATAAGAAAAAAAAATTTAAAATTATAAAAAAAATAAAATAAAACTATGCCATCGTTGTTCATTTTGATGAGAAATTCTGTGAATCTTGAGACATGGAGACATTGTACATTGAAGTTATTCGGAAACCTCATCGGTATATGCTAATTCATTTTACACTGATTCAAGCTTGTGATGTCTTAGCCTGCCTCTTGTAAGTTTTTAGGTTTTAAAATTGCTATTCATTGCGAAGATGAGTTATATCTTTTTTAAGCTTGCTCATGAATGAATATCATGGTTTTGAGTGCTCCTTAAATTTTTGGATACCATGAGTGATGAACTTATCTTTATGTTCTTTATTTTTCATTTAGTTTTTTTATTTTCTTTTGCTAAGGGACTAGCAAAATGTAAGTTTGGGGGTATTTGATGAGTGCCAAATATTGCATATTTTGGCTCATTAATTTACATTTGTTAGCTTAGTAATTTGTTACTTTGAGTTGTTTTCGTTGTTTTACAAGTTTACAAGCACTCGGAAAGGAGTTTCACTAAAATTACCAGAATTGCTTGTACATATCAGTCATTTTTGTGGATTTTACTGTATTGATTCAAGAATAACCAAGAGATGTTTATTTTCTAAGGAATTTTACGGCTCATAAAAATGTAAGTTTGGGGGTATTTGATGAGTGCCAAATATTCCATATTTTGGCTCCTTAATTTACATTTGTTAGCTTAGCAATTTAGTTTTTTATTTTATTTTGCTAAAGGACTAGCAAAATGTAAGTTTGGAGGTATTTGATAAGTGCCAAATATTTCATATTTTGGCTCCTTAATTTACATTTGTTAGCTTAGCAATTTGTTACTTTGAGTTATTTTTGTTGTTTTACAGGTTTACAAGCACTCGGAAATGAGTTTCACTAAAATTACTAGAATTGCCTGTATAGATCAGTCATTTTTGTGGATTTTACTGTATTGATTCAAGAATAACCAAGAGATGTCTATTTTCTGAAGAATTTTACGGCTCATAAAAATGTTTTTATGGAGAATGTTATGTCAATTTTAGTAGACAAAGGTCAGGCTGTGTGTGATTTCAGCGTGGCATTTCAGTCATTTTTGTGGATTTTACTGCATTGATTCAGGAAGAACCAAGAGATGAACCATATATTATTGGAAAGATCCAGATGTCTATTTTTTGAGGAATTTTATAGCTCATAAAAATGATTTTTCTAGAGAAAGTTATGGCAGTTTTAGTAGACAAAGGTCAGCTAGTGCACCATGCTACGCTCGAGCGCACAATACTGTGATCGAGCACACTCGGGCAGTATCCCACATCGAATTTGAAACACATTGCACTCTTGAGTTTCCCTATAAAAGCCCCACCTCACTGAAGCAATTGGTGTGCAATCCGAAGGACTTCTGCTAGCATTCTAGTGGATCTCGTAGGCTTTGCTACCATGAGGGGAAGCGCCGCCCAACAGCGAGTGAAATTTCTCCCAATGTATAGTCAGTTTTAATTTATTTCTTTTTTTAGTTTTAAAGTTTAATTTTTAGTACTTTTATTATGAACTTTAGTTTCATAATTATAAGAGGCTAAAATCTTCATCTAAGGTTGAAGATGAAGCCTCGCCATTGTTTGGCATAATATTTTCAGACTTGTTCATTCAAATTCTGATATTTTTAGTATTAATGTTCTATTCAATTATTTGAATAAAATCTTATGATTGGTTGCTTTTAAATTATTAAATTGGATATTCCTTGTGTTTAATCTACCGAATATGGCGGATCATTCAAATTAGATTGGATATCCATTATGATTTGTGAATTAAATGGATACATTGGATGGTTTTGGTTTAGTTTGGGTATTCGCCGTGATTTGTATAATGGTGGATTCATGGAATGATTTGATAGATTATTTTTATATAAAACATGAAGATATATGCTTTGCTTTGGTGGGGTGGATTCATAAAACCTTAGTGTTTTTATCAGTTGTTTTTAAATCAATTTAGTTTAGTTTATATTTCTTTGCAAGATACAATCCAAAACTCGAAACTAGGTTAAAATAGGGTTAGTTTAGATAAAAATATATTTTCACAACGCAATTCCCTATGGATTCGACCTCGCACTAGCACAACACTATATTGCAAATGACTCGTGCGCTTGCGAGTAATTTAAAACTCACAACAAGGTGCACACTTTGTGTGTTGAGGCGCCAAGGTCTTATGAAGAACCTTTTCAAACCATGTTTAAACCTTAAACAAACACCAACAATCTCTACCTTTGTCTAAGTGATTAAACCTGAACCCATTGTGTAGAGAACTCAGGATCCAAACTCATCTTGATTCACCATTCAACCGACTCCAATCCTAAGAAGTCCAAGGTAATGATTGAACTCACTTAGAGGTAGAACCTTGGTGCCTAAATCTGCAGGATTTTCCTCCATGGCTACCTTATCCACATGAATGCATCATTCCATAACATTTTCCCGAATGAAATGATACCGAACATCCATGTGCTTTGTCCTCTCATGGAACACCGGATTCTTACATAAGTGCAACGCACTTTGGCTATCCGAATACACCACCACCTGCTCTTTCAGGACCTTCAACTCTTCCAACAACCCTTTGCACCTCATAGCCTCCTCCGTTACCGCTATGTACTCAGCCTCGGTTGTTGAGAGTGCTACCACTGGCTACAACCGAGCCTTTCAACTTACACAGCATTCATTTAGGCTGAATAAGTAGGAGGTAATCGATCTTCTTTTATCCCAGTCTACTTCATAGTCCGAATCCGCATAACCCTAAAGATAGATGGACTTACCCCTCTTCTCATAAACTAGCCCCACATCTAGGCTTCCCTTCAAGTACCTCAGCAACCACTTTATTCCAAGCCAATACTCTTTTCCGTGATTACTCATAAACCTACTGAGAACACTTATTGCATGAGCAATATCTGGTCTAGTGCTTACCATGGTGAACATAATTGAACCAACCGCACTAGAGTAAGGGACCTTTTCCATTTCCTTCTTCTCCGCCTCCAATCTCGAACATTGATCGCTGGAGAACTTGAAATGACCAACAAGGGGAACCTTCACTGGTTTGCTATCTTCCATAGAGAACTTAGATGTTATCTTCTCTATGTAGGAGGTCTGAGAAATCTTCAATCTGTTTCTCTCCCTTTCCCGGATTATACACATCCCAAGGATCTTCTGTGTATGGCTAAGATCCTTCATCTCAAACTCTGAACTGAGTTGAGACTTCAATTCTTCTATCCTCTCCCTGCTACTCCCAACCAGCAGCATATCATCAACATAGATGAGGATTATCACCCCTTCCTCCACCTTGTGCCCCTTGTAATACGAGCATAAATCATAGTAGCTCCTCATGAAACCCAGGCTGGTTACAAAGGAATCAAACCTCTTATTCCATTACCGAGGTGATTGCTTCAGGCCATAGAGAGATTTCTTCAATTTGCACACCAACTCTCCCTGCCTTCTTTCCTCATAGCCTTCGGGTTATCTCATGTAGATGGTCTCATCAAGCTCTCCATGTAAGAATGCTGTCTTCACATCCATTTGCTCGATTTTCCAATTAAATTGGACCACTATTGCTAATACTTTCCGTATCGTCTTGTACTTCATAACCGGTGAGAATATTTCGGTGAAATCTATGCCTTCTCTTTATGTGAATCCCTTCACCACTAGCTTAGCTTTATACCAGACTTCATCCCCTAGAGTGCTCCCTTATTTGATCTTGTAAACCCATTTACAATCCACAACTCTTAGTTTTTCTGGTTTGGGCACCAATTCCCAAGAGTTGTTCTTCCTCAAAGAATCCATTTCTTCCTCCATAGCTAGCTGCCACTTTGACGACTCCTTACATTCCATAGCTTCCATGTAAGTTTCTGGTTCAACCATCCCTCCTTCTGAATAAGGAGCTGCTACATTAGCATCCGTAAACCCGTATCTCAAAGGTGGTCTGACCACCCTCCTTTCCCAGTCCATTATGAGCTGATAGTCATTCTGACTTGCTGCATCATCCCCTTCCAGTTCGGCCTCCTCTTGAGTATCCTGAGCATGGCCTTCATTAATGGGCTCTACCTGGTCCGAACCCTCTTGCCTTCCTTGCTTTACCTGAACTGAATTTTTCTTGATGCGATGCTCCACAAATTCCAAACTGGTTTGCTCACTAGCCTCTGCAGGGTTAGTTTTCTCCAAATAGGGAAATAACAATTCATTAAAAATAACATCCCTTCTTATTATGAGTTTTATTCCTTTTGGTTCTAAGGACCACAACCTATACCCCTTAACCCCATCACCATACCCTAGAAATACACATTTTCTAGACCTTGGGTTAAGTTTATCATCCTTTTGATGTGCAAACGCAGCACATCTAAAAGTCCTAAGGTTGTTCAACTCAGGGGGTTTCCCACTCCACATCTCCATGGGAATCTTGAGCTCTAAAGCTCTAGAGGGTGATCTATTAACCAAATATGCAGTAGTAGACACAGCTTCCCCCAAAAAATATTTTGGTAATCTGGATCCTATTAACATGCACCTAACCTTTTCTATAAAGGTCCTATTCATCCTCTCAGCAACTCCACTTTGCTGAGGTGTTTTTACAACCATTCTATGTCTTAGAATTCCATTTAACTTACAGAATTTATCAAAATCCTTATTGCAAAATTCTAAGCCATTATCGGTTCGTAAAGCCTTAACTACCCTACCAGTTTGAGTTTCTAGCAACATTTTCCACACCACAAATTTATTCAAAGCATCTGATTTATTTTTAAGCAAATAAACCCAAACCTTTGTTGAATAATCATCAATTAAAGACAGAAAGTAAAAGTTACCTCGCTGTGTTGGTGTTCTTGCTGGTCCCCAAAAGTCTGAATGAATGTAGTCAAGAATGTCGTTAGACTTGTGCACTCTGGTGTTGAAGCTGACTTGGTGTTGCTTCTCAAGAACGCAACACACACAGAAATCCAATTTCTCTACTTTGTCACCACCAAGTAGACCATTCTTGCTGAGAACTTGTAGGCCCTTTTCGCTCATATATCCCAAGCAAGTGTGCCAAAGGGCTGCCTTATCCATCTCAGCCATTAAGCTTGCTGCTTGATCCTTGATTTCTGTCTCTCCGATCATCTCATAGAGTCCATCCTTTATTGCTGCTTTGATCCCTATCAAAGATCCTTTGGTCACCTTGATCTTTCCTCTCTCTGCTTTGTATGAATACCCCATGGAATCCAACTGCCCCAATGAGATCAAATTCCTTTTCAAATCTGGAAGATACCTCACATTCCGCAACAGCCTTGTGACTACATCAAACATCCTTAACTGGATCTCTTCTCTCCCCCTCACTTGGCAAGAAGTGTCATTCCCCAATAAAACCTTTCCATCATTGGTTTCCTGAAAATTCTTGAACCAATTCCAGTAAGGGCACATGAGATAAGTTCACCCGGAATCCAGAATACATTTCTCACTGCTTTGCCTCCTGCTCACATTTGAGCATACAACAAAAACATCATCATGCTGTTCTTTCGCAACCGAACCCTCTCTATTGTTGGTATGGCTTTTTCCTCTCTCATCCCACATCTTTTTCTTGCAATCTTTCCTGAAATGACCCTTCTTATTGGAATGAGATCTCCCATGGCTCTGCCCTCTACCTTTTGATTTCTCCTGGTAGTTGCCATGAATGCTACTACCATTCTGAGTTGCTGGCCTTCCTCTAATGAAGAACCCTTCTCCACTTGATGCTTCCCTCATCTAGGCTTTGAAATCATGAGCCCTTATGACATTGATCACAATCTCCTTGGTTAAAGTATCTCTTCCATATTCGATTGCATTGATCAAATTATCAAAATAATAATGAAGAGAATTCAATAAAATAACAACCAATTGTTCATCCGGGAATGTTATGCTACAGCTATTCAAATCTTGAACTAGCTTATTAAACACATCAAGATTATCATGCAACTCTTTATTATGATCCATTTTAAAAGCAAAGATTCTTTTAACAAGATAAATCTTATTAGGGAGAGTTTTGGTAAGAAATAACTCATCTAGTTTATTCCATATGACAGTAGGATCTTCCGAGTCTCCGCACTCCCTTGTCACATTATCTGACATGTGCAAGAAAATGGTGTTGTATGCCATCTTCTTCATCTCAATCCGCTGGTCCTCCGTGCTATTTGCTGGAAAAGCTTCAACTTCTCCAATAGTCAAGTCCACCTTTTGTTGCATAAGAACAGCCTTGATCTTCCGCTTCCAAAGGGCAAAGTCTCTATTTCCATCAAACTTCTCAATAATGAAATTTGAAGCCATCTTGCAGACAAAATCTCAGATTTATACAACACCCACAATTGCTTTCCCAAACTTCTAAATCACAAGATCTTGATCAAAGATAGATCTCAATACTATTTTTGAATAACCCTCAAGAACACGATCAGATCTTGATCCCAGCACCGTTCTTGAATCACCCAAGAAGTTGGCATTTGATTCTTAGAGTCTTGCTCCGATACCTTCTGTTCCAGCTCCGATACCAGCTGTTCTTGGACTACAGCTCTGATATAACTATTGGGAAATCAACTTGAAGATGCTCAGGTGGTGATCTTCCAAACACCCAAGTCTAGAGTGACTTGTAATGAATTGAAAACAGAAACAGAAATCAAAGAAAAGAAAGAACACAGCAATTGTTATCGAGGTTTGGTAATAGCCTACATCACCGTGAGTTCCTCTGAACTCTCTGCACTAAATCAGTGAGTTCTTACAAGTTACATAGATGTTAGCATGTAGTGCCTAGCCCACATGTCATTCTCTTACCACTTCTCAAAAGTAACCACCCCTTCTCTCAAAACATTCTCAGCAATAGTTGCTGGAAGTGACTTATCTAGAACATAGACCATTTTCTCATAATTGAGAATGATTCTCAACTTCCTTAGCTAATATAGGAGATTTGACTAGTAAGTCTGTTTGCATCAAGTATGCACAATAGTGCATTTAGTCATTACAATGTATGATGTAACAATAGATAAATCATGCATCTATTCATTTTATTAACCACCATAAAAATTTGGTCTTTAATCTAAATGGTGCCTCCCACTATTTTTTCGATTCTCACAACCCTTAATGTGGAAAGCAGAAAACCTCTTTGGAAGGTTTTCTAGTGGGGATCAAGATCCTATCACATGTACACTGCCTTATGGTGGCACAACAAACTAACTATGCACTTGATAGATAGATAACTTTTATCATTTGCATCTCATACAATTCCTTAATAATTTAGCCTCTTAAATGCATATGACTTTGTGGTGGCACAACAAATCATATGCATTGTTGTGGTGGCACAACAAATCATATACATTGTAGTTAAGTCAAACCCACCATTCCTCACAAGTATAAATTAGTGATATAACCCTCGTGGTGGCACAACAAAGTTATATCATTTGTTTACCTCATGTTCATCACATGTTTTAATAGACAATATAATCTCATTATTTAACATACATCAAATACATATAACAACATATAATCAAATCACATGTAAAAATACACACACATCACATGCATATATATCTAAGTGGATGACTATGGAATTTTTGAAACATGATTTACTTGAGCCAACAAAGTAAATCACTTAGTCAATCCCTAGATAATTATTACATAAATATATCCCATACATTAATAGTGTTTAACCTTCAAATGGTTCACCATGCTTTCTTGTGCGCTTCTTGATTTGCCTCAATAAAATCCTACCTAACTCTAAGTAACTTTACATACATCATTAAATACACATAAAAAACCTTTATTAGAAGTCAAGGAAAATTACATTGGAGGGAGATAGAAATTTATGTTGAGAGAAACAAGAGAATGAGATGTATGCAACACCTATTTAAAAATGAAAAACTTAAAATAATACCATTAAATTTAACCAATTGCTAAGGTTTAGGTCCAATATACAATCAAATTGCATAATTAAATAAAAATAAATTATATTATAATTATGGTCATATTCTTAGACTGTATTCCTAATCTTATTAGGTTATAAAAAACTCTTTCATAATCCTATTCCAAATAGGATTTAGATTCCTTGTTCAATAGAATTCATAATTCCTATGTAAGAAGGATTTGGAGTTTCAATTTCTAATCAAACTCTAATTTCTTAAAAAATTATTTCAAAACTAAAAAAAATGCTTAGTTAACCAAAATATATTTTTTTGAAAATAAAAAATAATTTATTTAGTTGAATAAAAGTTGGATTTCGAATTTTGAGTCAAAACAAATTCGGAATCTTAAGAACGAGCAAAAAACTTGCAATTTCAAAAAAAATATTTATTTAATTTGAATACTGCCCGTTGATTAATCATAGCTAAAAAAATACTTGTGCTTTTGAAGTATAGTTAGTGGCATATAAAACTAAACATCGGTATCTTTTCAACACTTCTCAAAAATCCTTAAATATGATTTAAAATGAGTGAATTATGGTTGTTTTAAGTTGGACCAAAAAATTTTTTTTTTTTGAGTTTTTCATAATATTAGTGGGTAAAGTCGACTGTGAAATGTTTTTGCCTAATTTTTCATTAGGTCAGGAGGGCACATTTGACTATCAGCTCATGGCAATCGATTATCCATTTGATATCTGTAATTTTTTCACGTTTTCTACGTGGATTTTCTGCCCAAAATAATTTCGTTTTGATTCAAAATCATATTTTGATCAACTAAATTGCTCATAATCAATATCTATTGATTTAATTCATTTCAAAAATAGTCTATAAATTCTCTATTATCATCATATGATAATAAGTAATTCAAGAACTTTCTTGAATTCTCTTGACCTAGGGTTGCAATCTATAGAATTAGCAAGATCACATCTTTTAAAACCATAACAATAAAATTAAAATCATTCTAATAATTCATAGAGTTGGCTTTGATACCACTGTAAGTCTAGCACTATGGATATGCAGTGGAAATTTAAATTTTTTATATTGGTAAATTTAATCCCAAGAAACTCTCTATGAATTCATTAGAACAATAAGATTTTTCCATACAATGTTAGGTTTTATACCTCTATGAAGATTTAGGTTGATCATTTGGATAAGAGTTAATGAGTCGTTCAAGCGTTCAGTCTCTAAGCGTATCCATATGAGTAATCAAGAAAGAGGATCTCCTTCTCCAAGATGTCGAACACTACATGGGGAAGAAGACTAGGGCTGGCCAAAATCTATCCGTGCTAGCTATAGGGTTTTCGGCTTGTAGAGAGAGTTAGAGAGTCTAAAATCTTATTTTAGTCTCACAATTTCTACGTTAGGGTTTCTATCAAATAGAATATTTATATAGAACCCTTTCTCCTAAATGCTCAAGGATTTATAGAATTATAATTAAACCACTAGTTTAATTAATTCCTAAAAATCTTTCTATTAGCCCATTCGTTTTCTTTATTCTTGCAATTTCCCTATTGTGAGCGACCTCTTATGTTCAATATTGCGCTGATATTAAGAATTGGATCTCATCTAATTAATTAAAACTATTTTTAATTTTAATTTGAATTAAAATTACTCTTTTAATTCTCCCTTTGATTAAGAATTAATTATAATTAAATCTTAAAGGCTTCTACAAGTCAAGATTGATATCTAGCAATATGTCATGACTACCTAGGCAATATGGATTAATGTGAACCCTTCCTTTGACAATTATTGTACAATTTAATCCTTCCATCATGCAATGTCCCTGATTAAACCTAAGGTATGGATTATCTGTCAAGCCTTAATTATTTAATCATATGTATCTTGATCTTAAGTCCATAACTTAAATGGAGAAATTAGAAACCCCTTTTTAATTTTCACCCCACTTTGGCCAAAGATTTTCTAAGCTATGACTTAATCAGATCATACAGGATATTCTCTCTCTTTTATTGAGAGTGATGGATCCTCTATTGTACAATAACACACCTCTATGCATAAGTGGTCATACCTAATTACTATATTTTTTGACCTTTGATTAGAATCACATTTAAGTAGCATCAAAGCATGATGACCTATACTCAAGGCATCCATGGTGCCTTAAGTATAAGGATCACTTGTACAACTGTAACGTAAGAACTCCTATTGACAACTAATAAAATTTCCATTATGAATTTTTTAGTCAAGTCAATTCAGTGTAAATTTTCTTTAACCAGCACCTACATAACTTATTTTAGTGTCTCATACACCAGTGATCGTGAGATCAATCACCCCCACCTTCCTGAGGAAAACATTATGCACTAATCTATTCGGATTCACTAATGCCCTTCTTAGTGATCCTATGACTAGAAACATTTAAGAATAAAGCTTAAGAAAATACATCTCACAAGCATGAACTCATCGTGGTGCTTATTTCCATTGCTCTTATTCTATGAGCTTTGTCGTGTAATGCACATGCACTAATTTGTAATGAACATGCTAAATAATCCTTGAGGTTGCGATAGTTGAGGCTATGCTATCATATTTCTCTCTTAGTTTGCTAATAATAGTAATCTTGTGATTTTTTTTTTCCTTTTTAGATGCATGAGTAATAATCATTCTGTCCGATATATATTAAAAAAAATCTCTATCTTGGGACGTCCCATATTATTTATTCATTTTGAAAAGTCAAATTTCAGTGTTAGTTAAGATTTTTAAATTACCATTAAATTTAAGTTTTCTAGACAGCTCTACCATTAAATCTAGGTATTAAATAAGGGTACTTATGTAAAGTAGATTATAATTTAATGAGTTATAGTATTAATTATTATATCACTTTAAAATGTTGAATTTTCTATACATATCATAGGGAAAGAATGTAGTAATAACGCTTGTGAAATGTACAACCAAATAAGCATGGCATTAATTAATAAAAAGTGTTAGGTACAAAGAATCTCTCAATTCTTCATTAAATCTTTCAATTTTCTCTTTCTTGTAGCCTTATTAACATTGGGTAACTTATGTATTATTTGCATGTACTTATGTATCATTAAGCTATGATGTAGCTTATCTATTATTGTCTTCTAATTAGCTACTCCTCATTTATGAATCTCAAAAGTGACAACAAGGCTTAATCCAACTCATAAGTTTAAAGGATATTTTGGTGAATTTAGTATTGTATTGTATTGTTCACCGATTACTCTTTTTTATGGTGTGACATTATTGATTGTCCAGACAAAAAATGTTACTCCAACTTAATTTTTCCCTAAGAAAAAAAAGGTGAAAAATAGTTTTCAATTGGCTTCAAATAAAAGTCTTCTAACAAAGACAAAAATATGATTGATATTCATTCTGATTTTCAAGGTTCAACATGTTAAAACTTTTCCAAAGAACAGAAAAGCAAATGACAAAATACATGCGTGTTTTCCAAAGTCAGTGTGAAAGTGGGTAGCCAAAAATCTAGTTTGGGAATCAATTTCCAAATCCCACATTGTTTATCTTTTTACATATGGCTTAGAATGCATGTGATCGAGTAATCATTCAAATTACTAATAGAAGCTTGTTACTTTTTGTTTCCTTCTAATTGGGGTCATAATTAAGGATTTATCTATTTATTCACTCAACCCAACTTTGAATTACATTCATTTTGTTCCTCACCGAGAATTCAAACATGGGTTTGTACTGATCTGAAAAGAAAAAAAATATATATATTATCCAATTTCTTCATTATTACGACATGTTGTTTTTTTTGTTCATTTCTTTTAGAATCAATTATAGTCATACAAACTCTACCATTGGTTTGATGACTCATTTGCTTCATACAAATGTGTAAAAGATGCTAGTCGCACTTAAAAGCCGAGTGCTCTATTGTTGAGTTAGCAACCCAAATGAAAATAATTAGAATTTACATGGTAGCCCAAAATTTTAAGCAACCTAGCCAATATAATATTAGCGATCTCTCTTTCTCTCCACATAATAGACACACAGTATTTTATTTCATTCATAATTTGTTTTAGTTGTGTTGATGCCAAAAAATTGCTCAGAATTTGAATGGTTAGAAGATGGTACATGCGCACACGAAATAAGGAAAATCCTAAAGTCGCTGGAAGACCGGAGTGGTTGTGCCTCAGAGGGGACTCTCTAATGCCTAAGCTAGTATAAGGATTTTGGAGAAATAAGGAGAGCTATGTGAAATTAGGAGTTGTGAACTAAGAATTGAATGTACATTTTGATTATGAGAGCCTCCTTTATATAGTGTTCCCAAGCAGAGTCCTATTAAGAGAGTGATTTGGTGTTATAATAAGAATAGAACTCTTGTAGATAAGTTTGGAGTTATCTATGTGCTGGAATGATCTATCCATAAGTTGGAGTGTTGTAGTGGTATGAGGGCACTTGGGGTGGAATTACTATTATACCTTTTGCTGCCATAAACGGCTGTTTGATTGACTGACCTGGGAAATTACCATCTTGCCATTGGAGGTTGCCATTTGTCACGATGTTATTGGGCAATAAATTTTCCCCTATATCAGATGCCTTCCACTTCCTTAAGTTCAGTTATGCAGTTGAGAAAGTAGGTTATTTGGAGGGTGTCACTCAGTTTAGATTTAGGCCTGACATTGTTCGGGTACCCGGGTACTAAGAGGGTGAGATGTAGAAAATTAAGGCTGTAACGGATCTGCAAAGTGCGGATTTTACGATTGGCCCCTTGAAGTGGGGCAAGATTATGAGTCCGAGCGAAGCAGGCTCAAGTTGAGTACCCAAAGCGAGGTGGATTACTAATCTGAGCAGAGATGACTTATGTTGAGTACCTCAAAACGAGGTGGATTACAAGTTTGGGCAATGGACTTGAGTTGAGTGCCTCTAAGTTAGGTGAGATTACTAGACTAAGCAGGGTAGACTTGAGCTAAGTGCCTCAAAATGAGGTGAAATTATTAGTCTGGACTTTAAGTTGTGTTCCTTGAAGCGATGTAAATAAGGAGTCTGAATGGAACAAACTCAGGTGCCTTGAAGCGAGGTAAATAAGGAGTCTAAATGGAATAGACTTAGATGCCTCGAAGGTCTAAAGAGTCTGAATAGAATAGATGCAGGTGCTTCGAAGTGAGGTAAATAAAAAGTCTGATTGGAATAAATGCATGCCTTGAAGCAAGGTAAGTAAGGAGTTTGAGTAGAATAGACTCAAGTGCCTCGAAGCGAGGTAAATAAGGAGTCTAAATGGAACAGACTCAGGTGCCTTGAAGCGAGGTAAATAAGGAGTCTGAACATAAAAAACTTAGGTGACTCAAAAAGAAGTAAATAAGAAGTCTAAATGGAACAGTCATAGGTGCCTCGCAGTAAGGTAAATAAGGAGTCTGAATAGAACAGACTTAAGTGCCTCAGATGCGAGATAAATAAAAAGTTTGAATAGAACAGATTCAGGTGGCTCAAAGCGAGGTAAATAAAAAGTCTGAATGAAACAAACTTAGGCGCCTTGATGCATGGTAAATAAAGAGTTTGAATGGGTTAGACTCATGTGCCTCAAAGCAGGGTAAATAAGGAGTCTAAATAGAACAGACTCAGGCTATGACCTCACTAGAGTTTTTGTGGTGAATGTTGAGATAGGTTAGGCTTATTTTCATGGAGTTTTTAAAAATGTTTGAGGCTAAAAATGCTCAGGGCATTCAGTTAAGAGTTTTTGAAAAGGCCCAAGACTGTAAAATGCTCTAGGCATTCAGCTCAGAGTTTTTGAAAGGTTCAAGGCTCGAGAATCCTCGGGGTATTTAGCTTAGAGTTTTTGAAAAATTTTGAGGCTCCAGAATGCTAAGGGAATTTAGCTAAGAGTTTTTTAAAAAGTCTGAGGCTAGAGAATGCTTGGGGCATTCAGCTCAGAATTTTAGAAAAATGTCCAAAGCTCGAGGCATTCAGCTTGGAGTTTTGGAAAGGTCCGAGGGCTGGAGAATGCTGAGGGCATTCAACTTAGAGTTTTTGAAAATGTTTGAGGCTAGAAAATGTTTGGGGCATTCAACTTAGAATTTTTGAAAATGTCTGAGGCTGGAGAATTCTTGTGGCATTCAGCTCAGAGTTTTTGAAAAGGTACGATGCTAGATAATGCTTGGGGTATTCAACTCGGAGTTTTTGAAAACGTCCGAGGGTCAAGAATGTTGGGGGCATTCAGCTTAAATTGTTTTAAAAAGATCTGAAGCTCGAGAATGCTCGGGGCATTCAGCTTAGAGCTTTTAAAAAGGTCCGAGGGCTGGAGAATGCTCAGGGCATTCAACTTGGAGTTTTTGAAAAGGTTTAAGGCTGGAAAATGTTCGGGCCATTTAGCTTAGATTTTTTGAAAATGTCCGAGGCTGGAGAATTCTTTTGGCATTCAACTCAAAGCATTTGAAAAGGTACGAGGCTAAAGAATGCTCAGGGTATTCAGCTCAGAGTTTTTGAAATGGTTTGAGGCTCGAGAATGCACGGGGTATTCAGCTCAGAGTTTTTTTGAAAAAGTCAGAGGCTTAAGAATGCTTAGGGTATTCAGCTTAGAGGTTTTTAAAAAGGTCTGAGGCTTGAGAATTTTAGGGCATTCATCTTATTGTTTTTGAAAAGGTCCAAGGCTGGATAACGCTCGAGGCATTCAGCTCAGAGTTTTTGAAAAGGTCTAAGGCTCGAGAATCCTCGCGGTATTTAGCTCAAAATTTATGAAACTCGAGAATGCTCGAGGTATTTAGCTCAGAGTTTTTTGAAGAGGTCCGAGGTTGGAGAATGCTCACAGCATCAGCTCAGAGTTTTTGAAATGGTCTGAGGCTCGAGAATGCTCGGGGCGTTCAACTCAGAGTTTTTGAAAAATTTTGAGGTTGGAGAATGCTCAGGGCATTCAGCTCAGAGTGTTTTGAAAAAGTCCAAGGCTTGAGAATGCTTGGGGCATTCAGCTCAGAGTTTTAGAAAAGGTTTGAGGCTCGAGAATGCTCGGGGCATTCAGCAGCCTTAATCAATTTCAAGTCTTATATTCGTTTTTTATTTATTTTTTTTTTGTAGACATATCTTTGAGTCATTCCCAGATCCTGAAGGTGGTTAGGAAAGCAAACCCATAGGGTGATGCTGGAGTCGACATTAGCAACAAACAGAAGGGAAAGAGGAAGCATGATGCCTCTCTTTTTTAGAGTCATGGGGCCAGCCACCAGTTACCCCCTCGGTCTCCCATCATTGGTTTTGTGAGTCCTCTTTCGAGCGCTACAGTTCTTGGGCTCACTTCGCTAGTATCCACAGAGATGTTTCGCTCAAACTGGTTTATAAAAAGTTATGGACTCAGTGATGAGAGGAGCTTGGATTGTGAGGGAGTAGCTAACCAAAGGAATTCCTCCCTGAGACAAGATTGAGCTTGTGGCCTTAGCCCTTGAGGTACTTTCTTACTCTGGTGAGGAGCTTCAGGCCAAGGTAGCACTAATTTTCTTTGCCCTTTTATTTCGACCAAGGTCTTCTTATCCAGATCGTTTTGACTTGTTGGTTTTTGCTCGTGTTTGGCTAATGTGACGACTAAAGTACTAACCTAACGTTTCGTTGAGGTCAATAAGAGATTAGAGGACCAACTAGTCTTGGTCGTTGATTTGAAGGTTGCTCTATAATCTAAGGACAAAGACCTCAAGCTAGTGAAGATCTTGCTGGAAAGTTCCAAGAAAGCTTATGCCACCCCTGAGGAAAAGGTAGCTAGTGCTAAGGATAAGGTGATTGTTGAGTTCAAAGCTTCGGAGGCCATAACTGTCGAGCTAGAGGTCATAGGCCAATGAGCTTTGGATTTCTTCCTAGGTTCCTCAGAGTATCGCATAGAGTTAGTTACCATAGGCAAGAAACAATTTATGGACAACTTTGTGGATGCAAAGAGGAAGACGATTCAGATGTTCCTAGAGTTGGATCTCTCCATGGTTTAGATGTCTGAGGGTGAGACTAATATGGTGCCTAAGGATGCTCATGGCATGGAGGATGGTGATGGGGCAGAGACTAGTGCTAGAGTGACCGAGGAGGAGGTCGATGTTGTGGGGGATGAGTAGGTGTTGCCCCCTTTATATTTCTATGCATTTTGAGGGTCGGTAGTGCTCGATACCACATTTTGTACTATTAAGCCAGTTGTGCCTTAGACTTAATTAACATAACTAGTTTTTTTGTGTGTCTTTCTACTGATTTTTCCTTTGCTTTCGAATGTTTTTCCTGAGGAACTTTAGTCTTAGGATAATTTTGAAAGGTTAAAACTTTCACCTTGGAGTATGACTCGGGATTCTAAATACGATCTTTGAAGAGTCCGAGGATTGAAAAAGCTTGGGCCTTTAGGTTCGGAGTGTAGCTTGAACTGACTTCGAGGATGGGAAAAGCTTAGGGCTATAAGCTCGGAGTATAGCTTGAAAGTATTTTGAGAATAGGAAGAGCTCGGGGCTCTGAACTCAGAGTGTAGCTTGCAATGACTCTGAGGATAGGAAGAGCTTGAGGATCAAAGCTCAGAGTGTAACTTGAAATGACATCGAGGATAGGAAGAGCTCAGGGCTCTAAGCTCGGAGTTCTTTATTTACTTTGATCGAGAAGTAGGATCCCGTAGTCCTACCCTTTGTCTCTTTTTTAAGTAGAAGGCCCTCAGGGCTTTTGTTAAAATAAATGTTGATGAAAGAAATGGAGCTAACCTTTTATTAGAAATATCTAGAGATTATATAAGTAAGTTGGTGACACAAATTTTTAGAAATAGGAGAAACTTCTACTGATAAAATTTTTAAAGATTTTCAGCGTTCCAAGTTCGAGGTTTTGGATTGCTATCCAAGTCCTCTAGCTCAAATGTACCAGCCCCAGTAAAACCTTTTGATGTGATAGGGTCTTTCCCTGTTTGGGAGGAGGTTTCCTGTCTCCCAAGGGTGAGATACTTCATTTTTTCGGAGTATCAGATCATGTAGTTTAAAGGTTCTTTTTATAGACTTGAGAATTGTAATACCTCGACACCCTTTGATGGTAGGCAACAAGTTTGATCTAAGCCTTATCCCTAGCTTTATCAATCATATCAGTGTTCATTTTGAGAGCTTCCTCATTATTAGCTTCGAAGCTCTATACTAGCAATGACGATGCCCCTATCTCAAGTGGTATTACGACCTCTGAACGATAGGCTAGGGATTGGGGATGATTCAAGGGCTTTGTAGTTGGAATTTTCTTGGGGAAAATTCCAGGGAAACACTAGTCCTTATCACTTTTTTTTCCTCTTCTTTTGTTATTCAAGAACAAGAGGATTCTTGAAGATGAGTTTTTGTAATTGTAAGAACTCATTGATTTAGTGTAAAGAGCTCGGAGTAGCTCACGGGGACGTAGGCATTTTATGAACCTCGATAACAACTGTCATATTGTTTCTTTGATGTGTTAGTTTATGTTCATTACAAGTCATTCTAGACCTAGGTGTTTGGAAGATCACCACCTGGGCGTCTTTAGGTGATTTCCAACAGTGGTATCAGAGCTTTGGACAGTAGGTATCGGAGTTGGAACAGAAGGTATCAGAGCAAGACTCCAAGAATCAAAGGTCAACTTCTTGGGGTGATTCAAGAATGGCGTAGAGATCAAGATCTGATCGTATTCTTGGGGATGATTCAAGAACGGTATTGAGATCAATATTTGATCGTGTTCTTGAGATTTAGAAGAAGTTAGAAAACAATTGTGGGTGCTGTATAAATCTGGGATTGTCTTAGCAAGATGGGTTCAAACTTCATTGTTGAGAAGTTTGATGGAAAGGGAGATTTTTCCCTTTGGAAGCGGAAGATCAAGGCGGTTCTGATGCAACAAAAGGTGGACTTGGAGATTGGAGAAGATGACACTTTTCCAGCAAGTATCACGAAGGTCCAGTGGATTGAGATGAAAAAGATGGCATATAGCACCATCTTTCTGCACATATCGGATAGTGTCACAAGGGAGTGCGGAGACTCGGAAGATCCAGCTGCCATATGGAAGAAACTAGATGAGTTGTTTCTCATAAAGACTCTCCCTAATAAGATTTATCTTCTTAAACAAATCTTTGCTTTTAAATGGATCCTAATAAAGAGTTGCAAGATAATCTTGATGTGTTTAATAAACTAGTTCAAGATTTGGCTAGTTGTAGTATAACATTCCCGGATGAACAATTGGTTGTTATGTTATTGAATTCTCCTCCTGATTATTTTGAAAGTTTGATTAATGCTATTGAATATGGAAGAGATACACTAACCAAGGAAATTGTGATTAATGCTATAAGGGCTCATGATTTCAAAGCCAAGATGAGGGAAGCATCAAGTGGAGAAAGGTTGTTTGTTAGAGGAAGGCCAACAACTCGGAATGGCAGTAGCATCTATGGCAACTACCGGGAGAAATCAAAGGGTAAAGGGCAAAACCATGGGAGATCGCATTCCAAACCAAGATTTGGAGGAAAGAGATGATACTATTGCAATAAGGAGGGTCATTTCAAGAAATATTGCAAGAAGAAGTTGTGGGATGAGAGAGGAAGAAGCCATACCAACAATGGAGAGGCTTCGGATGCCAAAGGAGAACAGCAAGATGATGTTCTTGTTATGTGCTCAAATGTGAGTAGGAGGCAAGGCAGCGAGAAA
Organism: Bretschneidera sinensis; assembly: GCA_023935145.1. Classification (NCBI taxonomy): domain Eukaryota; kingdom Viridiplantae; phylum Streptophyta; class Magnoliopsida; order Brassicales; family Akaniaceae; genus Bretschneidera; species Bretschneidera sinensis. The sequence goes on from CM043705.1 coordinate 39,908,151, forward strand.
TGAATCTTGGATTCCAGGTGCACTTATCACATGTGCCCTCACAGGGATTGGTTCAAGAATTTCAAGGAAACCAATGATGGAAAGATTTTCTTGGGGAATGATACTTCTTGCGAAGTGAGGGGGATAGGAGACATCCAATTGAGGATGTTTGATGGAGTCACAAGGTTACTGTGGAACGTGAGGTATCTTTTGGATTTGAGAAGAACTTTGATCTCATTGGGGCAGCTAGATTCCATGGGGTACACATACAAAGCAGAGAGAGGAAAGATCAAGGTAACCAAGGGATCTTTGATAGTGATCAAAGCAGCAATAAATGATGGTCTCTATGAGATGATCGGAGAAGCAGAAATCAAGGATCAAACAGCAAGCAGCAAGCTTGATGGCTAAAATGGATAAGGCAACCCTTTGGCACAATCGCTTGGGACACATGAGCGAAAAAGGCCTGCAAGTTCTTAGCAAGAACGGTCTACTTAATGGTGAAAAAGTAGAGAAACTCAATTTCTGCGAGTGTTACATTCTTGGGAAGCAACACCAGGTCAGCTTCAACACCGGAGTGCACAAGTCTAAGGGCATTCTTGACTACATTCATGCGGACCTTTGGGGACTAGCAAGAACACCAATATAGGGAGGTAATCTTTACTTTCTGTCTTTAATTGATGATTATTCAAGAAAGGTTTGGGTTTATTTGCTTAAAAATAAATCAAATGCTTTGAATAAATTTGTGGAGTGGAAAAAGTTGCTCGAGACTCAAATGGGTAGGGTAGTTAAGGTTTTACGAACCGATAATGGCTTAGAATTTTTTAATAAGGATTTTGTTAAATTCTGTGAGTTAAATGGGATTCCAAAACATAGAACAGTTGTGAAAACCCCTCCGCAAAATGGAGTTGCTGAGAGGATAAATAGGACCCTTATGGAAAAGGTTAGGTGCATGTTAATTGGGTTCGGTTTACCAAATTATTTTTGGGGGGAAGCTGTGTCTACTGCTGCATATTTGGTTAATAGATCACCCTCTAAAGCTTTAGAGCTCAAGACTCCCGAAGAGATGTGGAGTGGGAAACCCCCTGAGTTGAACAACCTTAGAACTTTTGGATGTGCTACATTTGCACATCAAAAGGATGATAAACTTAGCCCAAGGTCTAGAAAATGTGTGTTTCTATGGAATGGTGATGGGGTTAAGGGGTATAGGTTGTGGTCCTTAGAGCCAAAAGGAATGAAACTCATAATAAGTATGGATGTCATTTTTAATGAGATATTATTTCCCTATTTGGAGAAAACTAACCCTACAGGGGATAGTGAGCAAACCAGTTCGATATTTGTTGAGTATTGCATCAAAGAAAATTCAGTTCAGGTAGAGCAAGGAAGGCAAGAGGGTTCGGATGAGGTAGAGCCCCTTAATAAAGGTCAAGCTCAAGACACTCATGAGGAGGCTGAACTAGAAGGGGATGATGCAGTAAGTCAGAATGACTATCAGCTCACAAGGGACTAGGAAAAGAGGGTGGTCAGACCACCTTTGAGATATGGTTTTGCGGATGCTAATATAGCAACTCCTTATTCAGAAGGAGGGGTTGAACCAAAAACTTACATGAATGCCATGGAATGTAAGGATTCGTTAAGATGGCAACTAGCTATGGAGGAAGAAACAGATTCTTTGAGGAAGAACAACTCTTGAGAATTGGTGCCCAAACTAGAAAAATAGAGAATTGTGGATTGTAAATGGATTTACGAGATCAAAGAAGGGAACCCTCCAGGGGATGAAGTCCGGTATAAGGCTACGCTGGTGGCGAAGGGGTTCACACAAAGAGAAGGCATAGATTTCATCGAAATATTCTCATCGGTTGTGAAATACAAGACGATAAGGACAGTGTTTGCAACGGTGGTCCAATTTAATTGGGAAATCGAGCAAATGGATGTGAAGATAGTGTTCTTACATAGAGAGCTTGATGAGACCATCTACATGAGGCAACCCAAAGGCTATAAGGAAGGAAAGCAGGGAGAGATGGTGTGCCAATTAAAGAAATCTCTCTATGGCCTAAAGCAATCACCTCGGCAATGGAATAAGAGGTTCGATTCATTTGTAACTAGCTTGGGTTTCATGAGGAGCTACTATAATTCGTGCTTGTACTACAAAGGGCACAAGGTGGAGGAAATGGTGATCATCCTCATCTATGTTGATGATATACTATTGGTTGGGAATAGTAGGGAGATGATAGAATAATTGAAGTTTCAACTCAGTTTGGAGTTTGAGATGAAGGATTTTGGCTATGCACAGAAGATCCTTGGGATGAGCATAATTCGGGAAAGGGAGAGAAACAGACTGAAGGTTTCTCAATCATCCTACATAGAAAAGATGATATCTAAGTTTTCTATTTATGATAGTAAACCAGTGAAGGTTCCCCTTACTGGTCATTTCAAGTTCTCCAATGATCAATGTCCGAGATCGGAGGCAGAGAATAAGGAAATGGAGAAGGTCCCTTACTCTAGTGCGGTTGGATCAGTTATGTTCACCATGGTAAGCACTAGACCCAACATTGTTCATGTAATAAGTGTTCTCAGTAGGTTTATGAGTAATCCTGAAAATGAGCATTGGCTTGGGATGAAGTGGTTGCTGAGGTACTTGAAGGGAAGCCCAGATGTGGGGCTGGTTTATCAGAAGAGGGGTAAGTCCTTCTGTCTTGAAGGTTATGCGGATTCGGACTATAGAGCAGACCAGGATAAGAGAAGATCAGGTACCTCTTACTTCTTCAACTTAAACAGATATTGTATTAAGTTGGAAAGCTCAGTTGCAGCCGGTGGTAGCACTCTCAAAAACCGAGGCTGAGTACATAGCGGCTACGGGAGCCATAAAGGAGGCTATGTGGTGCAAAGGGTTGTTGGAAGAGTTGAAGGTCCTAAAAGAGCAAGTAGTGGTGTATTCAGATAGCCAAATTACATTGCACTTGTGTAAGAATCCTGTGTTCCATAAGAGGATAAAGCATATGGATGTTCGGTATCATTTCATTCGGGAAAATGTTACGGAATGATGCATTCATGTGGACAAGGTAGCCATGGAAGAAAATCCTGCAGATTTAGGTACTAAAGTTCTACCTCTAAGTAAGTTCAATGATTGCCTTAGACTTCTTAAGATTGGAGTTGGTTGATATGGTGACTCAAGTTGAGTTTGGATACTGAGTTCTCTGTACAATGGGTTCGGGTTTAATCGCTTAGACAAAGGTAGAGATTGTTGGGATTTGTCTAAGGATTAAACATGAGATGTTCAACATCAGGTTTGGAGGTGTGCACCGCAGCCTAGACATGTGCGCCGTGGCCTACAGCAACTCCAAAAGTCCTCCTCTCTAGGCTGCACCACGGCACAGCCTCCCCAAGTAGCGACGCCTAACAAAGTGAAGAGATGGTGAGGTTTCAGCCTTGTGTGCGCCGTGGCCAGCCATGTTCTGGGCCGCGACGCTAGGCACACCTGGAGCATGATTTTTCAGCCTTTTGTGATGGTGTGTGAGGCTTGGTTAAAATGCACAGGTTCACTTAGACTCTTAGAGAGCCATGGGTTTTTTGTTCTTGAGATCTAAGGGTTGAGATTGATCTCAAAGAATGGATGAGGTGGTCACTACTCTATATGAAGGGTCTTCTAACAACAAGTGAAGACATAATCACAAACACAAGTTACAAGATCATCATACAAGAGAATTCAAGTGCAAGTGTGAGAGTGCAAAGACAATAAACACAAGAGAGGCACTAGAATAGATCTCAACACAAGAGAGGCTGGTTGTTTAGAGAAAGAGTAGAATAAATTAGGGATTCAAGGGCTTTGTAGTTGGAATTTTCTTGGGGAAAATTCCAAGGAAACACTAGTCCTTATCATTTTCTTTTTCCTCTTATTTTGTTCTTCAAGAACAAGAGGATTCTTAAAGTGAAGTTGTTGTAATTGTAAGAACTCATTGATTTAGTGCAGAGAGCTCGGAGTAACTCACGGGGACGTAGGCATTTGCCGAACCTCGATAACAATTGTCGTGTTCTTTCTTTGATTGGTTTGTTTTTGTTCATTACAAGTCATTCTAGACTTGGGTGTTTGGAAGATCACCACCTGGGCATCTTGAGGTGATTTCCAACAGATAAAATCTAATAAACAACGTAAAAAATAAAGCAAACATTGATGAAAATTTTATTACAAAAATATAATTCATAATAAAAATATAATTAATAATGAAAAAAAATCATCATTTTTCAAGTGAATTAAATATATTTAAGATAGACTTTACGTGCCAATGATTTCAATATAAGAATTTCCCACAATAACAAAATAAACATCTGTTAAAATCTAAACAAATATTGATATGATACATATGAATTAAAAATTGTTTTTGGATATTGTTAATTAGACTTTGCCTTTCTCTCCCTTTTTCTCTTTTATTTTGGTCAATTAAGATTAATTAACTCTTATTAAGAGAAAGAGAGAGAGAGAGAGAGAGAGAGAGAGAGAGAGAGAGAGAGAGAGAGAAATATGATATATACCTGCGGAGGACATGTATTTTTGGCTTTTGAGACATCAGGCATGATAAGTGCTTAAATATTCATATTTAAGCCCCATAATTTACAATTGTTAAGCTATTTATTTATGTATTTTAGTATATTCTACTTCATTTTTACGTTTTCTGTGTTTTTTTTTTATAGGTTTTTGAAGAAAAAATAGCATTTTGGAGCTCTAAGGAAGAAAACTAAAGATCTGGAACCAACTACGTGCGATCGAGCACAAAATTTCTGTGATCGAGCGCACAAGCACTCGTGCGCACACCTAGAAGGTTCAAGTGCAACCATGCGCTCGAGCGCAATATCATGAGATCGAGCACACACGCACAGAGAGGTGATAGAGCCAGTTTTGGAAAGATATCTCCGGGTTTTATTTTGGAAATTAGGGTTTCGAGGTGTCCTTAGAACCCTATATATAGGCTTGTAAAACACAGAAACTTCACTTTTTGATTTTGGCTTTGAGTTGTAAGCTTTGGAGAGGAATTGACGACTCTTCTCCACAGTATTTTTTGGGTTTATTCTTTTCTACTTAGTTTATATTATGATGATGTTTAGCATAATCAGCATGTGTAACTAACTTCTTAATAGGGCTCGATTGAAGCCCTAATTATGCTTTTCTATATATGAGTATTGTTGCCTTTGCAAATAGCCATGTTATGATGTTTTAATTGATTAATGCCTGTTTTATTGAATTCCTCATATGGGTTTGTCTGATCAACGTATGCAAGTGTTGATTAGATAGTTAGATCAATTTGAATGACCGAGTCCTTGGTCTAACAATAGTAACAAAAGAAATCCACACCGGATTCTTGGTAGGTCTCTTGTGGTTGTCGATTTCCATAGACCTTATGCTCTCTTAAGGAACGACTCAGTATACACCATGTTGAATCCCTTAAGAGAGAAAAGAGTTAGAGTATACACCATACCTAACTTGTTGCTTAAGGGAGATCAATAGCTTAAGGAGCGGACCAAGCTCTTAGGTTGACAACCATTAGGTATTCATGGTAGGGCTTGCGCATTGGCACATTACTTATTAGGAAAGTATGATTAGTGGTGGATATCAAAACCCTATGTTTTTATCATTATCAATCTAGACTCAATATTTATTTTTATCATTTTTACATAGTGAAATCGATTCTAAAACGAAATCCACCAATCCCTGTGTAGATGATCTCGCATTTGCACACTATGCTACTGTTGACCTTGTGCAGTTGCAAGTAAAACAATTCTTTAAAGAACAAATTAGCAACATTGGAAGCATCATCAGTTTTGTGACATGGAATAAAATGTGCCATCTTAGAAAATCTATCCACATCCACAAAAATTGAATCTCTACCACATTTAGACCTAGGTAAACCTAACACAAAGTCCATCGAAATATCTATCTAAGGCTCACTAGGAATGGGTAGTGGCGTGTATAAACCATGGGGTTGCACTCAAGATTTTGCTTGCCTACATGTGACACATCTACCACAAATTCTCTCAACATCTCTTTTCATGTGTGGCCAATAAAAGTGTTCTTGTAAAATGGCTAAGGTCTTAGCAACTCCAAAGTGACCCATTAAACCTCCTCCATGGGATTCCCTTACTAACAAATCATGCAAAGAGCAATTCGGTACACGTAATTTATTCTCCCGAAATAAGAAACCCTCGTGCCTAAAGAACTTACCCATTGCGTTTTTCTCACAAGCCCGAAACTCCTCACAAAAATCATTGTCTGAAGGATACAATTCTTTAATGTACTCAAAACCAAGTAATTTTGCATCAACAGTAGAAATTCATATGTGCCTTCGAGAAAATGCATCTGCAATGATGTTTTCCTTACCTTGCTTGTATCGAATGACATATAGAAATGTCTCGATGAATTCTACCCATCGTGCATGTCTCCGACTCAACTTGTGTTTACTTTTTAAATGCTTCAAGGACTCATGATCGGTGTGAATCACGAACTCCTTAGGCCAAAGATAGTGTTGCCATGTTTCCAATGCTCGAACCAATGCATAAAATTATTTATCATAAGTAGGGTAGTTTAAAGATGCCCCATTTAATTTCTCACTAAAATATCTTATTGGTCTTCCTCCTTGCATAAGAACTACGTTGATACCCAAACCTAAAGCATCACATTCAATTTCAAACATTTTAGTAAAATCAGGCAAAGCAAGTAAAGGAGCATTAATTAATTTTTCTTTAATTAATTGGAACACCTTCTATTGCTCGTCTCCCCATTTGAATCCAAGATTATTCTTGATAACTACGGTAAGCGGTGCGGCAATACTGCTAAAGTCTTTTACGAACCTCCTGTAAAAACTAGCAAGTCTGTAAAAACTATGAACTTGACCTACACTCGTGGGACTTAGCCATTCTTTAATTGCACGGATCTTCTCTTCATCAACCTATATTCCTTGTGCACTCACAACAAAACCAAGAAACACAAGCTTATCGGTGCAAAAGGTGCACTTCTTCAAGTTAGCAAACAACTTCTCTTTCCTAAGTACATCCAAAACTAATTTTAAATGCACAACATGATCATCTAAGTTTGTGCTATAAATGAGAATATCATCAAAATAAACAACAACGAATCTACCTATAAAAGCTCCCAAAACATGGTTCATTAATCTCATAAAGGTACTCGATGCATTTGTTAATCCAAATGGCATAACCAACCACTCATATAAATCATATTTCGTTTTAAAAGCAGTTTTTCATTCATCACCCTCTTTCATTCTTATTTGATGATATCCATTTTTTAAATAAATCTTAGAAAATACATAAGCACCATGCAGTTCATCTAGCATATCATCTAAGCGAGGAATAGGATGTTGATACTTTACCATTATATTGTTGACTGCTCGGCAATCAACGCACATTCTTCACGTTCCATCCTTTTTAGGAACCAAAATCACCGGAACTGCACACGGATTCATGCTTTCTCTTACATACCCTGTTTCCATCAATTCATTAACCTGCCTTTATAGCTCCTTTGTCTCATCGGGATTACTTCGATAGGCTGGTCAGTTTGGAATTGTAGCACCGGGCACGAAATCAATTTGATGCTCAATGCCTCGAATAGGAGGTAAGCCATGTGGAATCTCCTCGGGAAAGATATCATCAAACTCCTACAAAAGAGAAACAATAGAAATAGGCAAAGATGAGTCAAATTGGTTAGTGTTTAACGCCTCTTTGTACAAAAGTACAATCATTGGCTGATTTAAAAACATCACTCTTTTTATTTCACTCGCTCTTACATAGAAATTTGTTTTTCTCTCAATAGTCGAATCAACTCTCTTATTTTCTCTCTCAGTTTTCCCGGCCTCTCTCATTTTCTCTTTATGATTTTCACTCGTTCTCTTTTTCTCACTCTCATTTGTTTGCTCACTCTCTTTTTGTAACCTCACTTAATCTTCATAAACCTGCTTTGGTGTCAAAGGAACTAGAGTGATTGTTCTTTGATTGCTTACAAACGAATATTTGTTGGTGAAGCCATCATGCTTAACACGCCAATCGAATTGCCATGGTTGGCCTAGTAACAAGTGTCCAACTTGCATCGGAACTACATCACACAAAACTTCATCTTCATATTTTCCAATCTAGAAGGAAACTAACACCTGTTTGTTCACGCTCACTTCACCACTATCATTGAGCCATTGCAACTTATAAGGCCGAGGGTGTTTAATTGTTGGTAGCCCTAATTTCTCAACCATTGTAGTGTTAGCAATGTTAGTACAACTACCTCCATCAATAATCACACTACATACCTTGTTTTGCACATGGCATCTAGTATGAAAGATGTTTTCTCGCTGCACTTCGTTATCTTCTTTGATTTGTATACTTAGTGCTCTCCTTGTAACCAACAATTCTCCTAGGGTAACGTACTCTTCATCTTTAACTCTCTCTCCCCTAGGTTGAACTCTCTCTCTCCTATGCATATTAAGAGTGTTTTTTTGCTGTCCCACATGTGCATTTTCTATCCGATCTATCCGTTCATGAACCTACTCCATCTCCATTCTGAATACTCGCCTCATGTCACCCATTAACGCCTCCATGAGCAACTTTAGATCGCCTTCTCCCGATGTATCTCCAGAATTATTTTTGTTCTTGTCGTCTGACATGTTTACTGAAAAAACAAAGTTAAAAAAAAAAGAAGAAAAGGACCTCACAAACTCCCTCATGTGTTTCACTCAAAGATTGAGTCACTCAATTTCACTTGTGTTTTTACACAAAATCAAATTGGCTTTTACCCTCTTATGTGTTCACCACTCTTTCTTTTTTCCACTCGTAATAATCCTCGATATGTTCTTATCAAACTAACCAAAGAAGTATCAAGTTTCCAGTAACAATTCACCAATAACTCACAAAGAAATTTGGATTTAAAGACTAGAATACAAGGAAAACAAAGATGAGAAATTGAAACAAGAATTGAAAGGATTGAATCTAAATATTACACACATTTTTTTCTAAGTTTTTTTTTCACTTCTTTTTCCAAATTTCCACCTTTTTTTTCTTAATAAAACAAAACAAAAGATATGCAAACCTATAACTAGAACCCGCTCTGATACCAACTGATATGATCCACGCTAAGAACTAAGAAATTGATAGATCAAGAAGGCTTACAAGATCGTCTAGAAGCAGATTTAGATGAGACCGTGACCTATTGCTTATATTGAAGCAAGAACCTTGGTATAATGAAGACTGAGACCGTGACCCGTTGCTTATATTGAAGCAAGAACCTTGGTATAATAAAGACGTGATGAGAGTTATAAAATGCATCTTAACAGTACTCATTTGTTAGCATTTTAGAGTTGATCTAGGGTTGAATTACACATTTATACCTTAACAATTCTAAAGTGTCATTCTTGGATCATTGATTTATTTTGGTGCATTTCAGGTATTTTGAGTCTAAAGAGATGGAAAAGCTATCGTTGCTTGAAGCACAAAGATTCCATGCGTATCGAAGTGAAGGCATGGTTGCGGAAAGACAAAATGAAGAGAAACCAAGTCTTTCGTGTTCCATACTGTGGCTCAGAACCTCAAGTCTTGCCCACCAGAACCATCAACTTCTCGGATAGAAGCTGGAGGTTGCGCGCCGCGGCCTCTAAAAACCTGTGCAAAGCTCGGACAAAGGTGGAGCCGCGACCTGGACCAGTGTGCGTCACGGCCTGCTAGTGTGCACCACGGCCTGGACCTATATGAGCCACTGCCTACAGAGTCTCTAAAAAGCCTATTCAAGGTGGCGCCATGGCGAGGAAAGGCTGTGCTGCGGCGCGTGCACGGTCCCCTGTTCCACTTCAGACCTAATTAGGGCAAATTAAATGATATTTTTAAGCCCAAAATACCCCTAAACCTTATGAGCTATATATAGAACATTGTGGAGACTGAAAAAGGAGGCTGGAATAAGAGGAGCTACCATTATTCTTCTTCATCAAACATGAGCAAAATGTCCAGCTAATCTCCAAGCAAGGGAAAGGGATGAATTCCTAGGAACAGTTGTTCTTATTTTCCATTCTTGATTTAGTTGTAAGGATTTATTATTAAATATTGCTTATGATTTACTCTTTGATTAAGTAAAGAATTAGAAGATTTTCTCTTAATCCGGTGATTGCATCTTTCTCCTCCATATAAGTCTAGTCAAGCTCTTCTTATGTCAAGTTGTTGGATGTGACTGATTTTGTTAGATTTATGTTATAGATTTGTCCATTACTGCGGTATTGTCATTATGATATATTGTCGTTTCTTGATAATCTATAAGATATGTCATTTGTGCTTGAATCAAAATCAATGAGTGATTTGTAGCAATTACATTATAGTGTTAATGTGCTGTGATTGAATATTTTTCGGTTGCTTGTTTAGGATGTGAAACTAGCAATCGAGATAAAACAATTTGAATCGAGATTGGAATAAGACAACAAACTTAGGAAGGATTCCCGGAATCTTGTTAGTTCTCTATTGAATTCTTCATTATATTTACACAACTCTCTCACATCATTTCATTATCAAAACTCGAATTCTTTCATTTGACTTTTATCGTTCGTGTTAAGGTTTACACTTTCCTTTGTAGTTTGCTTTTCCTCGTGGGATCGACACCTTATCTATACATAATAACCGTGTGTTAGTTTGAGCGTAATCAAAATGCCATAATCAATTATGGAAGGATTAATTGATAGGTCGAAGATGAACGCCACGAAAACTCCGATAAGTTCAGAAGTTCTAAAAGAACCAAAGAGAATTTTCTCTCACAAAATATGAATCAAATCTGAATTACCTTATTCCAAAAAGCCAATAGCTATTTAAATACATGAGAATTCGTAACCAATTAGAAAAAGGAAACTAAGGAATAGGTTTCTTACTAGAATTCTGGTAACCTAAAATCCAAATAAGGAGAGTACCTAACTTAGCATGCAAGCCTTACAATTCAGCAATTAAATTAATAAGGAATCATTTAAGAAAAGGTAATAAGAAAAATTGTAGCCAGCCATTTTCCTTGATGAGCCATAAAAAATAAGTAAGTCTCCAATTTTGGGAAACTAAGTTTTAATTCATAATCTCGAGTTGCTAGATTATTCCAAAGTCTGAATCATGGAAACCCATCCTTGTGGATCATGTATAGCATCATCCTTGGGCCCCTAAAGATGATTCTTAGCCCAAATGTGTTGAATCGGCCTATTGAGAGTTTCCTTGAACCTTTTAGCTCAAGCCTTTGTAACTAGACCAATTGGAACTTGAATAGGATCTGCATCCCAATTGTTAGTCGTGTCCTCATCAAGACCTGATGAGATTCATAAAATGCATCTAAACAATACTTAATTGTTAGCATTTTAGGGTTAATCAAGGTTGGAATTACACTTTTATACCTTAATAACTCTAGAGTGTTATTCTTGAATCGTTGACTTATTTCAGTGTATTTTTAGGTACTTTGAGCTTAAAAAAGAGATAGAAAAGCTACCATCATTTTAAACACGAAGCTTCAATGAACACTCGAGTGAGATAATGGTCGCGGAAGAGCCAAAATGCAGAGAAACCAAGAAAGGAGTTTCACTAAATCACCCGAATTGCCCGTGCAGATCAATCATCTTTGCAGATTAAACTGTATTGATGCAGGAATAACTAGGAGATGAGCCATATATGCTTAGAAATATCCGAAAGTCTATTTTTAGGAGAATCTTACGGTTTGTAAAAAGAAATTTTCTAGAGAAAGTTATGGCAGTTTTAGTAGACACAGGTCAGGCCTCCAGAACAGAATCCACCTAGCACCACGCCCCTCACTTTCCAGCGTTGCACCCTCACTTTCCAGCGCTGTACCCCTCACTTTCCAACTCCCACTCGCTCCAAGACCAAATTAGGGCTGCACAGTGACATTTTATGGACCAAAATGCCCCTAACTACTTGTGATCTATAAATATATGCTTAAGGAGTGTGCAGCCAACATCATTAATCAAGAAGGAGAGGAGAAAGAGGGGATCCAAGGGATCCAAATCTAGAATATTTCTAAGTCTCTTGAGGGCTGGAAATCAAGGGGTGAGCGTCCATATTATTCATCTAGCTTGAGCTCCATGGCCAATTAATCATCAAATAAGGAAAAGGGATGAATCCTTAAGGTTTTGTTGTTCCTTATTTCCTGTTCTTGATTCATTTGTATGGACTTATTATTAAAACATTGTCTATGATTTACTATTTGATTAAGTAAGAAGGATTTGAGTTCATGTGATAGCTGCACTTTATATTCTTCTTCTTTTAGATTTTCTTAACCCGGTGATTGCATGCTCCTCCCCCATATAAGTCTAGTCATGCTCTTCTTATGTGATGTTGGTTGGATGTGATTGATTCCGGTAGATCTATCTTATTGATTCGTCCATTACTGCGATATTGTCATAGAGATATATTGTCATTTCTTGATAATCTTTAAGGATCGGTCATGTGTGCTTAAATCGGAATCAATGAATAATTTTTAGCAATTACATTAGAGTTTATAAATGTGCTTAATTGAATATTTTCCGATTGCTTATTTGGGATGTGAAACTTGCAATTGAGATAAAAAAAACAATTGAATCGAGAGTGGAACAAGGCAACAAACCTAAGAAGGATTCTTGGAACCTTGTTATTTCTTATTTATATTTCATTTACATTTACACAATTTTTCTCACATTATTTCATTATCAAAACTCAAAAATCTTTCGTTTAACTTTTATCATTCGTTTTAAGGCTCATACATTTTCTTTTGTAATTAACTTGTTTCCCTGTGGAATCGACACCCCAAAGCTGTACTACAATAACCGTTTTATACTTTGGGTGTAATCAAATTTTGGCACCGTTGCCGGGGAAACACGCTTAAGTACAAGGAAGCTTGTAAACTTTGAGTGTGACAGTAGAGGAATTGTAAATATTTTTCTTTTCAGCAGTTTGTAAATATAGTAATATTGTTCCTTTACCTTTGTTTCGATTTTCTAATTTTCTATAATTATTATGTTTTATTTTATTTTTTTCTTGTTTTATTTATTTTATTTCCCCTCTAAATTAATTGGTGCATGCTTAGACCGAGAGATTCGTGAGGTAGATTCATTAGAGGACCCGAATTAGAGTTACCCTCTCCTTCCACGTCCGTTGGTGAAACCTCACCTAGATCAAACAATAGTGCACCCTCACACGAGAATTTAGAGGATTTTGTTAACATGGCCGATAATCCTAATGAGAATGTTGCTAGGACACTTCAGGATTACCTTCACCCTACACGCATAGCCACACCATCATGCATCATGTTTCCAGCCAATATTCGCCAACTAGATTTAAAAACAGGGATGATACAATTACTCCCTACTTTTCATGGCTTGGATAATGAAAACCCATATGTGCACATTAAAGAGTTTAAGGAAGTAGTCGCAACTTTTCATAGTCAAGATGAAACTGATGACATTGTTAGGCTAAGTTTTTTCCTTTCACTTTGAAGGATAGAGCTAAGAGTTGGCTATACTCACTAAGACCACGATCTATTGGGTCGTGGACTGAGATGAATTGAATTTTCTTTAATAAATAATTTCCCTAACATAAGACCAATGCTTTAAAAAGACAAATCTTCACCTTTGCACAAAAGGACAGCGAGACTTTGTATCAGTCATGGGAGAGATTTAAGGAGTTGTTGAGTATGTGTCCTCACCATGGGTATGAGAATTGGCGTTTAGTGAGCTATTTCTATGAGAGTCTTACCTATAGAGAATGCCAATTTGTAGAGATGATGAGTAATGGTGGGTTCATGGAGAAAGATCCTGATGAGGCCATAGAGTACCTCAATGAGCTTGCTGAAAAAACTCACACTTGGACTGGACCTAATGCTACTGAGAGCACAAATAGCTCATGACCTATAGAGAACCTAAATGGTGGTGGAATTTATCATCTTAGGGAAGAGGATAACCTTAAGGCCAAGGTTGAGATGCTCACTAGGGAAGTAGAGGTATCAAAGACTAAAAGCTCAAAGCCAACACACGTGGTTAATCATGCAAAATCTTTTGAACCATGTTTTGTGTGTGGCGGGGTAGATCATCTAGCCCAAGAGTGTCCCACATTTGCTAATATGAGAGGGATGTATAAGGAACAATGTAATGCCTTAAGCATATACACGAAGCCTTCTACACCCTTCTCTAATACCTATAATCCGGGATAGCGAAATCACCCCAATTTCAGCTGGAAGTCTGAAAACCAGCAGCTTGCACAACCCCCTGCACCTTATCATGAACCATATCATGCACATGTATTTTCTAGGAGTCCTTTAGAAAACACTTAGCATGCTTTTATTGAGGCACAGGATAAGACTAATCAAAGGCTTGAATCTTTAATTATGCAGGTTGTTGAAGAACATAAAGAGATAAAGAGCCAAGTTTCCAAGCTGACGAGCTACTTGAGTGTGACTGAGCGAGGTAAGTTCCCTTCTCAAGCTCAATCCACATCCTATGGTCATCACCTAGCACAACAAAATAAAAAAGAGGGGAATGCCATTGAGACACTTAGTGGTAAGTCGTTACACATCCCAACAACAAAAAAATCAGAGGATGTGGACGAGAACCACCAAGTATACATGATTGACTCATTCCAAGAAAAGGTCCATCACCTTAATCCATTAGAGTCCACCCTCACCCATAGCTTCACAATAGCATATATTGAGCCAGAATCTGTAGATGTTACTAATAACATCCTTAAGGCCTCTCTGAAGCACACAAGCACAAAATTTAACAGTAAAGCAGTTGCTGGTGCATTCAACTCATGTTTGTCTAGGAGGGAATAAGAGTGTCTGGCTGAAGACATAAAACTTAGCGCTCATGGGAGGCACCCCATAGTATATCTTTTTATTTTTATTGTTTTTCATAATTCTTTTTCTTGTTTATTATTAGTATTTTGTTGTTTTCCAGTTTTACTTTCGTATTTATTTTTCATGGACAAACATACGAAGCAGTTCAAATGGTGGTGCACAATTTTCAGCTTCTGTGCATTTTTGGCTACAAAGGGAGTTTCCTTATCTTTTGCTTTCACATTGAGGACAATTCCTACTTTAAGTTGGGGGTGGAGGAAACATGTTCCTGTTTTTCATGTTTTTCATTGAACTGCTTCGTATCATTTTACCTTTCTGTTTGTTAGGATAATATGTTTTTTTTTTTAAAAAAAATTTATGTTTAGTTTTGTTTGTTTTTAGCATGCGCTGTGTTAGCCTTCGAGTTAATTCATATGTCGATGATATGAGCCTAATTGAGATAGCACATAGCGTTTAGAAGAAGTTAAATCTTGCTACGCTTTGAGAATAAATTAAGTGTCAATTTTTCTTTGATTTGAGACTCTGGTTTTTGGTAAGATTGCATCATTAGTCTAAAGCATTTGGAGAAGTTTTATGTGCGATTGTTTTGTGAATACTTTTGCGGTCTCAACAAGCTCTAGAACTTATTTGATAATCACTTGAGGCGAAAATCATAGAATGCACACTACTTAGGATATGATATTGGCCATTTTTGAACCGTTTGAGCCTTTCAAACTTACCCTTGTTATATTTATCGCTAGTCACCTATTTGAGCCTTTTTCTTGAAAAGAAAAATTGAGCCTTCTTTCTTTCAATAAATCATTTACTTACCTTTATGAGCCAAAAAAATATTTTATCCTTACCTTTCTTTTAAAAGAACTTAGTTATACACATGTTGTGAGAATCACTTAAAAGGAGTAAAGGTGAAAATATGAGAAAATATTACTACCATAACCCAAGTACATTAAAAGAGATAAGTTGGGGGTTATGGAAAAGAAAAGAAAAGAATGAAAGAGGAGGTGAATGGTCTTATGCCAAAATAAAAAAAAAGATGAATTATGGCAAAGAAAGAAGAAAAAATGGAGTGGTGATTTATGGAGAGAAATGCTCGAAAAATGGTTGAAAGAGTTGGGTGTTGAAGTAAGGTTATCTTGTGCTTATAGTGGTTGTGTTTAAATTAAGAGACTTAGTTCTTTTATTTTTTTAAACTTTCCTATTCTTTCTTGACCTTTACCCTAGCCTAACGTTACAAGCTTATTAAAGACCTATTGATCCGATGTAGTGTGATTTTTCTACATAGTGGAGAGTGATTTGAAAAGTGAGCTTATGGAGCTTGATTTGTGATTGATGTCACGTAATTTAATATGTTTTAGAGGCCAAGACTTGTATTCATGCTATGTTATACATAAAATCATCCGGGTGTTCAGACTAATGTATTGTGGTAAGATGGATGTTAAGAGTTGATCGAGGTTGGAATTACACTTTTATACCTTAATAACTCTAAACTGTTATTCTTGAATCATTGACTTATTTCAGTGCATTTACTTTGAGCTTAAAAAAGAGATAGAAAAGCTATCATCATTTTAAACACGAAGCTTCAATGAACACTCGAGTGAGATAATGGTTGCGGAAGAGCCAAAATGAAGAGAAACCAAGAAAGGAGTTTCACTAAATCGCCAGAATTGCCCATGCAGATCAATCCTCTTTGCAGATTAAACTGTATTGATGTAGGAATAACCAGGAGATGAGCCATATATGCTTAAAAAGATCCAGAAGTCTATTTTCTGAAGAATTTTACGGTTTGTAAAAAGGATTTTTCTAGAGAAAGTTATAGTATTTTTAGTAGACACAGGTTAGGCCTCCAGAACAGAATCCACCTAGCGCCGCGCCCCTCACTTTCCAGTGCTGCACCCTCACTTTCCAGTGCTGCACCCCTCACTTTCCAGCGCCCACTCGCTCCAAGACCAAATTAGGGCTGCACAATGACATTTTTTGAACCAAAATGCCCCTAAATACTTGTGATCTATAAATATATGCTTAAGGAGTGTGCAGCCAACATCATTAATCACGATGGAGTGGAGAAAGAGGAGATCCAAGGGATCCAAATCCAAAATATTTCTAAGTCTCTTGAGGGCTGGAAATCAAGGGGAGAGCATCTATATTGTTCATCCACCTTGAGCTCCATGGCCAACTAATCATCAAATAAGGGAAAGGGATGAATCCTTAGGGTTTTGTTGTTCCTTATTTCCTGTTCTTGATTCATTTGTATGGACTTATTGTTAAAAGATTGTCTATGATTTACTCTTTGATTAAGTAAGAAGGATTTGAGTTCATGTGATAGCTGCACTTTATATTCTTCTTTTTGATTTACTCTTTGATTAAGTAAGAAGGATTGATGCACTTATGTGATGTTGGTTGGATGTGATTGATTCCGGTAGATCTATCTTATTGATTCTTCCATTACTGCGATATTATCATAGAGATATATTGTCGTTTCTTGGTAATCTTTAAAGATTGGTCATGTGTTCTTGAATCGGAATCAATGAGTAATTTGTAGCAATTACATTAGAGTTTATAAATGTGCTTGATTGAATATTTTCCGATTGCTTGTTTGGGATGTGAAACTTGCAATCGAGATAAAAAAACAATTGAATCGAGAGTGGAACAAGGCAACGAATCGAAGGAGGATTCTTGGAACCTTGTTATTTCTTATTTATATTTCATTTACATTTACACAATTTTTCTCACATTATTTCATTATCAAAACTTAAAAATATTTTGTTTAACTTTTATCATTCGTTTTAAGGTTCACACATTTTCTTTTGTAATTAACTTGTTTTCCTGTGGAATCGACACCCCAAAGCTATACTACAATAACCGTGTTATACTTTGGACGTAATCAGGACCAGTCACCATACTATTTACTGTCGTGCGAATGCGCAAGATCGTAGTATGGTGCACTCGATTGCACTACGATTGATCCTTCTTGTTGTGGGCGTGAGCGCAGGTGTGCTCGATCCTTGGCTTGGGCACTTGAGCTCTATTACGCTCGATCGCAGGTCTACTGCCCTTGATCGCTCTAACTGACTCCAACTTTTCCCAGATTTGCTCTTTGAACCTAACAATTCCAAAATGCTTCATTTTCTCAAAGAACCTAGAAAAACACATAAAACACAAAAAAGAAATAAAATATAACGAAATAACACAAACTAAGAACTTAACAAATATAAATTAAGAGGATTAAATACGAATATTTAAGCACTTATCACACCCTCAAACTTACATATTGCTAGTCCCTTAGCAATACAAAACTAAAAACTAAATGAAAAACAAAGAACACAAAGATAAATCCATCCTTCATGGTATCTAAAAATTTAAGTATCACACAGAACCATGATTTTCATTCATTAGCAAGCTTTAAAAAATAAACCCAATCTTCACAATGAATAGGAATTTTAAAATCTAATTACTTACAAAAGGCTGACTAAGGCATCACAAGTTCGAATCAGTGTAAAGTGAACTAGCACATAAATATGAAGCTTCCAAATAATTCAATGTACAATGTCTCCATATCTCAAGATTCACAGAATTTCCCATTAGAATAAACAACAATGGCATAATTTTATTTTCTTCTTTCTTTTATTTTGAGGCTCTGCCATGTTTAGTTCCCTTAAGCTTTCTAATTTACCCATGTAGTAACTGTTGAGTTAATGACTCCCAAACCAGATGGTTTTAGGGCATTAGGTATAAAGACACCCCTAAGAACTAACTAACTCGAGTCAAAAAGGCTACAAAACTAAACTGGCCATAATTTAACCAAATCAAAATTCCCACCTTTTGATGTGAACACTCATTGCTTACTGAGGCAAGAGGTCCAATTACTCAGTGGAAAGTTTTTCAATGATATATATATATATTATGCCAAAGTGTCCATTCAACAAGTCATTCCGTTTCACCCAAGCCATAGAAACATACACATTAAATTCACATGTCATACCTCACACAATTATATGCTAATGTACTTGTTATGAGTTTTAAATTACTCGCAAGCGCACGAGTCGTTTGCAATATAGTGTTGTGCCAGTGCGAGGTCGAATCCACAGGGAATTGCGTTGTGAAAATATATTTTTAATCTAAACTAACTTTATCTTAACCTAGTTCCGAATTGTGAATGATATTGCAAAAGAAATATAAACTAAACTTAGTTGATTTAAAAACTAATAATTAAAACACTAAGGTTTCCGAATCTACCCCACCAAAGTTAAGCATATATGTTCTAAAAATATAGCCTATCAAAACATTTCATGAATCCAACTAGAAGACAAAAAACAAAGAATATCTCAACTAAACCAAAAGCATCCAATGTATCCGCTCTTAACAAATCACAAAAAAAATCTAATTTAATCGAAAAACATTCAATGTATCCATCAGATGAAACACAAGGAATATCCAACAGACAATTTAAACTCAATCAATTATAAGATTAACTCAAATAATTGACAGAACATTTATACTAAAAATTGTTAGATTTGTACAAGCAAATCTGAACTACTACACCAAACAACGGCGGGGCTTCATCTTCAACCTTAGCTGAAGAGTCTAGCCACTCATAACTATAAAACTATAATAAAAAGTGCTAAACATTTAAACTAAAACAACTGAATATACAGAAATAAATAAACAACTTTACATGGGAGAAATTCCACTCGCTGACGGGCGGTGCTTGCCCTCGTGGTAGTAATGCCTTCGGGATCCACCAGAATGCTAGCAGACGTCCACCGGTTAACACCAAAGTGGCCCAGGAATTGCACACTGAATGATGAAGTGGAGTGGGTCTTATATAGGCAAATACCACAAGTGGATTGTGTTTCCAATCCGATGTGGGATGTGGGATATAGAAATATGTTTCCAATCGATGTGGGATGTTGGATTTAAGTCTTCACATGCCTTTCAAAACTTCTGTTCACGCTGAAATCCCGCACAGCCTGACCTTTGTCTACTAAAACGGCCATAACTTTCTGTAGAAAAATCATTTTTACGAGCCGTAAAATTCTCCAGAAAATAGACTTCTGGATCTTTCTAAGCATATATGGCTCATATCCTGGTTCTTCTTGAATCAATACAGTTTAATTTTCAAAGATGATTGATCTGTACGGGCAATTCTGGCAATTTTAGTGAAACTCCTTTCCCAGTGCTTGTAAACCTGAAAAACAATGAAAACAACTCAAAGTAACAAATTTCTAAGCTAACAAATGTAAATTAAGTGGCCAAAATATGCAATATTTTTCACTCATCAAACACCCCCAAACTTACATTTTGCTAGTCCCTTAGCAAAACAAAATAAAAAACTAAATGAACAACAAAGATTATAAAGATAAGTTCACAATTCATGGTATCCAAAAATTTAAGGAGCATTCAAAATCATGAGATTCATTCATAAGCAAGCTTAAATAAGTCAAACCCATCTTCACAATGAATAAGAATTTAAAACTTAATTACTTATAAGAGGCATGGTAAGACATCACAAGCTTGAATTAGTGTAAAGTGAATTAGCATATACAGATGAGGTTTCCAAATAACTTCAATGTACAAGGTATTCAAATCTCAAGATCCACAGAATTTCTCGTCGGAAAGAACAATGAAAACATAGTTTTTTTTTTTTTTTTTTTTTAACATAAGATTCTGCTATGTTTAGTTCCCTTAAACTTTCTAATTGACCCATGTAACGAGTGTTGAGTCAATGACTCCCAAACCAGATGGTTTTAGGGCATTAGGTGTAAAGACACCTCTAAGGACTTACTAACTCGAGTCAAAAAGGCTACGAAATTAAACCGGCCTTAATACTACCAAGCAAAATTCCACCTTTTGACGTGAACACTCACTGCTTACTGAGGCAAGAGGTCCAGTTACTCAGTGAAAAGTTTCGCAATGATCATTATGAATAAAATTCCCACCTTTTGACGTGAACACTCACTGCTTACTAAGGAAAGAGGTCCAGTTACTCAATGGAAAGTTTATTGATGATGATCATTATAAATATTAGTAGTATTAGTTGTTTTTTTTATATATATATGCCCAAGTATTTATCCAATAAGTCATCCGGTTTCAGTTAAGACAAGGAAACGTATACATTCAACTCACTTGTCATACCTCATACAAATATGTGCTGATGTGCTAATGTTAGATTAGATCAAACATGTGAATTCTCGAAAATGCCTAAAGTAAGTAACTAAAGTTTAAATTCTATCATCAGATCATGTGTTCAAAGTTTTAAACTCACCAATGAAATCACATCACAATTTTTCAGAATAACCAAAATTTTTAGACGAACATGAACATGCATTTATCTTTACGACAAAAAGATAACAAATTAGGACAAAGTGTGTGATGTGTCTCCCATACCCCCAAACTTAAATTACACATTGACCCCAATGTGTGACTAATATGGAAAGAGCTGACCTGAGATATGGAGAACTATCTAGACTAGTATGGCTCATAGCATACCCCCAAACTTGAACTGAAGTACGCATTGTCCCTGAAAAATAAAAAAACTGGAAAACAAAAAATACTGGAAACAAACATTAATCATAAAAATGCGAAATAATAAATAAACAGAAAAGATAAGCTGTGGGGTTGCCTCCCATGAGCGCAAAGTTTAACGTCTTCAGCCAGACCCAACATTAGTAAACATGCCCAACTAAGCACTCCACCATCTGATCAATAAATAGGAATGGAAAATGATCAGGCCTAGTGGTAGCATCAACTTACGGTAGTCTATACTCACTCTCCCTCCTGACTGAACACGAGTTGGCACCAACTCGTTGTCCTCATTCTTCACTACCGTTAATTCAACATGTTTGGGCACGACTTGAATCAGGCTCACCCACTTGCTATCAGAGATGGGATAAATGATCCTTGCTTCTAACAGCTTAATATCTTCTGCCCTCACAACCTCTTGCATAGCAGGTTTGAGCCTTCTTTGTGGCTCCCTCGATGGCTTGGCATTCTCCTCCAACTGTATTGTGTGTATTACCAATGAGGGGTTGATTCCCTTAACATCCTCAATAGTCCAGACTATAGCTTCCTTATGCTCTCTTAAGACGTCCAATAATTTCTTCTCTGGAGCATCACCCAAATCTAAAGCTATAATTATAGGCCAAGAATCTGCTGGACCTAGGAACTTATACTTAAGATTGTCCGGTAAAGGCTTAAGTTCCTTCTTGGGGGGTTCAGGTGTTGTGGTTTCCTCCGTCTCACTGATCTTTTGAGGAGCAGACTGCAAAGTAGCATTTGCTTGCTCAAACAACTTATCTAAGCCCAAATTCTCTTCAAATTGAGCAAAGCGTGCCTCCAGGGGGTCCTCAATACGTGATTCATCCATAGTCTCCTCTGTCTCATTGCTCTTTTGAGGATCAGACTCCAAAATGGCATTCACTTCCTCGAGTAACTTATCTAAGCCCAAGTCCTCTCCAAAGTGAGAAAAGCATGCCTCCAGGGGATCCTCAAACTCCTCTCCTTTCTTGGGCTCTTGTAATCTCTCAGGGTAAGGCGCTTTAGATAAAAACGACCTAGGGAGATCCTTAATGATAGGTGTGGCTGTAGATGGCTCAGCATGTCTCTTTTCATTGCTGCCACTTTCTTGTCCTTGGTGCATAGCAGGGTTCTCTTTCACTTGATTGTACACTTGTCTCCCAGACAAGTATAGGACAGTTGATTGCACTTGTTCCTGCCAATGCATAGGAGTTGATAAATTTCCCACCGCAAACTGTTCCTTTGGGTTAGGATCAGGTTGACTGGGGAACTCTCCATTCTCTCCTTCACCCACGTAACTTGCGATTTGATCCATTTGACTCTCTAGCTTGGCAATCGTTTGGGTGTTTTCTATTATTGCACTCATTACTTCGCTTATGGATTGGCTAGTCATTTTCATGTACTCCTTAAGGGTGTCCTCAAGTGACTGTGAAACTGGCACTGGTATTTGAATGGGAACTTAGTAAGCAGGTAATGGTGCTGGATAGGCTGAGTGACTATAACTTGGAACTGGCGGAGGAAATTCGGGAGGGTATTGATTGGGAGCATGATAAGGGGCTCCTCCCTGATTCATCAGTTGGTTCTGCTCCCATGAAAAATTAGAGTGGTCCCACCCCCCTGGATTGTACGTTTCGGAGTAAGATCCATTTGATTGCAAACAACACTCATTGAAAGTATTCATTTGTTCCATGGGATACTCGACAAAAGCCGGCATTGATGGACAATTCTGTGCTAAATGCATAGGACTAGCACAGATGGAACAGCTATCAACATTGAATATGTTGGCAGCATTGATGGACAGGCCGATCATTTTCATATACTCCTTAATGGTGTCCTCTAAAGACTGTGAAACCGACGCTGGATTCATCCACATTTTTTTTATATTTATATTTTATTTTATTTTTGGGCAAATGCAAATAAACTAAAATTAAAATTAAAATTAAAATAAATATAAATATAAAAATTAAAATAAATATAAATATAAAAATAAAATTTAAATTTAAATTTAAAATTAAAATTAAAATTAAAAGTAAAATTAAAATTAAAATTAAAATTAAAAAAAATAAAACAAAAATACTAACTAAACTAGTAGAAAAATAAAATTAATTTAGACAAAAATTTCACAAACAAAACAATTCCCCAGCAACGGCGCCAAAAACTTGTTGTGAGTTTTAAATTACTCGTAAGCACACGAGTCGTTTGCAATATAGTGTTGTGCAAGTGCGAGGTCGAATCCACAGGGAATTGCGTTGTGAAAATATATTTTTAATCTAAACTAACTTTATCTTAACCTAGTTCCGAATTGTGAATGATATTGCAAAAGAAATATAAACTAAACTAAGTTGATTTAAAAACTAATAATTAAAACACTAAGGTTTCCGAATCTACCCCACCAAAGTTAAGCATATATATTCTAAAAATATAGCCTATCAAAACATTCCATGAATCCAACTATAAGACAAAAAACAAAGAATATCCCAACTAAACCAAAAGCATCCAATGTATCCGCTCTTAACAAATCACAAAGGAAATCAAATTTAATCGAAAAACATTTAATGTATCCATCAGATGAAACACAAGAAATATCCAACAGACAATTTAAACTCAATCAATTATAAGATTAACTCAAATAATTGACAGAACATTTATATTAAAAATTATCATATTTGTACAAGCAAATCTGAACTACTACGCCAAACAACGGCGGGGCTTCATCTTCAACCTTAGCTGAAGAGTCTAGCCACTCATAACTATAAAACTATAATAAAAAGTGCTAAACATTTAAACTAAAACAACTGAATATAAAGAAATAAATAAACAAATTTACATGGGAGAAATTCCCCTCGCTGACGGGCGGTGCTTCCCCTCGTGGTAGCAATGCCTTCGGGATCCACTAGAATGCTAGCAGACGTCCACCGATTAACACCAAAGTGGCCCAGGAATTGCACACTGAATGATGAAGTGGAGTGGATCTTATATAGGCAAATACCACAAGTGGAATGTGTTTCCAATCTGATGTGGGATGTGGGATATAAAAATGTGTTTCCAATCGATGTGGGATGTTGGATTTAAGTCTTCACATGCCATTCAAAACTTCTGTTCACGCTGAAATCCCACATAGCCCGCACAGCCTGACCTTTGTCTACTAAAATGGCCACAACTTTCTGTAGAAAAATCATTTTTATGAGCTGTAAAATTCTCCAGAAAATAGACTTCTGGATCTTTCTAAGCATATATGGCTCATATCCTGGTTCTTCTTGAATCAATACAGTTTAATTTTCAAAGATGATTGATCTATACGGGCAATTCTGGCAATTTTAGTGAAACTCCTTTACCAGTGCTTGTAAACCTGAAAAACAATGAAAACAACTCAAAGTAACAAATTTCTAAGCTAATAAATGTAAATTAAGTGGCCAAAATATGCAATATTTTTCACTCATCAGTACTCATGTCAGATGAGATCAAATATGTGAATTATCAAACGCTTAAAGTAAGTAACTAATTTTTAAAACTCTATCATCAGATCATATGTTCAAAATTTTAAGCTTACCAATGAAATCACATCACAATTTTTTCCAAATCAACCAAAATTTCAATACGAACATGAACATGCATTTCTTTTATTTTATAGCTTATTTTAAAATGAAAAAACAACAACAAAACTAGAACAAAGTGTGTATAAATGTGTCTCCCATACCCCCAAACTTAATTTACACATTGTCCCCAATGTGTGAATAACATGGAAAGAGCTGACCTGGGAGATGGAGAACTGGCTGGATTGGCATGGCTCATAGCACACCCCCAAACTTGAACTGAAGTACGCGTTGTCCCTGAAGAACAAAAACTAAAGTAATACTAGAAAACAAAAAGAAACTAAAAATAAACAATAACAAGAAATTGAAAAACAATAAAAACATAAAGGATATGCTGTGGTGTGCCTCCCATGAGCGCTAAGTTTTACGTCTTCAGCCAGACGGTGCAACCGCTCACTGTTGTCCCCCATGTGGTGCCGAAGATGATGCCCCCGAAGCTAGTGGCAATCGGTCTAAAATGGCCTGGAGCATCGCTTCTTGCCTATCAAAGCGCGTTTTCAACTTGTCTATGCACTGATTAACTAGGCATGTATCCTCCCGATCCTCCCGTTTAATGTCAGCTAGCTCATCCCATGTTAATAGGTTCTTCCTCCCAAGTCTGATGAGCTGTAGGTCCTCTACTTCCGTAGGTTCTTCCTCTACTGTATCAGCAGCAGGTGCTGGCACTCGAAGTCCTCTTTGCATGTGTGGCTAGCTTGGATTCTACTAGTTTCTATCAAAATATGGGTGCTTATTGACTAGTCCATCTGCAGAGGTGCCCTTGATTCCCTTTTTCTTTAAGATATGAGTGAGTAGAAATGAGAATGGTAGCCCTCATGCATTGGCAGAGGTTATTTGGCATGCGTGTACATGGTCCCAGAATTGGTGAATTTGGCTCCAGATGATCGAAGGGATGGAGTACGAACGGCCTTTGTAAAAGGCATACAATGCTTGAAGGAACTGGTCACGCCGTTGAGTCTTCTGTCCTAATGGGCACACATTGCATTGCAGAATAGAGTCCACAAGCCAAAATTGTGGAGGCAACTTGTACCGACTGCCAGCATTATTGTGCCTATCTACGTATTGCTACGCACACATATCTTCAATGATATCTAAAATGTAGAAAGACTTCGGCTGCTCTTCCAACTGTGCGCCTTCAGGGGGTGTTCGTCATTGAATTTGAGTGCAGCAGCTATATCGGACAAAGTCACCTCAATTTGTTTACCTTGAATGAACAAGGACAAGACACCCTGCCTATTGCAGTCAAAGGAGAGGTGCTCATAGAATTGCACAATCAACTGCGTGCAGGTAGTGGATGTGACATGCTTGAATAGCTTTTTCAACCCATGGCGTTTGAAGTCTTGATAGACCCATTGAGTTGCTTCAAAATTTTTGAATTTGGCATCGATGTTAAAGGTGGTCTCAAAAAGGATCTCCTGCTGCTCGAAAATGGGTTGGGAAGATTGGGCTCGGCTTCCCGAAGCTTGAGATGGGGAAGCAATGGTCCTAAGCATCCTGGAAAGTCAATTAGGGCTTTTGTCGAACAGGTAGTGTGCGTGTAAGGATGCACTGGCGCTTATGGGCGTACGGCGATAGTGCGATCAATCGCAGGTCTCTTGCACTCGATCGCTCTATCAGAATGCACAGAACAATGGTCACTTTGGCATCTTGGAAAGTTGGTCAGGCCTTTTGTTGAACAGGTGGTGTGCAGCCCTCAAACCGAGTGGTGAACATATCCAACCCCCTGTAAAACAACAAAACCCAACCACAAAGGACAAAAAAAAGTTGTATATCCAATTTTAATTGACAAAAATAACAAAAATGTGGGGAGATGGGGAGATGGGCAAAATGTTAATATGGGAGAAAAAAAAGAGAAAGAAACTGTGGCTGTGCATGCAGGTGAGTGGTGAAGCTGGGCACGAACGGTGGTGCATGAGAGCGAAGTGCAGAGAAGGCTGGAAGTGCATCGCATAGGGAGAAAGTAATGGGGAAAAGGGGGAAAATGACCTAAAATAGGTCATGTGACTCTCTGTCCCGAGTGCGGTCCTTTGAGACACACCTTCTGATGATTTGATCAGGGAAAATTTTTTACAAAAAGGGGTCATCCTAATGGTAATGTCGAGATATAGACATCAACCGCTTCCTTTCTTGACTAGACATACCTGGAGGGAAAATCTTGGTAGTTATATAATTAACAATATCAACATACCATGGAAGTTGAACCTCGATTGCAAACAATTGTTCATCAGGGAAACTTTCATTCAAAGGAAGCTCATCTTTGTCTTCTTCATGAGGGGCCTGGATAGGTGATTTGCAACTACCTTCTCATTGCCTTTCTTGTCTCTAATCTCCAAGTCAAACTCTTACAGTAAGAGTACCCATCTGATCAACCTAGGCTTTGTATCTTTCTTAGCAAACAAATATCTCAAAGCAGTATGGTCAGTGAATACATTAACCTTATAACCAATCAGATATGATCTGAACTTCTCCAAAGAAAAAATGGTAGCTAACAATTCTTTCTTAGTAGTAGAATAATTTAGCTGAGTATCATTTAAAGTTCTAGAAGCATAATAGATAGCATGAGGTACCTTATTGATTCTCTAGCCCAAGACAGCTCCTAAGGCGAAGTCGCTGGCATCACACATCAGCTCAAATGGAAGACTCCAATCAGATGCCATCATTATTGGTGTAGAGGTGAGCAATTTCTTCAATGTGTTGAAAGCTTCCATACATTCAAAAGTTCATTCAAAACTGGTATCTTTAGCTAGCAGTGCACAGAGTGGTCGAGAGGTCTTGGAAAAATCCTTGATAAATCTTCTATAAAATCCAGCATATCCAAGGAAACTTTTGACACCTTTGGCTATCATAAAAGGGAAAAGTTTTCAAATAATGTTAATCTTGGCCTTGTCCACCTCAATACCCTTGTTGGAAATGGAATAACCTGACATAATGCCTTGTTGGACCATAAAGTGACATTTTTCCCAGTTTAGCACTAAGTTGCATTCTTCACATCTCTTGAGGACACTCTTCAGATGATGGAGGCGTTCATTAAAATTAGAACTAAAAACACTAAAATCATCTATAAATACCTCAACGAATTTTTCCACCATGTTAGAAAAAATGCTCATCATGCATCTTTGAATGGTGGTTGGTGCATTGCATAATCCAAATGGCATCCTTTTGTAAACAAATGTGCTAAAAGGACATGTGAAAGTTGTCTTGTCTTGGTCCTCTGGTGCTATTGCAATTTGGTTGTAACCACTGTACCCATCTAAGAAGCAATAGTAACTATGGCGAGCTAATCTTTCTAGCATATGATCAATGAATGGTAGGGGAAAATGATCTTTTCTGGTCACCTTATTCAGCCTTCTGTAGTCGATGCATACCCTCCAACCAGTGGTTATTCTAGTAGGCATTAGCTCTTTATCTTCATTTTTCACAACTGTGATCCCACTCTTCTTTGGAATGACTTGAACTGGACTTACCCACTTACTATCTGAGATGGATAGATAATGCCACCATCTAGCAGTTTCAATACATTTGCCTTGACTACCTCCTTCATGTATGGGTTGAGTCTTCTTTGTGCATCCCTGGTGGGCTTTGCTTTATCTTCAAGGTAGATGTGATGCATGCACTTGGCTGGACTTATCCCCTTGATGTCAGCAATGGTCTATCCGATAGCAGTTTTGGGCTCTCTAAGAAGTCTCAACAGCTTCTCTTCTTCCCCAAAACTTAGATTGGCAGCAACTATCACAGGTAGTGTCTTATTCTCTCCCAGATACGTATAAGTCAGATGCTCTAGCAACTGCTTCAATTTCAAATTTGGTGCCTAGACAATAGAAGGGAAAAGAGTAGTATTAGTAGGCACAAGAATTTCAAATGGAGGGGTGTACTTACTTGGTTGCTTTGGAGAGGCCTCAAGGAGATGAACAGCTTCAATGATGTCATCAGTAACATCTTCAGATTTAGGCTCAATATCCGATCTTGTGAAACTATGGTTGAGGGTGGTCTCCATTGGATCAATGTGATGGACCTGAAAAGCTTGCTCAACAACACCTTGCATCATACATACATTAAAACATTCCATATCATCTTAGGGTAATTTCAATGCATCAAATATTTTGAATTCTATCTTCTCACCATTTACCTTCATACTTACGATAACCTTTTTCACAAAAAAATTTGTATCAGTAGTTCTCATAAAAGGGTCTTCCTAAGATGATGGGCAAAGACAATGGCATAGGAGATTCTTCCATATCTAATACAATAAAATTAGCAGGTAAAATAAATTCACCTACATTTACCAAGACATCCTCAAGAATACCTCTTAGCCTTTTGATGCTTCTGTCTGCCAATTGCAAGGTGATGGAAGTTGGTTGAAGTTCCCCCAAACCCAGTGTCTCAAATACAGTGTATGGCAGCAAATTGACACCAGCCCTTAGATCCAGTAGTGCATGCTCAAAAAGATGGTCACCTATCCTACAAGGAATGGTAAAACTACCTGGATCTTTTAGCTTTGGTAGTAGTTTCCTTAACAACATTGCACTTACCTCTTCAGTTAAAGCCATTGCTTCATGCTCCTGAAACTTCCTTTTATGAGTGCAACAATCTTTCAAAAATTTAGCATCTGCATGAATTTGTTGAATTGCATCTAATAAAGGAATATTAATATCTACTTTTCTTAAAGTTTCAAAAATATCAAGCAATTTATTTTCTTTTTTTTGGCTTTACTAACCTTTGAGGGAAGGGTGGTGCATTCACCTTCTCTATTTCACTTACCTTGGATGTGGATGCTTTATCTGGAGATGCTTGTGCAAGCTCATCAGCTCCTATGATTGTTGGATCGATTATCTATCTAAATAAATATGCAAATAACCGTCCTAGTTTTACTTGCAAGTGCACAAGGTCTGTGGTAGCATAGTATGCAAGTGCGAGATCATTTCCATAGGGATTGGTGAATTTCATTTTAGAATTAGTTTCTTTAAGTTAAAACGAGAAATAACAAATTTGATTGGGAGTAAATAACAACAATGAGAACATAGAACTACGATATCCACCCTAATTATACTTTCCCACTAAATTAAGTGTCAATGCTCTAGCCTTATCATGAATATCTAATGGTTGCCAACCTAAGGGCTTGGCCCACACCTTAGGCTATTGATCTCCCTATGCAATGAGTTAGGCATGGTGTATACTCTAACTCTTTTCTCTTTCAAAGGATTCAGCAGGGGTGTATACTGAGTTGTTCCTTAAGAGAGCATGAGGGTTGTGGAGGTCAGTAACCACACAGGACCTAGGGCTTGGTCCGCTCCCGGTTTCCTATGTTGATTAACCCGGGAATCCTATGTGGATATCCCTTGTTACTAATGTCGAACCCAGGACTCGATCATCCAAATTGATTCGACTAACTTATCCATACCACATGCATACGTTGATCAGGCACACACATATGAGGAATTTAAATGCAAACAGACATTAATCAAGTTAAATATTCTTACAAGGCTGTAGCAAAGATAATCAATGAATGAACATGTGGAAAAGCATAACTAGGGCTTTAATCGAGCCTTATAGGAGTTTAGTTAC
Source organism: Bretschneidera sinensis (assembly GCA_023935145.1). Lineage (NCBI taxonomy): Eukaryota > Viridiplantae > Streptophyta > Magnoliopsida > Brassicales > Akaniaceae > Bretschneidera > Bretschneidera sinensis. The sequence continues at coordinate 39,938,628 of CM043705.1, forward strand.
ACATGCTAAGTAAACTAAACATTCTAAACATAATGAAATAAAAATAGAAAACTAAAACCGAAGAAGACTCAGGAGACGAGTCATCAATTCCTCTCTTAAGCTTGCTACCTCGAATCTAGAACAAAAGGTTTTTTTTTTTATGTGTTTTATAGGGCTATTTATACGGTCCTTATGGTGTCCCGAAACCCTAATTTCCTATTTGGAGTCTGGAGACTTCTTTCCATATCTGGCTCTGCCGCCTCTGGAGTAATTACGCTCTAGTGTATTCTGGATGCGATCGAGCGCATGTGTGCGCTTGAGCCTTCTTTAAGTACGTTCGTACTCGTGTGCGCTCGATCTCAAAGGGGGTGCGCTCAAACGCACCTTGCTGGATGGCAGATATTGACTTTTGCTCCTAAAAGCTCTGATTTATCATCTTTTTGTCCAAGTCCTATGAAAAACACATAAAACTTGAAAATGAAGTAGAAACTACTCAAATATATAAATAAAGAGTCTAACAAGTGTTAATTAAGGGGCTTAAATATGACTATTTAAGCAATTATCACACCCCCAAACTTACATATTGCTAGTCCCTTAGCAATACAAAACTAAAGACTATGTTAGAACAAAATTTAAAGATAAATTCATTTCCATGATACTCAAAGATTTGAGCTGTGCGTAAAACTATGAGAACCGTTCATGAGTAAGCTTATAAAAAAAACACATTTTTGTATTGAAAAAGGATTTTCAAAAGTTCATGTTACTTACCTAAGGTTGGCTTAAGGCATCGCAAGTTTGATTTGTGTGTGATGAATTAGCATATGTAAGATGAGGTTTCCACATAATTTTAGTGTATAGTGTTTTGGTTCCCAACCTTTATCGAATTCTTTATCAAATAGAACAAACATGGTATATTGCTTACTTCTTTTTTTCTTTTTTATTTTATCATGCAATCTTTGCCATGTTGAGTTCCATCGAGCTTTCTATTTGACACTTGTAACGAGCGTTTGGCCAACGACTCCCAAACTAGATGGTTTTAGGGCATTAGGTGTAAATACACCCCTAAGAACTTACTAACTCGAGTCAAAAATGCTACGAAACTAATAGGTTTTAATGCTTCTAAATGAAATTCCCACCTTTTGACGTGAAGACTCAATGCTTACTGAGGTAAGAGGCTCAGTTACTCAGTGGAGATTTTTATTATGATCATTAAAGGCTTACTTTCCACCTTTTGACGTGAACACTCAATGCTTACTAAGGCAAGAGGCCCAGTTACTCAGTGGAAAGTTTTTTTAATGATCATTAGAAGCTTTTCATTTTCTTTTTACATGATGAACATTTTTCTTTATTTTACTTATGCCAAAGTGTTCTTTTTAACAAAATATCCGATTACAGTTAGGTTATGGAAACATATGCAAGAGAATTATATGTCATACTCCACACAAATGCGTGCTAAATGTGCTTGTGCAAATTTGGATCAAACTCGTGAATTCTTAGGTGCCTTGATGTAGGTAACTAACTTTGTAAAATTCCCAATACAAGACTATGTGTTCTAGTTTTTAAGCTTACTAATGAAGTGTTATCACATTTTTAAATTAACCAAAATTTTTGTTACCAAATGAACATGCATTTATCTTTTTTTAAAAAGAACTGGGACCTAGTGTGTGCATGTGTTTCAAGTGTGTGTGTAATAGTATCTAGTATCTCCCACTACCCCCAAACTTAAAATACACATTGTCCCCAATGTGTGTCTGGCATGAAAAGATCTGACCTGGGAGATAGAGAACTAGGTTGCTTGCTTGCTTGTACATGCCCCCAAACTTGAATTGGATGCACGCACTAAGTACCTGACAAAGAAAAATAAAAGTTGTTCCGAAAAACAAAACATAAATAATAGACATGTAAATATAATTATAAACAAATGAAAAGTACTAAAATGAAAAGGATATGTCTGGGGTGCCTCTCATGAGCGCTAAGTTTTATGTCTTCAGCCAGACAGGGTATCCTCTCACTGCTGATCATCTGTGGGTGCAGTCGAGGAGTTACCGGGTGCAGGAGGTAGGCGGTCAAGGATGTGGAAGCCATGCATTGTGGAAAACAGTGTTGCTACTGGTGTGATTGCGCTCGTGCACAGCTGCTTGTGCACTTGATCGCACAGATTGAGGTGTGCTCGATCGCTACTACCAAGCGCTCGATCGCACTCGGTCAGGCAATAAGTCGAACATCTTATGCGCACCAAAACCCAAAAGCTGTAGAATTTATATACCCTTGATCCAAACCTCCTGCAAATGTAAAAATACCTAATCAACACACAAGAATAACATATATAGATAATGTATATGTAAACTGAAGATCAAGAACCGTGTGTGTGCGTAGATATCTAAAAAATAAAAAAACAAAAAAAACATGTGTGTACCTTATGTGCTTAGGAGGGTAGTGTGTGTGCTAGGGAGAAATAAAATGTATTGGCCTGGTGGTGGGCTTGGTTATGAGGAGAGGTGGTGGTGGTGTGGAGTGTCGGATGAGGATTGAGGGTAAGGTTTTGCTGTGTGAGATGGTGAGTACAAGAGAGAGATATCAGAGGTGCGATTGAGCATAAATGAGCAAAGAAAGGAGAAACTATTTATAATATGCACGTGACTTCTCTGCCCCGCGTGCGCTCGAGGGCATTTGTGAAGTGCACTCGATCGCATGATGCGCAAGTGCGTAGGGTAATGCGCTCGTGCACACTGGGATGTAAGGGATGTGCGCTCGAGCCTAATGAATGGTGCACTCGAGCACAATGTAGTATGTACAGTGTATTTAAAACTTATCAAAAACAAAATGAGAACGATACAATCATACCGTATTTTAGTGGCATTCAGTACCACTAACCTCGATAGAGGCACTTGAGCTATAAGTTATGCAAGTGGAATTGCTTAAGTGCTCTCTATGGTAGCTTCAAGGCTACGTCCTTTGAAGGAGGCACTTAGGGCCCCCATCAGGTGTTTCTAGTGCCGTCGACAGCTGCTTTGTCTCCAATTTTGGTGCCTGGTCAATAAAATAAGGAGAAGTAGTATTAGTAAGTGCAAGATTTTTAAATTGGGGATTACACTTACTTGAGAGCTTGGGTGTGTTCTTGATGGTGTGCACAGCTCCATTAATATCTTTAATCATGTTATCATTTGGCCTAATGTCCAATCTCATGTCAATATGGTTGGGGATGGTCTCCAATGGAACAATGCAATGGACTTTAGACACTTTTTCACCAATACCTTGCATGAAACTCACATTATGACACTTATCATCAGTTTTAATGGAGTCTATTGTATTAAATATTTTAAATTCTACCTCTTCATCATTTACTCGCATAGTGACAATGCCCCTTTTACATTAATGTTTGTGTCAGCAGTGATTATAAATGGTCTCCCTAAGTTGATAGGGAGTGGTACAGGCATATGACATTCCTCCATGTCTAATACAATAAAATTAACAGGTAAAATAAATTTACCTACTCTTACCAAAACATCCTCGAGGATACCTCTTGGTCGTTTGATGCTTATGTCAACTAATTGTAACGTAAGGGAGGTTGGTTAGAATTCCCCCAAACCTAGTGTCTCGAATACACTATAAGGTAGCAAATTCACACTCACTCCTAGGTCCAATAATGCATGCTCGAAAAGCTGGTCACCTAGCCTGCAAGGAATAGTAAAACTACCCGGATCTTTTAGTTTAGGTGGTAATTTTCTCAATAATACAGTACTCACCTCTTTGGTCAAGGCTACCGTCTCGTGGTCCTGAAACTTCCTTTTGTTAGTGCAACAATCTTTTAAAAACTTAGCATAAGCAAGAAGTTGTTTAATTGCATCTAATAAAGGAATGTTTATTTCCACCTTTTTCTAGGTTTCGAAAATGTCAATCATTTTAGTTTTCTTTTTAGGCTTCACTAACCTTTGAGGGAAGGGTGGAGGTGTATTTACCTTTTTCATCTCTCTTACCTTAGATGTGGAGGCTTGGTCTGGAGCTGCTTATGTAGGCTCATTGGTGCCGATGATCTTACCACTTCTTAAAGTTGTTATAGCATTTAGTTGCTGATGTCCTCTTGAAATAGGTAGTGGCTGGGCCGAGAGATCTCTTTGCTTTCTTGTACTCAATTCCTTGGCCAATTGTCCCATTTGTACCTCTAGTCCTTGAATGGCTTGATCATGTTTTGCATTGATTTGCCTCATTTCAGTCTAAAATTACCTTGACTCTTCCATGAATTGTTCATGTTTATTCAGGATTTGTTGTTGCTGAGTCGCCAGTTGCCTCACAAGAATTTTGAAGTAATTTTTCTTTGGTTCAGGAGTAGATTGGGCTGCTGGTTGGAAGTTTCTTTGCTGCCCTTGATTGTTTTGGTTGTTGCTCCATGAGAAATTCGAGTGATTCCACCATCCAGGGTTGTATGTGTTAGCATAGGGGTTGTTCTTCGGCGGATAATTATTTAGTCCCACAAAGTTGGCTTGCTCATGATCTACAGATGAATACAAGGGACACATATCAGTATTATGATCAAATTGTGAGCAAATAGCACATACTTGGAGTGGTGTAGCTAGAGAGTTCGTTGAGGTGTTCTGAGCAGCCATAGCTTTAACCAATAGATCAAGTTTCCTCTCCACAGCAGCTATTTGAGGAGATGATCCTCCTTTTAAGCTTACCTCATACATACCCTTACTTTTGGTTATATGTCTACCTCGAGAGGAGAACTTCTGCGTGTGTTCACTTAAGGTTTCGAAGAGTTCCATAGCCTCTTCGCTGCTCTTCTCCATCAGCACTCCTCCACAACCTGAATCCATAATGTTTTTGTTAGAATCACTCAAACCTTCTTAAAAAGCTTGTACCAGTTCGTCTTGGGGTAGGTTGTGGTGTGGGTACTTGAGTAGTAGTGATTACGCCCAAAACATAATGTGGTAATTGTAGTACAGCTTTGGGGTGTCGATTCCACAGGGAAACAAACTAATTACACAAGAAGGTGTAAACCTCAACACAAACGATAAAAGTTAAAGTGATAAAATCTGAATTGTTGATTGTGTAAATAATTGATGGATAATAAATAGACAACAAGGCTCCGGAAATCCTCCCTAAGTTCATTGCCCTAATCCTAACTTGATTCAGTTATTTTTATCTCGATTGCAAGTTTCACATCCCAAACAAATAATCGAAAAATATTCAATTAAAGCGTATGTATAAACCCTAATGTAATTGATATGAATTATTCTTTACTTTCAAGCACACATGACCTAACTTATAAATTATCAAGAGACGACGATATATCTAAATGACAATACCGCAGCAATGGACAAATCTATAAAAGAGATCTACCGGACTCAATCACACCCAAACAAATACATATAAGAAGAGCATGACTAGACTTATATGGAAAAGAACCATGCAATCACTGGACTAATAAGAAATCTACTAATTAAATTAAAGAATAAAACATAACAATGTTTAATGAAAATAATACCAAACTACAACTGAATCAAATAAAGGAAAATAAGAACAACTACACCTAGGGATTCATCCCTTCGCCTTGCTTGGAGACTAGCCGGCCATGGAGCTCATGCTTCCTTGAGTTGCCTCCGGCCTCTCAACGATCATCTCCTCCTTGGTAGTGAAAGCTTCAGCGATTCTTCAGCTTTCCCTTCAAAAGTATACTTAGGATTGCTCCTAAAGGCCCTCTGGATTGCTCCTAAAGGCCCTATGGATTCACTCTCTGATGATTTCAGATGAGCTCCAATTCATGCTTAAAGCTGAAGTGGAGTGGGTCTTATATAGGCAAGCTCCCGGAATGCTATGTGTTTTCTGACCGATGTGGGATACTGCTCGAGTGCGCTCGATCACAGCCTTAGTGCGCTCGATCGCAGATTGGTCGCTCGATCGCAGTTGCGCTACAGAGTACTTTTTGGTGGATGTGGGATGTGCACTCAATCGCACTGCTTATGCACTCGATCACAGTACAAGCAGCAGTCCATCTTGTGCTTCCAGAAGCATGGGATCTTGGCCTTTTAAGCAATGATCGCTTCTTTTTATCTTTTAAACTCAAAGTACGTAAAAATTGCACTGAAATAAGTTAGTGGTCCAATAATATTACTTTAGAGTTATTAACACATAAAAGCGCAATAAAGACCGAGATCAATCCTAAAATACTAACAATTTACCACTGTTGAGAAGCATTTTATGACTCTCATCACAACCCCCAACTAGCTTATTGCTAGTCCATAGCAATTCAAGCGAAAACAAGAGATGAATTCTACGGTGGGAATCAAAGTAAATGAAAAGCAATATTAGTGTTAACCAAGAGTAATTCACATTCTGTCTCAAAAATTGCACACAACACACGGCACAAAGAATCATTAAATATCACTCAAGTCCAAAAATAATCCAAACATCAATCTTAAAATTGTTATTAACTCTTAACATCCATCATACCAAAATCCATTAATCCAAACACCCGGATGATTTTATGCATAACATTCATGAATACAAGTCTTGGCCTCTAAAAACATAATAAATTGCATGACATCAATCACAAGAACAAGCTCTATAGGCTCACTTTTCAAATCACTCTCCACTATTGTAGAAAAATCACACTACATTGGATCAAAAGGTCTTTAATAAGCTTGTAACGTTAGGCTAAGGTAAAGGTTAAGAAAGAACAGGAAGGATTCAACAAGTAGAAGAACTTAATCTCTTAGTTTTGAACACAACTCTTTAAGCACTTGATAACCTTTACTTCAACACCCAACTCTTTCAACCATTTTTCGAGCATTTCTTTCAACAAATCACCATTTTTTTTCTTTTCTTTCTTTCTTCTTTCTTTGCCATAATTCATTTTTTTTTTCTTTTCCACAACCCCTAACTTATCTCCTTTAATGTACTTGGGTTGTAGTAGTGATATTTTTTTTTTCATATTTTCACCCTTACTCCTTTTAAGTGCTTCTCACAACATGTGTATAACTAAGTTCTTTTAAAAGAAAGGTAAGGATAAAATATTTTTAGGCTCATAAAGGTAAGTAAATGGTTTATCGAAAGAAACAAAGCTCAATTTTTCTTTTCAAGAAAAATGCTCAAATAGGTGACTACTGATAAATATAGCAATAGTAGGTTTGAAAGGCTCAAACGGTTAAAAAAATGGCCAATATCATATCCTAAGTAGTGTGCATTCTAGGAATTCGCCTCAAATGATTATTAAGTAAGTTCTAGAGCTTGTTGATACCGCAAAAATATTCACAAAATAATCACACATAAAATTTCTTTAAATGTTTAAGACTAATCATACAATCTTACCACAAGCTAGAGTCTCAAACCAAATGAAGATTGATACTTAAATTAATTTCAAACCGAAACAAGATTTAACTTCTTCTACATGCTATCTGCTATCTTAATTAAGCTCATATCATCGACATATAAATTGACTCTAAGGCTAACACAATGCATGCTAAACAAAAACAAAGATGACACCAAGCAGTTCAATGATATGCAATAAGAAATGTATATCTTCCACCCCCAACTTAAGATAAGCATTGTCCTCAATGAAAAAGCAAAAGTTTAGGAAACTCCCTTTTTAACCAACGGTGTGTGGAGTTGAAAGTTGTGCACGATCATTTGAACTGCTTCGTTTATTTATCCCTGAAAAATAATTACTAAAGTAAAACTGAAAAACAATAAAATAATAATAATAAACAAGAAAAAGAAATATGAAAGTTGTGGGTTGCCTCCCATGAGTGCTAAGTTTTATGTCTTCAGCTAGACACTTTTATTCGCTCTTCGAAAAACATGAGTTGGATGCACCAGCCACTGCTTTATTGCTAAATTTGGTGCTTGTATGTTTTTGACAGGCCTCAAGGATGTCATCAGTAACACCTGCAAATTCTGGCTCGATATATGCTCTTGTGAAGCCATGAGTGAGGGTGGACTCCAATGGATTAAGGTAATGGATCTTTTCTATGAATGAGTCCATCAAGTATGCTTGGTGGCTTTCGTCCACATCCTTTGATTTTTTCGTTGTTGGGATGTGTAATAACTTACCACTTACTCTCTCAATGGCATTCACCTCCTTCACATTCTGTTACACCAGGTGCTGACTATGAGATGTGGACTGAGCTTGAGAAGGGAACTTACCTCGCTCAGTCACACTCAAGTAGCTCATTAACTTGGACACTTGGCTCTTTATCTCTTTATGTTCTTCAACAACCTGCACAATTAAAGATTCAAGCCTTTGATTTGTCTTCCCCTGTGCTTCAATAAAAGCATGTAAAATGTCTTCTAAAGAACTCCTAGAAGATACTGGTGCATGATATGGTTCAAGATATGGTGCAGGGGGTTATGCAAGCTACTGGTTTTCAGACTTCCAGCTGAAATTGGGGTGATTTCGCCATCCCGGATTATAAGTATCAAAAATGGGTGTCAAAGGCTTCTTGTACATGCCTAAGGCATTACATTGTTCCTTATACAACCCTCTCATCTCAGTAAATATGGGACACTCTTGGGCGAGATGATCTACCCCGCCACATATAAAACATGGTTCAAAAGATTTTGCATGATTAACCACATGTGTTGGCTTTATGCTCTTAGTCTTTAATACCTCTAGTTCTCTAGTGAGCATCTCGACCTTGGCCTTAAGGTTATCCTCTTCCCTAAGATGGTAAATTCCACCACCACTTGGGTTCTCTATAGGTCGTGACCTATTTGTGCTTTCAATAGCACTAGGTCCAGTCCAAGTGTGAGCTTTTTCAGCAAGCTCATTGAGGTGCTCTATAGCCTCATCAGGATCTTTCCCCAAAAATTCACCATTACACATCATCTCTACAAATTGGTGCTCTCTATATGTAAGTCCCTCATAAAAATAGCTCACCAAGTGCCAACTCTCATACCCATGGTGAGGGCACATACTCAATAACTCCTTAAATCTCTCCCAACACTGATATAAGGTCTCACTATCCTTTTATGCAAAGGTGGAGATTTGCCTTTTCAAAGTGTTGGTCTTATGTTGGGGAAAGTATTTATTAAAGAAAGCTCGAGTCATCTTAGTCCACGACCCAATAGATCATGGTCTTAGTGAGTATAACCAACTCTTAGTTCTATCCTTCATAGTGAAAGGAAAGAACTTAAGCCTCACAATGTCATCGGTTTCATCTTGACTATGAAAAGTCGCGACTACTTCCTCAAACTCTCTAATGTGCACATATGGGTTTTCATTATCCAAGCCATGAAATGTAGGGAGTAATTGAATTATCCGTGGTTTAAGATCTAATTGGCGAGTATTGGCTGAAAACATGATGCATGATGGTGTGGCTGTGCGTGTAGGGTGGAGGTAATCCTGAAGTGTCCTAGCAACATTCATATTAAGGTTATCGGCCATGTTAACAAAATCCTCTAAATTCTCAATTGGGTTTCCACTATTGGTTGATCTAGGCGAGGTTTCACTATCAGACTCGGAAGGAGAGGGTAATTCTAGTTCGGGTCCTCTAATGAATCTACCTTGCAAATCTCTCGGTCTAAGCATACACCAAATGAATCAAAGGGGAAATAAATAAAACAAAATAAATCAGAAAATCAAAACTAAGGTAAAGGAACAAAATTACCGTATTTACAAACTGCTGAAAAGAAAAATATTTACAATTCTTTTACCGTCACACTCAAAGTTGACAAGCTTCCTTGTACTTAAGCGTGTTTCCCTGGCAACGGCGCCAAAATTTGATTATGCCCAAAACATAATGCGGTAATTGTAGTACAGCTTTGAGGTGTCGATTCCATAAGGAAACAAACTAATTACACAAGAAGGTGTAAACCTCAACACAAACGATAAAAGTTAAAGTGATAAAATTTGAATTGTTGATTGTGTAAATAATTGATGGATAATAAATAAACAACAAGGCTTCGAAAATCCTCCCTAAGTTCGTTGCCCTAATCCTAACTTGATTCAGTTGTTTTTATCTCGATTGCAAGTTTCACATCCCAAACAGACAATCGGAAAATATTCAATTAAAGTGCATGTATAAACCCTAATGTAATTGATATGAATTATTCTTTACTTTCAAGCACACATGACCTAACTTATAAATTATCAAGAGACGATGATATATCTAAATGACAATACCATAGCAATAGACAAATCTATAAAAGAGATCTACCAGACTCAATCACACCTAAACAAATACACATAAGAAGAGCATGACTAGACTTATATGGAAAAGAAGCATACAATCACCGGACTAATAAGAAATCTACTAATTAAATTAAAGAATAAAACATAACAATGTTTAATGAAAATAATACCAAACTACAACTAAATCAAATAAAGGAAAATAAGAACAACTACACATAGGGATTCATCCCTTCGCCTTGCTTGGAGACTAGCCGGCCATGGAGCTCATGCTTCCTTGAGTTGCCTCCAGCCTCTCAACGATCATCTCCTCCTTGGTAGTGAAAGCTTCGGCGACTCCTCAGCTTGACCTCCAAAAGTATACTTCGGATTCCTCCTAAAGGCCGTCTGGATTGCTCCTAAAGGCCCTCTGAATTCACTCTCTGATGATTTCAGATGAGCTCCAATTCATGCTTAAAGCTGAACTGGAGTGGGTCTTATATAGGCAAGCTCTCGGAATGCTATGTGTTTTCTGACCGATGTGGGATACTGCTCGAGTGCCCTCGATCGTAGCCTTAGTGCGATTGATCGCATGTGCGCTTGATCGCAGATTGGTGCGCTTGATCGAAGTTGCGCTGCAGAGTACTTCTTGGTAGATGTGGGATGTGTGCTCGATCGCACTGCTTGTGCGCTCGATCGCAGTACACGCAACAGTCCATCTTGTACTTCTAGAAGCATGGGATCTTGGCCTTTTAAGCAATGATTGCTTCTTTTTCTCTTTTAAACTCAAAGTACCTGAAAATTGCACTGAAATAAGTCAGTGGTCTAATAATATTACTTTAGAGTTATTAACACATAAAAGGGCAATAAAGACCGAGATCAATCCTAAAATGTTAACAATTAACGACTGCTGAGAAGCATTTTATGACTCTCATCAAGTAGCTCATTGAAGTGTCCCCAGGTCTCGAAGAATAGATCTCCATCTTTTTGTTGGAAGGATTGAATTTCCTTCCTGATTTGCCTCGTCTTGTGGGTTGGGAAGAACTTCCTTAGGAATTTGCTAGCCAACTCCTCCCAAGTGTGGATGGAAACTACAGACAAAGAATTATACCATAATTTAGCATTATCTTTTAAGGAAAAAGGGAAAAGAATTAACCTTATTCCTTCTTAGTCTAAGCCTTGGATGTGCTGGAATTTGCAGAGGTCGAAGAACTCTCGAAGGTGCAAATGTGGATCCTCACTAAGTGTACCCCTAAAGCGAGTCAGTGCACTGAGTATCTACGGAGATATGTAATAGTTTCCTTTCGCCACAGGTTAATACACAATACACAAAGGTGGATCGAGGTTCTGTGGGATGAAGGATTGCTTCATCGGGCTTCCCTCAGGTGGTTGCTGTTCGGCTATCTGTTCCGACATTGGTGTGTCTTCCCCAATTCTTCCTTCTACCTCTTCCGAATTGTCTCTAAGCCTTTGTTGGATAGTCCTTTCTAGCTTAGGATCAAGGAGAAGGAATGCCAAATTCTTGGATCGACGTCCGTGCATGAATCGGTGGCAGTTACGTGAGTGCAGCAGTCAAACACTGCTGCTTGGATGACTCTCTACCTTAATTGCGCTCGATCGCACTAGAGGGTGCGCTCGATCGCAAGTGGCACAGAAAGCTCTCCTAGAGTACTTGAAACAGAGTAAAAGGAAATTGTTTAGGGTTTTTAATGAAACGAAAAATAAGATAAACACAATAATTAAGAATGGAATAGAATAAAGAGGAAATAACAATAATTAAACTAAATGAAAAATTAATTCTAAAAGGAAATTTAGCATAATCCCCAGTAACGGCGCCAAAAACTTGTTGGATTGATTATCTACCTAAATAAATATTCAAATAACCGTCCTAGTTTTACTTGCAAGTGCACAAGGTCTGTGGTAGCATAGTGTACAAGTGCGAGATCATTTCCACAGGGATTGGTGAATTTCGTTTTAGAATTAGTTTCTTCAAGTTAAAAAGAGAAATAGCAAATTAGATTGGGAGTAAATAACAATAATGAGAACATAGGACTATGATATCCACCCTAATTATACTTTCCCACTAAATAAAGTGTCAATGCTCTAGCCTTATCATGAATATCTAATGGTTACCAACCTAAGGGCTTGGCCTATACCTTAGGTTATTGATCTCCCTATGCAACGAGTTAGGCATAGTGTATACTCTAACTCTTTTCTCTTTTAAGGGATTAGGCAGGCGTGTATACTGAGTTGTTCCTTAAGAGAGCATGAGGGCTATGGAGATCGGCAACCACACGAGACGTAGGGCTTGGTCCGCTCCTGGTTTCCCATGTTGATTAACCCGGAAATCCGGTGTGGATATCCCTTGTTACTAATGTCGAGCCCAGGACTCAGTCATCCAAATTGATTTGACTAACTTATCCATACCACATGCATACGTTGATCAGGCACACACATATGAGAAATTTAAATACAAACAGGTATTAATCAAGTTAAATATTCTAACAAGGCTATAGCAAAGATAATCAATGAATGAACATGTGGAAAAGCATAACTAGGGCTTCAATCGAGCCCTATAGGAGTTTAGTTACACATGCTAAGTAAACTAAACATTCTAAACATAATGAAATAAAAACAGAAAACTAAAACCGAAGAAGACTCGGGAGACGAGTCGTCAATTCCTCTCCTAAGCTTGCTACTTCGAATCTAGAACAAAAGGTTTTTTTTTATGTGTTTTACAGGGCTATTTATAGGGTCCTTATGGTGTCCCGAAACCCTAATTTCCTATTTAGAGTCTGGAGACTTCTTTCCATATCTGGCTTTGCCGCCTCTGGAGTAATTGTGCTCGAGCGTATGCGGGATGCACTCGAGTGCATGTGTGTGTTCGAGCCTTTTTCAAGTACGTTCGTACTCGTGTGCGCTCGATATTGAAGGGGGTGCACTCGAACGCACCTTGCTGGATGGCAGATCTTAACTTTTGCTCCTAAAAGTTCCGATTTATCATCTTTTTGTCCAAGTCATGTGAAAAACACATAAAACACGAAAATGAAGTAGAAACTACTAAAATATATAAATAAAGAGTCTAACAAGTGTAAATTAAGAGGCTCAAATATGACTATTTAAGCACTTATCAATGATCTTACCATTTCTTAGAGTTGTAGTGACATTTAGTTGCTGGTGTCCTCTTGGATTAGGTAGTGTTTGGGCTGGAAGTTCACCCTGCATTCTTCCACTTAGCTCCTTAGCCAATTTCCCCACTTGTACTTCCAGTCTCTGAATAGCTTGCTCATGCTTTGCAGTTGTTTGTCATTGCTCAGTCCGAAATTGTCTTTCATCTACCATAAACTGATCTTGTGAAGTCATCAATTGTTGTTGTTAGTTGTCAATTGCCTTACAATACTCTTTAGGTCACTCTTCTTTAACTCTCGAATTGGTTGGGCTACTTGTTGGGAGTTCTTTTGCTGCCCTTGAAGGTTTAGGGCATTCTGATTGTTATTCCATGAGAAGTTGGGGTGGTTTCACCATCCTGGATTGTAGGTATTGGAGTATTGATTGTTCTTGGAAGGATAATTGTTCTATCCCACATAGTTTGCTTACTCTTGATCTGCAGATGAATACAAAGGGCAAGTCTCAGTAGTGTGATCAAAATGAGAACATATAGCACATACCTGGAGTTGTGTGGCTTATGGACTAGGTGGAATGTTCTGAGTAGTCATGGCTTTTACGATCATATCTAGCTTTCTTTCCACAATAGCCATCTGATTTGGAGATCCACCATTTAAGTTCATTTCATACATGCCCTTACCCTTTACTCCTTGTCTCCCTCTGGATCATAATTGTTGGGTGTTCTCACTAAATGTCTCAAAAAGCTCTATGGCTTCTTCACTGCTCTTTTCCATCAGCACATCTCCACAACCTAAATCAACAATACCTTTATTCATGTCATTTAGACATTCATAAAAAGCTTGTACCAGGTCATCTTGAGGTAGGTTGTGATGTGGACACTTGAGAAGCAGCTTATTGAAGTGTCCCCCTGCTTCGAAAAAGTGGTCTTCATCTCTCTATTGAAAAGATTGAATCTCTTTCCTCATATGTCTTGTCTTTTGGGCTGGTAAAAATTTCTTTAGGAACCTACTGGACAACTCTTCCCAAGTATGGATAGAAACTGCAGGCAATGAATATTACCACAGCTTAGCATTATCTTTCAATGAAAAAGGAAAAAGAATTAACTGATTCCCTCTTGATCTAGGCCCCAGAAGTGCTAAAACTTGCAGAGATCAAAGAATTCCCGAAGATGCAAGTGTTGATCCTCAGTAGCTGTACCCCTGAAGTGAGTCAACACATTAAGTATCTGCGGAGATATGTAGTAATTACCTTCTGCCTCCAGTTGATAGGCAATGCATGAGGGCTGGTTGAGGTTTTGTAGGATGAATGATTGTTTCACAGGTCTTCGCTTTGGTGGCGGTTGGTTGACAAGTTTCTCCACCATCGGTACTTCTCCCTTGAATTCGTCTTCTACCTCCTCAACATTGTCTCTAGGCTTCTGTCGAATGGTCCGCTCAATCTCTGTATCGAGTGAAAAGATGGTTGGATTCTTGGATCGAAGCCCTTGAATGAATTAGCTAAAGCTCTTCAGTGTAGCAGTTTCAGTACTGCTGTTTAGGTAGTTTTTGGAACTGTGCTCGATTTCTCCAAGTTAGGCGCTCGATCGTAATGCACTCGATCGCAGTGCCAAGAACTACTCTACCGCAGACCTAAAGCAAAAAACAGAAGAAAAAAATTAGATTTTTGATAAAAATAAAATAGAACAGAATAAAATAAAATTGAAAATAATTCTAAACAGAATTTAACGCAATCCCCGTCAACGGCGCCAAAAACTTATTGTGCAAATATCTACCTAAATTAATAAACAAATAATTGAACATTTTACTTGCAAGTGTACAAGGTCAAAATAGTAATATAGTGTGCAAGTGCGAGATCATTCCCACATGGATTGATAAATTTTGCTTTAAAATTAAATTCGGAATACAAAACGAGAGAAAGAAAAAGTATGTTTGATTCGATAATGATAAAAGTGTAGAGCTTTAATATCCACCACTAATCATGATTTCACAAGAAAGCAATATGCCAATGCTTTAATCACATTATGAATACCTAATGTTGCCAACCTAAGGGCATGGTATATACTCCTTAAGCTATTGTTGATTTAATTAACTAGTCCATACCACATGTATTGTTGATCAGGCAAACACATATGAGGAATTCAAGAAAACATGAATTAATCAAATTAAGCATCATAATATAACTATCACAAAGGCAACAATATTGAATTATTGAGTAACATAATCAGGGCTTCAATCAAGCCCTACTAGCAAATTTAGTTGCTCGAGTTTGATGTTAAACATCTTCATAAAGTAAAATAGAAGGAAAAGAATAAACCTGAAAACGCTTCCTTGAAGAGCTGTAAATTCTTCTCCATAATCTCCCCCCTATTTCTCTATTTACATGCCTATTTATAGAGTTTAAGTAACCCTAGAAACATCTAAAAAACCCTAGAACTCGTAAAACAAAAACCTAAGCTTATTTCCAAAATAGGACCAGCTGCCATACTGTTTACTGACGCGTGAATTCGCTCGATCGTAGTATGAATATGAATATGAATATTTAAGCACTTATAAACCTCTCGGAGGGCATAATCTGCATCGATTGGCCCAAGGCACTTCAGATAGGGCGTTCTAAGGCCTTTCTTGTACAATTGATCTTACATAATTGTGTATCGCGAGGCATAGGAGATGATCTTCTTAGCTTCAATTTTCTGACTGGGAAGTGTTCCATCTCTTAAGTAGTTGAGGATTGGGTCCATCCAAGTTTGATCTTCGGTCAGCAGTGCGACCAAGGCCTGATTAACGCTTGGGGTGGAGAGTGTCTCCATATAAATGGTTTATGTGAGGTCAGACTTCCTGGAAAAGGCAAGTCATGCCAATGCATCTACCTTTATATTTTGTGCTTGGGGCACTTGGGTTATCAGGAACCTCTTAAAGGCTGTAGCACATTTGCGGGCTTTCTCAAGATATCTAATGATCTTTGCACCTCTGGCCTCGTACTCATTTGTCATTTGATTGACTAGCACCTGTGAATCACTGTATGCCTCTAAGGCTTCGATAGCCAATGTTTTTGCCAATTTCATCTCTATCAGTAATGCCTCATACTTGGCCTCGTTGTTTGAGGACTTGAATCTGAATCTTATGGCATATTTGTAACAACCCATCTTGGGTTAGCCACTCCCGAGATGGTGTCGTCACGTTTTGAAATCTCAGTATGACATATATATGCAACAATATAAAACATACATCGACTAAAAATATATACATATTTCAATCCTTAACCCTCAACAATGGAGTGACATTATTAATATACTGACTGAAACAATAAATACAACATATTATGCATGAATATTTACAAAAAAAAAAAATTATTGCATTAGTCTGAGGATGTGGACCACGAGACTTACAGATAATAACTTAGTCTAAATCTCAACTCACAAATCTATCTGTTTTGACCGCTACTTGAAATTTTTTAACAACGAGGAGTAAGCTTCACAAACTCAGTGAATTAAATTTACTAAAAGTACTTGATTTGTATACTTATAGTTATATTCATTCATTGTTGAATCAGCATAATTAACCATCTATCTTTTCTCATATTCTAATTCAATCATTTATCAATTTCTCTTAATAAATAAATTATCACGCTATCATCTTTCATTACATATATCTCATATATTTTATCAATTTAATATCATCATAAAGTTCACATCATATAAACAATCAATAATATAAATCTTTATTATGTCATCTTTTCTATTTATCTATCATCAAAATTGTCTCATTATAAGACTTATCTATCTATCAATCAATGAATACTCAAAACTAATTCTTCAGCATCTCAGCATTAATAATAAATATTTAAAACAATTATAATGCATGAATTTAAATTATCTTTCTTTCTTTCTAATTAGATCATTTGATTGTATCATCTAGGAACATCTTTCCACATGTTGACATGTTTCAGCCAGACCAGCTACCTTTCTGGTCTTTTAAGCCAGACCATCTGTCATCCTGGTCTTCTCAACCAGACCTTCCTTCCTGGTCTTCTCAACCAGACCAGCCACCTTCTTAGTATTCCTTTTTATGCATATGAGCAATAATATGCAAACAAGCATACATCAAAGCATTCAATTCAACTATCTAGCTCTTTCTCAAAAATATTATTTTTATCATATTTATTAAATTGTCTCCTCATATATCATATCAATTTTTCAATCATATTTTTAGAAATTTCATATAACTTCTCAGCATATTTTTCATTAATCCATCATTTTAAAATATAAATTCTCATATAATTAACATTCAACATACTATTTAATCCCTAATCAATAAATCAATCAATTATCATATTTAACGAAAAATACATTAGTAAATCATTATAATTCAACAATTTATTAAAATATCATAAATCCATATTTTTATTGGTCTTGATTACTAAAAATAAATTTAACTCACCACGTAGCACTTAAAGCTACCCGTGGATCACCTTATTGCCTTTCTTGCTCATTTCACCAATTTCTTGAGATTGTTGATCACCGGCACCTAATCATAAATTTCATAAATCTTACTATTTCATAACTTAATTCAAAAAACATAATTGTTTAGTTATGAGTCTTATTGAAAATTTACCTCAAATATGATGTAGTATTGTCATTGAATTGAATGACTATACTATCTCTAATATTGGAGAAATTTTCTTTATAACTTTTTGCTAAGAAATTTAAATTGAAGAAAGAAAGAAACCAAACAGGATTTGGTAAACAAAAAAACAACGAATTCTTTGAGTTCAGAGACTTATAATTTTTTTTCCTTATACACCGTTTCAGCGTTCAGAATTTTTTTTTTCCTTCACCATTCATAAACCTTCCAATTTTTTAATTTATTATTATTTTTAGTTTTTTCTTCTGTCGCTTCGTGGAGTCTACAATTTTTTTTATACAATTTACATATTTTCCATTGGTTATTTACAATTCTGCAATCATTTCAAATTTATTGTTTTACCATTATATAATTACAGTTTTGCCAATTATCATTTAAAATCAAATTTTCGTATTTTCTTTCTTCCAAAAATTTTATAAAAGTTATTGAGAAATATAAATATTTTCTTCGATTTTTTTTATAACTATTTGCCTCAACTTTAGTCAATATTTTTCTTCAAAATTCTTTCATTTCAACTTCAAATTTTTCAGTACTTTCTTGTTCAAAAATTTCTAACTCTTTTCAACAAAGTTTTTAATATTATCTTTCAAATATTATTTTAAATCAATACTAAATATTTCATCAATGGATTATTTAATTTAATATATCATATATAAAATTACTTTTTTACCCTTATTTTATGAACACGAGTACTACAATTCTACCCACCTTATAAAAATTTCATCTCCAAAATTTCTTTACCTAACTCATGAAAAAGTCGGGGGTACTATTTCCTTATTCTTTTCTCATGCCCCCAAGTAATTTCTTCAATATCTTTTTTCTGCTATAACACTTAAACTAAAGGAATAACTTTATTACGCAAGACTTATTCTTTTCTGTTTAGAATTTTGACTGGTACTTGAATAAATGTCAAATCTTCCTGAAGTTCTACGGCCTGACACGGAATAATATGGGATTCATCAAGTAAATGCTTTCGCAAAAGTGAAATATGAAACACGTTGTGTAATTGCTTTAACTCTAGAGGCAAGTCCAATTTATATGCTACTGGTCCAATTCTTTCAATCACCTCATATGGCCCTACAAATCTCGGACTCATTTTTCCTTTCTTTTTCAATCTTAATATACTCTTCTACAGAGATATCTTCAAATACAACTAGTCACCAACCTGAAACTTAAGAGGTCATCTTCTATTATCAGCATATCCCTTCTATCTGTTCTGTGCTCTTCTAAGGTTCTCTCTAACCAGTTGATCCCCTCAGTAGTCAAATCCATCATTTTTGGACCAAATATCTTTCTTTCTCCAACTTCTTCCTAACATACTAAAGTTCTGTACCTTATACCATATAAAGCCTCAAATGGTGTCATCCCAATACTAGTTTGATACTGATTATTGTATAGAAACTCGATCAAAGGTAAATAAGCATCCCGGCTCATTGAAAAACTCAATACACTTGCCCTAAGCTTATCTTCTAGTATTCTGATGATTCTCTCTATCTGCCCATCAGTCTGAGGATGAAAAGCTATACTAAACTGCAATTGTGTACCCATAGCTTTCTGAAAACCCCTCCAAAATCTAGAAGTAAATCAAGAATCTCTATCTGATACAATGATAAAAAACACTCCATGTAATCTCACAATTTCCACTATATTCAATTCAGCCAACTTTTGAGGACTCCAGGTAGTTTTAATAGGAAGGAAATGCGAAGACTTAGAAACTCTATCCACTATAACCCATACAGCATCATGGCCTCTCTGGGTACAAGAAAAACCAGAAACAAAATCCATACTCAAATTCCCATAGCCATTCAGGTACTAGAAAAGGCTATAATAAACCTGCCAGATGTCTATTTTCAGACTTCACCTGTTGAAAAATTAAGCATCTAGAAATATACTTAGCTATATATTTCTTCATCCCTGACCACCAATAATTCTGTCTCAACCCCCTGCACATCTTATTATTACTCGGGCGCATAGAATACACAGAATGATGAGCTTCTCTTAGTATCTCCTTTATCATCTCAACATCACTGGGAACACAAACTCTATGTCCTAATACCATTATACCATCTTCTCTAATTCTAAACTAAGCTAGCTTCCCACTTAATACTTCTTGTTTGATCTTCTCTATCCTTTCATCTTTACTCTGCATCTATAACAAGCGATCAATAATAGAACATTGTACCACCATATTTGTCATCAATACTCTTCTATCACTGATACTCAATTGCGTTCTCATTTCTCTCAAATCTATCATCAAGCTAATATCATGACTCCCAATAACAGCTAATCTTCTTGTAGACTTTCTACTCAATGCATCAGCTACTACATTAGCCTTCCTTGGATGATAACGAATTGTACAGTCATAGTCACTAATCAATTCCATCCAACTCCTCTGCCTCAAATTCAAATCTCTCTAGGTAGGTAAATGCGTCAAACTTTTAGAATCAATAAAAATTTCACAAGTGGCTCCATATAAATGATGTCTCCAAATTTTCAAAGCAAAAACTATAGCAACCAATTCTAAATCATGGGTCGGGTAATTTCTCTTATGGTTCTTCAATTTCCTAGAAGCATAGGCTATAACTCTCCCATGTTTCATCAACACAGATCCCAACCCCTGATGCGACGCATCACTATATACCACAAATTCTTCATCACCATAAGGAAGCACTAATGTCGGAGCAGTAGTCAATTTCTCTTTCAACAACTAGAAACTCTTTTCACATTCTTCTTACCGCATAAATTTTACTTTCTTCCTAGTTAATCTAGTCAATGGTCCAACAATAATAGAAAAATTCTAGATAAACCTGCTATAATAACCAGCTAAACCTAAAAAGCTTCTAATTTCAGTCACACTAGTTGGTCTTTCCCAATTCAACACTGACTCCAATTTCTGTAGGTCAACTGCTATACCATCTCCTGACACAAAGTGCCTTAAAAAGGATATTTCATTAAGCCAAAACTCACACTTAGAGAATTTTTTCATACAATTTCTCTCTCCTCAGAATTTTCAACACTATCTCTAAATGTTGCACATGCTCCTCTTTATTCTTGGAATATACCAAAATATCATCAATAAATACAATTACAAATCTATCCAAGAATGGTTTAAACACCCAATTCATTAGATCAATAAATGCTATAAGAGCATTAGTTAACCCAAATGGAATCACAAGGAACTTATGATGGCCATAACGTGTCCTAAAAGCAGTTTTAGGCACGTCCCCCTCTTTTATCCTCAACTAATGATAACCCGATCTCTGGACTATCTTAGAAAACACCCTAGCCCTCTGTAATTGCTCAAATAAATCCTTTATCCTAGGCAAAGGATATTTATTCTTGATGGTGATCTTATTCAACTATGTATAATCAATACACAATCTCATCGGTCCATCCTTCTTCTTAACAAACAACACAGGGGCTCCCCAAGGCGACATACTCGTTCAAATAAATTGTTTATCTAGCAACTCTTAAAGCTGAAATTTCAATTCTATCAACTCAATTGGTGACATTCTATAAGGTGCTATAGATATGGGTGCTGATCCTGGAATAACCTCAATAGAAAACTCAATCTCCCTATTGGGAAACAAACCAGACAGCTCCTCAGGGAACACATCATAAAAAATTTATGTTACTAAGATTTCTTCTAACTTCGTAATCTCCTTTCTATAATCCACCACATATGCCAAATACCCCTCACAACCCTTCTTCAACCATCTACTAACAGTCAGGGCAGAAATTAGACAGTTGACAAGTATCTTATGTTCTCCCTGAAAATTAAACTCTTCTTTTCCTAGTATCTTGAACACCACATTCTTCCTAAAACAATCTACCTAAGCATGATATACAGATAACCAATTCATCCCCGTAATTAAATCAAAATTTGTCATATCTAAAGGTGACAAATCAACTTCAAATTCTCTATCAGTTATATTAATTACACAACCTAAATAAATTTTCCTGATAATAACCCTATCCCTAGTAGGAACCTCAATAATAATAGCATGCATCAAAGGACTAACACAAGCATTAATAGATTTCATATAAACATTGGATGCCAAAGAATTGGTTGCACCAAGATCAATCAATAATCTAGCAGGTCTATCAAGAATAGATACCATACCCATAATAAAATCATAAGTGGCCTATGCATCCTGCTCGATCAATGCATAAACTATGCTGTCTCTGGCCTGTAACTAACCACCGCGTCCTCTCTCAGCTACTTATCATCTGCCTCTGCCCCGTATACTCCTTTATCCACCACCTCTCTCCACTTATTTTCTCCCAACACATCCAGCACTTATCTCAACAGATTTTCGTACTGGACAATCTACACTAATATATCCTTCCTCACCACAGACAAAACATATAAGACTAGGACAATTCTGAGATAGATGCCCTTTTTTATTACATTTATAGCAAACTCTTGTTTCTCGATCATACATCAGATTACATCTTCCCCTTGGTGGTATACTTACTCCTCTACCATAACTTCTAGTTCCAATAGCCTGTCTCCCAAATCTATGGGTCCCACCAATATTACTCTAAGCTACAGAAGCAACAGATCCTACTTGCCTCTGACTTTGCATTACAGTTCTCTGTGATAATGAATGCCCACTTTGGGGTGGTCTTTCACCCTGCACACTCATATTACTAAAACCTCTGGGTTCCTCAAATCAGGACCTCTTCGGTGAATCCTTCCTACTTCTAAACTCCATCACATTTTTCTCAATCTGTAATACTTTATCCACCATTATAGCATAATTCTCAATACCTATATGAGAGAGTAGTTCAAATTTAATAGTGTAATCCATCTAAAAATCTCTTACATTTCCTCTCCTCTATATTTACTAACTCAGGTACAAACCTTGACAGGGCTATAAATCTACTATTATACTCAGCCATAGATAAAGTATTCGACCTTAAATGAATAAAATCTCCTTCTTGCTGTGCTCAAAACGTATCTGATAAATATTTCGCAAAGAACGCATTCTTAAACTTATGCCAAGTTAAGGGTTGATCTACATGTGTACTCAATCTAGGCAGAATATCCTCCCACCATTGAGAATCCTCATCTTCCAGCTTAAATGAATTAAAAACAACCTTCTGCCTATCTATCACTGGTAAAACTTCAAAATATTTCTCAACATGTTTAATCCATTGCTCAGCTTCAATATGATTTACAGATCCTCTTGAAAGACTAAGGTTTAAATTTAATAAATCTCACAAAATAATCCCCTTGTATCTCATGTGTAAATACGCCATCTCCCTCATAAGCCTATTTTCTCACCATATCAAGTTCTGTTCTACCTCTTTCCTCTAGTCTCCTCTGTAAATTATCAGCCATATCTTCTGCTCCATTCATTCTCTTTATAGCACGATCAAGAACTTCTCTCAACACATCCCTCCTAATATCAGATTCTCTCCTACCTCTACTAGTACCAGCTATACTAGCAACCTGTTCCTTTGCAAGAACCACAAACTCGACCTCCCTTTCCGCTTCAACTCTTCTAAATATTAGGGGTTTACCACATCCTCTCTGGTTCAGTACTTTATCTTTAGGTCTAGCACATCCACGTGTCATCCTCAAACTCTGCATTAAAATGTAGTTTATTTAAATCTTCCACTTCATTAAATTTTTATGTAGTCTACAGAATCATAAAACCTAATGCTATGATATCAAAATAGTAACGACCCATCCTGGGTTGGCAACCCCCGAAACGGTGTTGTCACATTTTGAAATTCCAGCATGACACATATATGCAACAATATAAAAACACATGTCGACTAAATATATATATATATATACACATACACACACACACACATCAATCCTCAACCCTCAACAGGGGAGTTACATTATTAATGTCCCAACTAAAACAATATATACAACATATTATGCATGAATATTTATAGTTTTTTTGTTTCTTCCATTTGTATGAGGATGTGGACCACGAGACTTACGGATAATAACTTAGTCTGAATCTCAGCTCACAAATCTATTTGTCCTACTTGCTACCTAAAATTATTTAACAATGAGAAGTGAGCTTCACAAGCTCAATGAATTAAATTTACCAACAATATTCGATTTGTATACTTTTAGTTATATTCATTCATTGTTAAATCAGCATAATTAACCATTTAGCTCTTCTCACATTCTAATTCATTGATTTATCAATTTCTCTTAATAAATAAATTTTCTGGTTATCCTCTTTCAATACATATATCTCATATATTTTATTAATTTAATATTTCCAATTTAATATCATCATAAAGTTCACATCATATAAACTATCAATAATATAATTCTTTATTATGTCATCTTTTCTATTTATCTATAATCAAAATTGTCTCATTATGAGACTCATCTATCTATCAATCATTTAAGACTCAAACCTGATTATTTAGCATCTCAGCATTAATAATAAATATTTAAAACAATTATAATGCATGAATTTAAATTTTCTTTCTTTCTTTCTCATCAGACCATTTCGTATTATCATCTAGGAACGTCTTCCCACATGTTAACATGTTTCAGCCAAACTACCTTTCTGGTCTTCTCAACTAGACCAACTGCCTTTCTGGTCTTCTCAGCCAGACTAGTTGCCTTCCTAGTATTCTCAGCCAGACCAACTGCCTTCCTAGTCTTCCCTTTTATGTATATGAGCAATAATATGCAAGCAATTATACATCAAAGCATTCAATTCAACTATCTACCTCTTTCTTAAAATTATTATTTTTATTATATTTATCGAATTGTCTCCTCATATATCATATCAATTTTTCTATCATATTTTTTGAAATTTCACATACCTTCTCAGAATATTTTTCATTAATCCATCATTTTTAAAATATAAATTTTTACATAATTAATATTCAACATACTATTTAATCTATAATCAATAAATAAATCAATTATCATACTTAATAGAAAATACATCATTAAAGCATTATAATTCAAAAATTTATTCAAATATCATAAATTCATATTTTTATTGGTCTCAATTACTAAAAGTAAATCTAACTCACCACGTAGCACTTAAAGCTACCCGTGGATCACCCCCTTGTATTTCCTGCTCTTTTCAGCAATTTCTTGAGATTACTGATGACCAATATCTAATCATAAACTTTCATAAATCTTACAATTTCATAACTTAATTCAAACAATATAATTATTTAGTTATCAGTCTTATTGAAAATTTACCTCAAATATGATGAAGTCTTGCTTTTGTAATTGAATGACTGTACTATCTCTAATACAGGAGAAATTTTCTTTATAACTTTTTGCTAATAAATTTGAATTGAAGAAAGAAAAGAACCCAACAAAAAAAATTTATTTTTCTTTCTCCATCGCTTTAGATGCTAAAGTGTTATTCTTCATTGTAAATTTATTGATAGACGAATGAGTCTCACAGAGAGACAAATATTATGAGAAAAAATATGAAAGTATGATATGATGAGAATTGTCTGAGTGATGGATTATATACTGTGAACCTTATAACAAGGTAATTATAAGATAGAATTGATAGTCTCAAGATGGCTAAATATATGGGAAGAAGAGATTGATAAAGGATGGGGATTATGATATGAGTAGTGATAATAAAATGCTATTATCAAATTATGTGAGATATAGATGAATAGATATTGAAAGACTACTTATACAAATTGAATACTTCTAATAAATTTAATTCACTAAGCTTGTGAAGCTCACTCCTCATTGTTATATAATTTCAGGTAGCAGGCAGGATAGATAGATTATCGAGCATATATTCAGACTTAGTCATTATCTGTAAGCCACGTGGTCCACATCCTTAGACTAATGGAAAAAAATATTCAGGTAGCAGGCAGGATAGATAGGTCAAAATGTGATGACGCAGTCTCGGGGGTGGCCAACTCGGGATGGGTTGTTACAATTTTGGTATCAAAGCATTAGGTTTTATGATTCTGTAGACTGCATAAAAATTTATAGAAGTGGAAGATTTATATAAATTATATTTTAATGCAAAGTTTGACGATGATATGTGGACATGCTACAGCTAGAGGTAGAATTCTGAATAAGAAGGGATGTGGTGACCCCCAATATTTAGAAGAGTTGAAGTAAAGGGGGAGGTCGAGTCTTTGGTTCATGCAAGGGAATAAGTTGCTAGTGCAGCTGGTACTTGCAGAGGTGGGAGAGAATCTAAGATTAGGAGGGATGAGTTGACAAAATTTCTTGATCATGCTATAGAGAGAATGAATGTAGCAGAAGGAAGGGCTGATAATTTGCAGAGGAGATTAGAGGAAAAGGGTAAAATAGAGCCTGATGTGGTGAGAAAAGAGGTTCATGAGGGAGAAGGTGTGTTTATATATGAGATGCAAGAGGATTTTTTTGTGAGATTTTTTTTAAGTTTAAGCCCTAGTCTTTTAGAGGATTTGTAAATCTTGTGGAAGCTGAGCAGTGGATTAGACATGTTAAGAAATATTTTGAAGTCTTACTAGTGACAGATAGACAGAAGGTTGGTTTTGCTTCATTATGCTGGAAGGTGAAACTTCTCAATGGTGGGAAGATATTCTGCCTAGATTGAGTACACAGATAGAACAACTCTTAACTTGGCATAAGTTTAAGGATGAATTCTTTGCGAAATATTTTCCAGATACATTTCGAACACAACAAGAGAGAGATTTTATTCATTTAAGGTAGAATACCTTATCTGTGGCTGAGTATGATAGTATATTTATAGCCCTGTCGAGGTTTTTACCTAAGTTAGTAAATATAGAGGAGAGGAAATGAAAGCGGTTTTTAGACAGGTTACACTATAAAATTCGATCTAAACTCTCTTACATGGGTATTGGGAATCATGCTATATTGGTGGATAAAGCATTACAGATTGAGAAGGATTTGATGGCGTTTAAAGGTATGAGAGATTAACTGAAGAGGCCTAGATTTGAGAGACCTAGAGGTGGTAGAAGTATGATTATGCAGGGTGGAAGACGACCCTAGAGGGGATGTTCCTTGTCACAAGGACTGTAGTATAGAGTCAGAGGCAAGCTAAAAGAAAAAAGAAATGAAAAAAAATACGGATGTCCAGGTATAGTTAAAATAAAAGAAAAGAAAAGAAAAGAAAAATGAGGGGACCGGGGGGGGGGGGGGGGGGGGGGGGCGTGCAACACTTGGACTTCTAGGTGTTGCATGCACTTAGACACTAATCACCATTTGAAGAATGGTGCAACACTAAGCACCTAAAGGAAGAAACGGTGCAACGGAGGTTGGCGGTAAAGTTAATATGAAAAATTGTTTTGTTTATTTAAATCTTACGAAATCCTGTTTAGTTTTCTTCCTTCTTTAATTCAAACTACTCTATTTCTTTAAACATTTGGGGACTGAAAGAAAAGTTGAAAGAGTAAAATTTTGAAGAGATTTATGGAGAATTTTTAAGGGAGTCAAGGAAAGCTCTAAGGAAAACAAATGGTGCTGACGATCAGCAATCGGGTGTAATTGCTGAAAGGAACAGGAAAGGCAAAGAGGTGATCCACGGGTAGCTTTAAGTGCTACGTGGTGAGTTAGTTTTACTTTTAGTAATCGAGGTAAATATGAAATATAAAGTAACGATATTAATTATTAAACTATGATTGGTTGATATATGAAAGTTGATTGATGAATATGATAGAAATAATTGTTATGTTAAAGTTTTATTATATGAGAAGTAATATTATTGAAATATTGATTGATAATTTGATAGGAACTATGAGGAAATAATTTAATGAATATGATAAAATAATAAAGAGCTGGATATCTAAATTGAATATATAAATGTATGCCTGTTTTTACATTATTGTTTATATGCATAAGCATGAAATAAAAGAACTGGGAAGGTAGTCGGTCTAAATGAAAATAAAAGAACTGGGAAGGCAACCGTTCTAAATGAAACTATGATAGTCGATATAGCTGAAAATAAAAGAATCAGAAAGGTAACTAGTCTAAATGAAGCTGTGACAGCCGGTATAGCTGAAAATAAAAGAACCGAGAAGGCATCCGGTCTAAGCTAAAACATGTCGACACGTGGGAAGACGTTCCCAAATAATAATAACATTTAAATTCATGCATTGCATTTGCTTTAAATATTGATTACTATTGCTTAAGATGCTAAAGTGTTATTCTTGGTTGTAAATTTATTGATAGACAAATGAATCTCACAGAGAGACAAATCTGATGAGAAAGAAATATAAAAGTATGATATGATGAGAATTGTCTGAGTGATGAATTATATGATGTGAACCTCATAACGAGGTAATTATGAGATAGAATTTATAGTTTCAATATGATTGAATATATGAGAAGAAGAGATTGATAAAGGATGGGGATTATGATATGAGTAGCGATAATAGAATGCTATTATCAAATTATATGAGATATAGATGAATAAATATTGGAAGACTATTTATACAAATTGAATAGTTCTAATAAATTTAATTCACTGAGCTTGTGAAGCTCCCTCTTCATTGTTAAATAATTTCAGGTAGTAGGCAAGACAAATAGATTAGCGAGCTAATATTTAGACTGAGTCATTATCTGTTAGCCACGTGGTCCACATCCTCAAACTAATGGAAACAAATTTGTAAATATTCATGCATAATATGTAATAATATGTATGTATATAATTTCAGTTGATATATTTTATATTGTTGCATATATGTGTCGTGTTGGGATTTTCAAAATGTGATAACACAGTCTCGGGGGTTACTAACCCGGGATGGGTCGTTTCAACTTTTTATGCCTAATGATGGAATTAAGATAACAGGATCGGGATGCTTGTTGGTTTCTTCAGATTTTCCTCACACCATCATCAGTAGGGAATTCATTTTTAGGTGATAAGTAGAGACTACTGCCTTCATCTCATTCAGAGTAGGCCTTCCGAGGATAACATTATAAGAAGATGGATGCTTGACCACGAAGAAAGTGGTCATTATAGTTGTGAGTTGTGGAGCCGTTCCTGTGGTGACTGAAATGACTATGCTTCCTTCAGTAAATACAGGGGTTCTTGAGAAACAATACAGCGGAGAAGACATGGGCTTGAGCTAATCATCATTTACTTCATCTTTTTGAAGGCGCCATAGTAGAGAATATCAGTTGAACTTCTATTATCTACTATAACCCTCTCAAATTTTTTTGAAATTAGGATTGTAACAATAACAACATCATTATGGGGTGTTTGTAACCCTTCCAAATCATCATCCGTAAAAGAAATCACCTGATCTGTCTTGACTCGCTTCTGAGGTCTACTAACTAATGCTACCGACGGAGTGTAAGCTTTCCTTACATGCAAGGATTACCTCCTGCCACTAGTCCTCTATAAATAATCTTGATGGTTCCTGTTGCCATAGCGGCACGGTCTTGGTTACTTTGGGGATGTCTATCCCTTCTATCATCTCTTTTTGGACTTGATATGGATTCCTAGGGCAGTCCTCATTGCTGCAGGATGAGCAAGCCCCCATATACTCCTTCAAATACCCCCTGCAGATGAGGGACTCAATCTGATTTTTGAGGGCATGACACTCCTCGGTGTCATGCCTAGTGTCTTTGTGGAAACAACACCACCTATTTCGGTTTTTGTTTGCGATTGTGTTAAGGGGTTTTTGTGGCCATTGGAGGATGTCTTAATTCTGTATACCCATTTCTACATTAGTCCTGGAGGCATTTAGTAGAGTGAAATTTTCAAACATACGGGTGGTCTTGCCCTCTCGGCGGGACTTTTTCATGGCACTGTTTTTTGGTTCATTAGTAACCTTCCTTTTTTTTTCCTATTCCTCCATCTCTTTCCCTTCTAAATGTCTAATCATCTTCCACAATCATATAGTCTTCAGCCTTAGTGAGGATATCGTTCATATCCTTGAGAGGGTGCCTTGTGAGCTTGGAACTGAAAGGTCCTAACTTGAGTTAATTCTTAAATCCGAGAATCTGTACTCGGGTATTGAGATTTGGAATCTGCCAGGCCGCATATTAAACAATGAGATGTATTCTCAGAGTTTTTCTCCCATGTGATGGATGATGCTAAAAATAATTTTCGATATCTTTTGAGGTCCCTTACTGCTAATGAAGTGCACTGCAAAGACACAATTTAGCTCTTAGAATGAGCTAATACTGGTTGGCCTAAGATGCGAATACTAGGTGTTGGTGACCTTTTCTAGAGTTAGGGGGAAGGCTCGGCACATCACAGCATTTGGATGGCAATGCAACATCATGGTTGTCTTGCAAAGTTGAAGATGGTCCATGGGGTCCGTGGAACCATCATAAGTTTTCATGATGGGCATTCAGTATTGTCGTGGGGGAGGAGCATCGAGAATATCTTGTGTAAAGGAATGAGCCTGAGAGTTGAGCTCATCCAAGATGTTAGTACTTCTCCCTTTGAAGGCTTTAGCTATCTTTTTGTCTATTTCTTCTAGTTTTTTTATCAAGATCAGTGTGGTTCCTGGGGGTGGAGATACCTCGGGACTTCGACTCAGGATGAGGAGAAGACCTAGTGGTGGAGAAACTTTACGTCGATTTGTTGAGATCACATTGCCTCGTAGGCCAAAGGCTTTGCTGAGGCGGAGGTAGAGGAGGATAAGCTTACCCCCATAATTTGGTAGCCAAACCTATAACAAGTCAAGTGAACTCCAAGAATTTTTCTTGAGTCACTGGTGCGGTTGGGTTTGGAATGAAGGGCGTATTTGGATTTTCTTGGGTGTTGCGATTTACTAGGTTAGACCAGGAGGACTACTCATGATTGGTCCAAGCATCAGATGGTTTGATATGGTGCTGATCGGAGGTAGCATGTTTCGAAATGGCAGGGAGGTGTGAACATGCCTGCTAGCTACGAGTAGAAACTCGAGTGGCTACTGAACTAGTACCGGTGGTATTCTTAGAAGTGTTCTTAGGTGGCATCGTAACAGATGAGTTCTTTATACTTTACAAATTCAAGAAGCTCCTATAGATGACACCAATCTGTTAATGCCGAAAATCTGCTCCGAATCTAAACTGTCAGAAAATGGTACTTGCGCCACGAAATAAGGAAAAATCCTAAAGTCATCAAAAGACCAGAGGGGTTGTGCGTCCGAGGGGATTCTCCGATACCTAAGTTAGTATAGGACTTTTGGAGAAACAAGGTGAGTTGTGAGTCAAAAATTGAAGTACCTTTTGATTGTGAAGCCCCCTTTATATAGTTCTTATGGAGCAGAGTCCTATTAGATAAGTGATTTGGTGTTTTAATGAGAATAGAACTCCTATAGATAACTTTGGAGTTATCCTTGCACTACAAGAAATGAGAGTTTCAGCAAGGAAATTTTGATGAGGACCAAATATTTCCTTGCTAAATGAGGGTCTAAGATGAGGATAAAATGGTGTCCTCACCTAAAATATTTGTGGGTCGACTTATGGTAAGGACTAATTAAAATCTTGGTATAAACATATAGCTTTCGGTGAGGACTAAAATATTTCCTCACCAAAATGATGAGCTAAAAATTTTCCTCACTTTAGCTCACAATTTTGGTGAGGGCTAAACATTTCCTCACTAAGCTCACTTTCAAGGAGGAAAAACATAAGACCTCACCAAAATAAAAATGACATAGTTTTGGTTTATCTCTTAAAACCTTGTCCAAAACTCTCAAATATTCATACACAATCCCCCAAAATTTCTCATGAAACGTACCTTATCCCTCCCAATTTTCATATTCGCGCTCTTTTTTCACATAATAATTGATCGAACGTCTTGGAGCATCAAGTTTGCTATATCTCTCTCTCTAGTATGTTCTTTCTATCTTTCTCTAAAATCTCACTTTCTTTTTCTCTTTCTCTAATCTCTAATTCTTTCTTTCTTTCTCTTTCTTTGAATACAGTTATAGCTCCTGCCTTTTCTCATGGTTTGTTGTAAATTGAGAGATTTTCTAGGGATTTTATCGACTCAAGGTTTTTGGTGATCATCATAATCAACTCAATTAGGATTCAACCATTAAGGCATTGAGGTATCCTTAAATTGGGGCTTTCATATTTTCCGTTAACTTATGCAATTTCTGCTTTTAGAATGTATTATTTTATTTTTTATCATGTTATGTGGGGTTGTTATACTATTATTTACATTATTTTGGTCATTTTCTTTTGCTCTTTTTTTTTTTATTTTGAGCTGGAAGGATAGAGATGAGGAAATTTCGAAGGTTTTTCGGATGCCTTTTTTGAGGAATGACTCAATTTAGTCTTAGATTTAGTGGGTTTCTTTTTTATGTATTTGAATTTAGATCATTTGATGTTGAAATGGTGCTTGCTCGAAGCACTTTCTATACTGGTTCATCTACTATGAGGCTTTCACTACACGTAATTATTGCATTCTCCATTTTCCATAATACATGAGAGCTGATCTTTGATAGCGAATACAACATCTTAATGACTATGCCTTTGCAGATATCAAGTGAAGAAGCTATTGAAAGAAGGCTTATTGTTAGTATTTGTCTACGGTTTAAATATGTCTAAACATGGTTTAAAGATGGTTAAAGTCTAAATCAAGGTTGGAAAATTAAAATACAGCATGTTAAAGGAGTGCACACATGTGTGTGCATCCATTTGGGTGTGTGTGCACACCCCTAAACAACAAAGCAAAGTAGTGCGCACTGCTGTGTGAAGGCCAACATCAGTGTGCGCCTCACTACCCCTTCACTAGTGCCTCACCACCCAGCATGGAAGCTGCTTGGAGAAGGGCAGCGCCGCACTGCCCCTCCACCAGCACCGCACTGCCCAGAATGTGGTGGAAAGGAGCTTTGCCTAGCGCCTCACCACCCCCTGTTTAGCGCCTAGGCGCTAGGCAAACTGAGGCACACATGGACAGCTTATTTTAGCTTCTTGTTTGGTGTGTGGATGCAAGGTTAAAATGCACAGCACCACTTAGGATTGACGAAGGCCCATGGTCAAGTGGTCATCA
This sequence comes from Bretschneidera sinensis, assembly GCA_023935145.1. Lineage (NCBI taxonomy): Eukaryota > Viridiplantae > Streptophyta > Magnoliopsida > Brassicales > Akaniaceae > Bretschneidera > Bretschneidera sinensis. The sequence goes on from CM043705.1 coordinate 39,971,402, forward strand.
AGATCTAAGGGTGGAGATTGACTCTCAAGATTGGACAGAGAAGTTGGTGCACTATATAAAGGGTCACCTAGCTTCATTCTCAACATAATAATAACAAGTTTGGGACATACTTTGAGATTAATTGTAAAGAATGATATACAACAGAGAATTGTGTAAGAGTGCAAAGATACAAACATAAGAGGGACTCATTGTAGTGAGGCTGGTTGTAAAGAGAGAGGAGTCTAGATTAGATAGAGAGCATTGTTGATTTTTATCTTCTTCCTTTCTTCTCTTCTTGATTTCTTCAAGAACTTGAGCTTCTTGAAGAGGGTTGCTGTAATTGTAAAGAACTATTGATTTAGTACAGAGAGTTCAGAGGAACTCATAGGGACGCAGGCTATTGCCAAACCTCGATAACAAATCGCTTATCTTCTTTTCTTTCTTGCTTTCGATTGTTGTATTTCTTTCTACAAGTCATTCTAGACTTGTGTGTTTAGAAGATCACCACCTAGGCATCTTGTGAAGGCAATTTTCAATAGTGGTATTAGAGCTAGCACAGCTGGGTATCGGAGCAAGAACAAGAAGGTGACGGAGTCAAGACTCTAAGAATCAAAGATCAACTTCTTGGGTGATTCAAGAACGAAGTAAAGATCAAGATCATATCATGTTCTTGAGGGTGATTCAAGAATGATTTTAAGATCCATCTCCGATCATGTTCTTGAGGTTGAAGAAATCACTTGTGAGTATTGCATAAATCTAGGATCTTGTCCACAAAGATGGCTTTAAATTTTGTGGTTGAGAAATTTGATGGAAAGGGAGATTTTTCCATGTGGAAGCGGAAGATCAAGGCGGTTCTAATGCAACAAAAAGTGGACTTGGCTATTGGAGAAGATGATACTTTTCCAGCAAGTGTCATGGAGGACCAGCGGGTTAAGATGAAGAAGATGGCTTAATGCACCATTTTCTTGCATATGTCGGATGGTGTCACAAGGGAGTGCGGAGACTCGGAAGATCCGGCTTTCATATGGAAGAAACTAGATGAGTTGTTTCTTACCAAAACTCTCTCTAACAAAATTTATCTTCTTAAAAGAATCTTTGCTTTTAAAATGGATCCTAGTAAAGAGTTGCAAGATAATCTTGATGTCTTTAATAAGCTAGTTCAAGATTTGAATAGCTGTAGCATTACATTTCCGGATGAACAATTGGCTGTTATCTTGTTAAATTCTCTTCCTGATTGCTTTGATAATTTGATTAATGCTATTGAGTATAGAAGAGATACTTTAACAAAGGAGATTATGATCAATGCCATAAGGGCACATGACTTCAAAGCCAAGATGAAGGAGACATCAAGTGGAGATGGGCTGGTCATAAGAGGAAGGCCAGCAACTCGTAATGGCAGTAGCAACCATGGCAACTACCGGGAGAAATCAAGAGGTAGAGGGCAAAGCCATGGGAGAGCACATTCCAAATCAAGATTTGGAAAGAGGTGCTTCTACTGCAACAAAGAGGGCCATTTCAGAAAAGATTGCAAGAAGAAGATGTGGGATGAGAGAAGAAGCCACACCAACAATAGAGAGGCTTTGGTTGCCAAGGGAGAACAGTAAGATGATGTACTTGTTGTGTGCTCAAATGTGAGCAGGAGGCAAGGCAGCGAAAAATGAATTCTGGATTCCAGGTGCACTTATCACATGTGCCCTTACAAGGAATTGTTCAAGAATTTTAAGGAGATCAAAGATGGAAGGGTCTTCTTGCGGAATGAGAATTCTTGCCAAGTGAGGGGGATTGGAGACATGCAATTAAGGATGTTTGATGGAGTCACAAGGCTGCTGTGAAATATGAGGTATCTTCCAGTTTTAAAGAGAAATTTGATCTCTTTGGGGCAGCTCGATTTCATAGGGTATACATGTAAAGTAGAGGGAGGAAAGATCAAGGTGGCCAAGGGATCTTTGGTAGTGATCAAGGCAGCAAGAAATGATGGACTCTATGAGATGATCAGAGAGATAGAAATCAATGATCAAGCAGCAAGCTTGATGGCTGAGATGGATAAGGCAGCCCTTTGGCACACTCGCTTGGGACACATGAGCGAAAAGGTAGAGATTGTTGGTATTTTTCTAAGGTTTAAATATGTCTAAACATGGTTCAAAGATGGTTAAAGTCTAAACCAAGGTTGGAAGATTAAAATACAGCATGTTAAAGGAGTGCACACATATGTGTGCATCCATTTGGGTGTGTGTGCACACCCCTAAACAACAAAGCAAAGTAGTGCGCACTGCTGTGTGAAGGGCAGCATCAGTGTGTGCCTCACCACCCCTTCACTAGTGCCTCACCGCCCAGCAAGGAAGCTACTTGGAGAAGGGCAGCACTGCACCAACCCTCCACCAGCACCGCACCACCCAAAATGTGGTGCACAGGAGCTTTGCCTAGTGCCTCACCGCCCCCTATTCAGCGCCTAGGCGCTAGGCAAACTGAAGCACACATGGACAGCTTGTTTTAGCCTCTTGTTTGGTGTGTGGATGCAAGGTTAAAATGCACAGTACCACTTAGGATTGATGGAGGGCCATGGTCAAGTGGTCATCAAGATCTACAGGTGGAGATTAACTCTAAAGATTGGACAAGAAGTTGGTGCACTATATAAAGGGTCACCTAGCTTCATTCTCAACATAATAATAATAAGTTTGTGACATACTTTGAGATCAATTGTAAAGAGTGACATACAAGAGAGAATTTTGTAAGAGTGCAAAAACACAAACACAAGAGGGACTTATTGTAGTGAGGCTGGTTGTAAAGAGAGAGGAGTCTAGATTAGATAGAGAGCATTGTTAGTTCTTATCTTCTTCCTTTCTTCTCTTCTTGGTTTCTTCAAGAACTTGAGCTTCTTGAAGAGGGTTGCTGTAATTGTAAAGAACCATTGATTTAGTGCAAAGAGTTCAGAGGAACTCACGAGGACGTAGGCTATTGCCGAACCTCGATAAAAAATAGCTTGTCTTCTTTTCTTTCTTGATTTCGATTACTGTATTTCTTTTTACAAGTCATTCTAGACTTGGGTGTTTGGAAGATCACTGCCTGGGCATCTTGTGAAGGTGATTTTCAACACTTATTGGCAATTTTTACACTTTTATTTTATATATTTTTACTATAAAATCTTTTTTATATATCAAGCTCATAAGGGCTAAGGCCTATACTCATTACTTTGATGTAATAATTTTGATTAGATGTAAACAGTAAAGAAAATAATATCCTTGAAATATATCTTGTGTATTTCGTAAATTAAAAAAACAAAATCAGCACAAAACAAGTGTGTAGTGGCTGGCAGGGGAACGGTGTTCTCGTCTCTTAATTAATGAGATCCAACCACTTAATGCAAATTTTAGTATCACACTCGATGCATTCCTTTACCACATGATGTCACCTATTTTTTCTTGTTATATGGTGTTGTGCTATACATTTATAGTAAATGAAAATTATGGTAATATGACAAAAGTTACTAGATTGAAGCTTTGAATAACTTTACCATGCTATAGTAATAAAATATAGGAAACGAAAAATCTAAAAAACTTTTCAATGCAAATAAGCCCAGAGGGAACAATATAAATTTTGAACAATTTACAATAGATTTATCATCAAGCTCAGAAGGTCTAAGTCCTATACTAACTACTTCTATTTTTTATCATGTTATGTGGGGTTGTGATACAATTATTTACATTATTTTGGTCATTTTCTCTTCTTTTCTTTTCATTTTTCCTTTTTTTTTGGCTTGGAGTTGGAAGGATAGAGATGAGGAAATTTAAAGGGTTTTTTTGGATGCCTTTTACAAGGAATGACTTGGTTTAGTGCTTTGATTCAATGGGTTTCTTTTATGTATTTGAATTTGGATCATTTGATGTGTAAAATGGTGCTTGCTCGAAGCCTGATGAGAGTCATAAAATGCATCTTAACAGTACTTATTTGTTAGCATTTTAGGGTTGAATTACACTTTTATACCTTAATAACTCTAAAGTGATATTCTTAGATCATTGACTTATTTCAGTGCATTTTCAGGTACTTTGAGTTCAAAAGAGATGGAAAGCTATCATAGCTTAAAGCACAATGCTTCGATGCACATTTGAGTGAGGGCATGGTTGTGAAAGGACAAAATGAAGGGAAACCAAGTCTTAAGTGTGGGCACTGCGGCTTGAAGAAGTCTAAGCCTCGGCCTCCAGAACCAAGCCCAAAAGAGTAAGGAAGCCATCAGTGAGAGCCCGAGCCTGGACCAGTCAGGGCTGCGGCACCTAGAGCCTCCATAAGCATCAGGACTAGGCAGAGCCATGGCTTGGACCAGGCAGGGCCGCGGCGCCCAGAAGCTTACCTCACCAAGACCAGGTAGAGTCGCAGCACAAGTAAGTGAGAGCCGCGGCTCGTACACGATACCCTGCTCCGTGTCATGACCTAATTAGGACTTTAATGATGGTCTAAACATCAAAAAACCCTTGGACCTTTGTATTTTACATAGATTGCTTAGGGTTTGATGAAGGAACATTCATAAAGGCTGGAAATTGAGGAGAGAGCTCGACATTACGGTGTTCAAGCATGAGCCCCATGGCCAACTAATCTCCAAGCAAGGTAAAGGGATGAATCCCTAGGTGTAGTTGTTCTTATTTTCTATTATTGATTCGATTGTAGTTTGGATTTATTATCAAAACATTGTTTGGATTTACCCTTTAATTTAATTAGAAGATTTTCTTAATCCAGTGATTGCATGCTTCTTCTCCATATAAGTCTAGTCAAGCTCTTCTTATGTCAAGTTGTTTGGATGTGATTGAGTTCGGTAGATTTTCCTTTTAGGTTTGTCCATTACTGTGATATTGTCATTGAGATATATTTTCATTTCTTGATAAATCTATAGGATAGGTCATGTGTGCTTGAATCGAAAGTAAAGAATATTTCATAGCAATTACATTAGGGTTTTCATATGCTTTGAGTGAATATTTGTCGATTGCTTGTTTGGGAAACTTGCAACCGAGATAAAAATAATTGAATCGAGAGTAGAATAAGGCAACGAACCTAAGGAGGATTCCTAGACCCTTGTTGTTTCCTTATTATATTCTTCATTATATTTACACAACTTTTTCCCACTATTTCATTATCAAAACTCAGATTCTCTCATTTAGATTTTATCGTTTCATATTAAAGTTTACATCTTCTCTTGTAGTTCACTTTTCCTCGTGAGATCGACACCTCAACTATACACAATAACCATGTATTAGTTTGAGCATAATCAAATTTTGGCGCCGTTGCCGGGGAAATGCGCTTAAGTACAAGGAAGATTGTCAACGTTGAGAGAAAACGGTAATATCGTTCTTTGCTCTTTGTTTTAATTTTCTAATTTTTTTCTTTTCTGTTTTATTTGTTTCCCTCTAATCCCTTTGGTGTATGCTTAGACAGAGAGATTCGGGAGGTAGATTCATTAAAAGACCTGAAATAGAGTTACCCTCTCCTTCCACGTCTGTTAGTGAAACCTCACCTAGATCAAACCATAGTGTACACCCAAGTGAGAATTTAGAAGATTTTGTTAACATGGCCGAAAGTAACAATGAGAATGTTGCTAGGACACTTAAAGACTATTTGCATCCTCGCTGAACGGCCACATCATCCTGTATCATGTTCCCTCCTAATGTTCAACAACCTGAGTTTAAGCCGGGCATGATCCAATTGCTACTAACCTTCCATGGGTTTGAGAATGAAAACCCCTATATCCATATTAGGGAATTTGAGGAAATAGTAGCAACCTTTCAAGGTAGGGCTGATATGGTAGACACCGTCAAACTTAGGTCTTTCCCTTTTTCAATTAAAGAAAAGGCTAAGATTTGGCTGCACTCATTAAGGCCTAGGTCTATAGGTAGTTGGGATGAGATGACCCGAGTTTCCTTCCAAAAGCACTTCCCAACCTATAAGACCAACAACCTCAAGAAACAAATCTCAAACTTTGCACAAAAGGAGAGTGAAACCTTATATCAAGTTTGGGAACGTTTCAAGGACCTTTTGAATTCTTGTCCACACCATGGTTATGAGAGTTGGTGGGTAGTTAGCTATTTTTATGATGGATTTCTAAGTAGCGAGAGACAGTTCATAGAAATGATGTGCAAAGGGGATTTTCTTCAAAAAGATCCCGACCAAGCCATAGATTTCTTAGATGACCTATCGGAAAAAGCCCACACTTAGACAGGACCAAATGCCATGGAAAGCACTAGGAGAAATCAAACACTGGGATTTATCAACTTAAGGAAGAGGACAACCTTAAAGCCTGTTTAGAGTCCCTAACTAAGGAAATTAAAGCCCTAAAAACCAAGGATACTAGAACCCCCGAACCAGTTGCTAGGGTAGAGTCCCATGAACCTTGCTTTATGTGTAATGGGGTAGATCATTTACCTAAGGATTGTCCAGCTTATTTTGAGATGAAGGGAGAGTGTAATGCTTTAGGTATACCCTATAGGAAATCAGACTCACCCTACTCTAACACCTACAATCCCGGTTGGAAGAATCACCTTAATTTTAGTTGGAGATCCGATATACAACCTTCTGCCCAATCTACTACCCAATGGCAACCGGAAGCAACCTCATTTAATAAACCTCAACTATTTTTACCTTTGGAAGATATGTTTAAATAATTTATGCAGGTATATGCCAAGAGTGTGGAAGAGCAAGGCAAGATAAATCAACGGTTGCTAGAGGAGCAACAAGAGATCAAAGAGGAATAAAAGGTGATAAAGAGTCAACTCACAAAGTTGACTAGTTTCTTGATGATTCAAGAGCAAGGTCGTTTTCCTTCACAACCATAACCTAATCCAAGGGGACAGCATATAGCACAAACCTCTGAACCTATAAATCAAAATGTTAGAGAGGTTAATGCCATAATCACCCGCAGTAGTAAGAAAATTGATGGACCTACTCTACTATCACACTTGATTCCTAATACCATGAGAAACAAGGATGAAGCCCCCAAGGAACAAGAGGCCCATGATGATTATTATCCACTGTGTCTTTCCTTCAAGCTCTCCTTAAACCTAAGGAGAGAAATTCAGCATTAAAAGGTGAGATTCTTGAACAACTTCAACATGTTAAAATTAACCTCCCTCTTCTTCATGTCATAAAACAGGTTCCCAACTATACTAAAATCATTAAGGATCTATGCACACTCAAGAGGAGGCACAATGTGAAGAAGATGGCATTCTTAATGGAGCAAGCAAGTGCAGTAATTGACAGCAAAACACTGCCCAAATATAAAGATTCGGGCTAACAAATCTTGCGGCCAAGCATTGCTAGATTTGGGTGCTAGTGTGAACCTTATGCCATACTCCATGTACTTACAGCTCGGTCTAGGTGAGATCAAACCAACCACCGTGGTACTTCAGTTAGTGGATAGATCGGTAAGAAAACCAAGAGGTATTATGGAAGATGTTTTGTTGCAAATTGATAATTTCTATTATCTTGTTGACTTTTTGGTTTTAGATATCGTTTCTATTGTGAATATGGAGTCAAAAATTCCTTTGATACTTGGAAGACCATTCCTTGCCACTGCTAATGCCCTCATTAATTATAGGAATGGCCTAATGACATTATCGTTTGGAAATAGGACTTTAGAGGTAAATGCTTTTCGAGTCTCAAGGCAGCCACATGAAGAGGATGAGTGTTTCGACACTTATATGATTGATAAGCTTAATTTAGAAGATGAGCACATTAAAGATAATTATAACTCTTTGGAATTCCCTCCTCATAATTTTGAGTTCGATGATTCTTCAATTTAATGTTGTTGATAAGTCACAGGGATTTATTAAGAAATCATGGCAACCATGCTTTGAGGAGTTGCTTGAGAGAAGTCACATGGATGCAGGAATCACATACCCTACTACTTATAGTAAATGGGGATCACCAAGAAAACTTGAGCCACATGTGGTGAACTTTAAGTATTCCTTTCCAAAAGACTAGCACTGAGGCCACTGAGTATGGAGCCTCATCTTCAGCACCACAATGAGGCCTGCAGTGAGAGTGGTGCAGCGTCGGGCTGAAAACGTAAAACGTAACGCTCATTGGAGGCACCCCACAGCATATCCTTTAATTTTATTATTTTCTTTTATATTTCTTTTTCTTTTTTATTACTAGTATTTTGTTGTTTTCCAGTATTATCTTCGTATTTTTTTTTCAGGGACAAATATGCGCAGCAGTTCAATTGGTTATGCACAACTTTCTGCTCCACACACCTTTGGTTAAAAAGGGAGTTTTCTTAACTTTTGCTTTTGAGGAAAATTCTTATTTTAAGTTGGGGGTGGAGGAAACACGTTTCTTATTGCATACATTGAATTGTTGGGTGTCACTGTTTCTTGCATACATTGAATTGTTGGGCGTCACCTCCCTTTTCTTTTTCGTTTTAATTCGTTTATTTTTTGTTAGTATTTGTTTGTTCTTAGCATACTTTGTGTTAGTCTTGGATTTAATTCACATGTCAATGATATGAGCTTAATTGAGATAGCATATAGCACTTAGAAGAAGTTAAATCTTGCTTCGGTTTGAGAATAATTTAAGTGTCAATCTTCATTTGATTTGAGACTCTGGTTTGCGGTAAGATTGCATGATTAGTCTAAAACATTTAGAGAAGTTTTATGTGTTACTATTTTGTGAATATTTTTGCAATCTTGACAAGCTCTAGAACTTATTTGATAATCACTTAAGGCGAATTCCTAGAATGCACACTACATAGGATATGATGTAGGCCATTTTTGGACCGTTTGAGCCTTTTAAACTTACCCTTGCTATATCTATCGCTAGTCACCTGTTTGAGCCTTTTTCTTGAAAAAGAATTTGAGCCTTATTTCTTTCGATAACCCATTTACTTACTTTTATGAGCCTAAAAATATTTTATCCTTACCTTTCTTTTAAGAGAACTTAGTTATACACATTTGTTGAGAAGCACTTAAGAGGAGTAAGGATGGAAATATGAAGAAAAAAATATATTATTACCATAACTTAAGTTCATTAAAAGAGATAAGTTGGGGGTTATGGAAAAGAAAAAAAATGATTAAAACAGAGGTGAACGGTTATTTTCCAAAAAAGAAGGAAGTGAATTATGGCAAAGAAAGAAGAAAAGAAAAAAGTGGTGATTTATTGAGAGAAATGCTAAAAAAATGGTTGAAAGAGTTGGGTGTTGAAGTAATGTTATCCAGTGCTTAAAGAGGTTATGTTTAAAACTAAGAGATTGAGTTCTTTTACTTGTTGAATCCTTCCCGTTCTTTCTTAACCTTTACCTTAGCCTAACGTTACAAGCTTATTAAAGACCTATTGATCCGATGTAGTGTGATTTTTCTACATTAGCGGAGAGTGATTTGAAAAATGAGCCTACTGAGTTTGATTTGTGATTGATGTCACGCAATTTAATATGTTTTTAGAGGCCAAGACTTGTATTCATGAATGTTGTGCATAAAATCATCCGGGTGTTTGGATTAATGGGTTGTGGTAAGATGGATGTTGAGAGTCGATATCGATTTTAAGATTGATGTTTGGATTATTTTTGGATTTGAGTGGTATTTAATGATTCTATGTGCTATGTGTTATGTACGATTTTTGAGACAAAAAGCTGAATTAACCTTGGTTTAACGCTAACATTGCTTCACTTTGTTTTCATTTCTACTAAAGGATTTATTTCATATTGTCTTGTTTTCGCTTAAGTTACTAGGGACTAGCAATAAGCTAGTTGGGGGTTATGATGAGAGTCATAAAATGCATCTTAACAGTACTTATTTGTTAGCATTTTAGGGTTGATCGAGGGTTCAAGTACACTTTTATACCTTAATAACTCTAAAGTGATATTCTTGGATCATTGACTTATTTCGGTGCATTTTTAGGTACTTTGAGTTCAAAAGAGATGGAAAGCTATCATAGCTTATGGCACGATGCTTCGATGCACATTTGAGTGAGGGCATGGTTGTGGAAGGACAAAATGAAGAGAAACAAAGTCTTAAGTGTGGGCGCTGCGGCTTGAAGAAGTCTAAGCCTCGGCCTCCAGAACCAAGCCCAAAAGAGCAAGGAAGCCATCAATGAGAGCCGCTACATGGACCAATCAGGGCTACGGCGCCTGATGAGAATTGATTACGCCCAAAACATACACGATTGTTGTAGCACAGCTTTGGGGTGTCGATTCCACAGGGAAACAAGTTTAACTATAAAGAGAGATGTAGACTTTAATATGAGACGGTATAATAAGTAAAGAATCTGAAATTGATGATGAAGTAATTGTGTAGGTTTGTGAAATACAATAGAGAGGCAACAAGGATCTGGGAATTCTCCCTGGGTTCGTTGTCCTAATCCTAACTTGATTCAGTTGCTTTTATCTCGATTGCACATTTCACATCCCAAACATGTAATCGGCAAATATTCAATGAGAACATGTGTAAACCCTAATATGATTGTAATGAAATACTTCTTATTTCTGATTCATGCATGTATGATCTATCCTATAGGTTTATCAAGAAACAACAATATATCTTTATTGATAATATTGCAGTAATGGACAAACCTAAAGGCTAGACTTACCGGACTCAATTATACCCAATAATCTTGACATAAGAAAAGCATGACTAAAGTTATATCAAGGAAAAGATACAATCACCGGAATAGATAAAATCTTATAATTAGATAAAGAAGTAAATCATGACAATGTTTGACAATAAATTCTTATTACAACTAAACCAAATATGGATAGATTAGAACAATTACACCTAGAGATTCATCCCTTCGCCTTGCTTGGAAGTTAGTTAGCCATGGTGTTCATGGCTAAACTCTTTTGTGGATGAGAGTTGCTGTCTTCAACTTCTGGGTCTTTACTCACAGCCAAGATTATCTTCTCTTAAACCTTAAGTGTCTTATTTGTAGTCTATTTATAGTACAAAAGTCCAAGGGTATTCTTGGGTTTAATCTAGTGTTTAAAAACCCTAATTAAAGTCTAACTCCGAGATGTAAATACGTGTGTGCGCTGCTGTGCTGCTGAGGAGCACCTCGGCGCTAGGTGTAAGCTGGAATGAGCATCCTTCTGGGTGCTGTTGAGGAGCACCATGGTGCTGGCTGGTGGGTCATCATATGTATGTTTCTGGGCACCGTAGTGCTGCTGAGGAGCACCGTAGTGCTGCTGAGGAGCACTGCGGTGCTGGCCTTTTTGCTGCTAATCTTCATGCTTTGCCTCTCCGTAGCCAATCTTCTGCTTTGTCGTGCATGGACCCTTGGTGCCTTTAAACAATGATCGCTTCTTCTCTTCTTTAGACTCAAAACACCTGAAAATGTACTTGAATATGTTAGTAGTCCAATCACATTACTTAAGAGTTATTAACACACAAGAGTGTAATAAAGATCGAGAAGAATCATAAAATGCTAACAATTAAACATCTTTGAGGTGCATTTTATGACTCTTATCACAACCCCCAACTAGCTTATTGCTAGTCTCCAGCAATTCAAGCGGAAACAAGAAATGAGTTCCATGGTGGGAATCATAAGCAAAGTAAAGCACTATTAGTGTTAACCAAGAGTAATTCACTTTTGTATCAAACATTGCACACAACATACAGCACAAAGAATCATTAAATTTCACCCAAATCCAAAAGTAATCCAAACATCAATCTTAAAATCGTTATTGACTCTTAACATCCATCTTACCACAATCCATTAATCCGAACACCCGGATGATTTTATGTATAACAATCATGAATACAAGTCTTGGCCTCTAAAGATATAAATTGTGTGACATCAATCACAAAAACAAGCTCCATAGGCTCACTTTTCGAATCACTCTCCACTATTGTAGAAAAATCACACTACATTGGATCAATAGGTCTTTAATAAGCTTGTAACGTTAGGCTAAGGTAAAGGTTAAGAAAGAATAGGAAGGATTCAACAAGTAAAAGAACTTAATCTCTTAGTTTTGAACACAACTCTTTAAGCACTGGATAACCTTACTTCAATACCCAACTCTTCCAACCATTTTTCGAGCATTTCTTTCAACATATCACCATTTTTTTTCTTTCTTTCTTCTTTCTTTGCCATAATTCACTTTTTTTATTTTTTTTTTATTTTTGCACATAAGACCATTCACCTCATTTTTCATCAATTTGTTTTTCTTTTCCACAACCCCCAACTTATCTCTTTTCATGTATTTGGGCTATGGTAGTAATATATATTTTTTTCTCATACTTTCATCCTTACTCCTCTTGAGTGCTTCTCAACATATGTGTATAACTAAGTTCTTTTAAAAAGAAGGTAACGATAAAATATTTTAGGCTCATAAAGGTGAGTAAATGGTTATTAAAAGAAACAAGGCTCAAATTCTTTTTCAAGAAAAAGGCTCAAATGGGTGACTAGTGATAAATATAGCAATGGTAAGTTTGGAAGGCTCAAACGGTTCAAAAATGGCCTATATCATATCCTAAGTAGTGCACATCCTAGGAATTCACCTCAAGTGATTGTTAAATAAGTTCTAGAGCTTGTCGAGATCGCAAAAGTATTCACAAAGCAATCACACATAAAACTTCTCTAAATGTTTTAGATTAATCATACATTCTCACCACAAACTAGAGTCTCACATCAAGTGAAGATTGATACTTAAATTAATTTCAAACCGAAGCAAGATTTAACTTCTTCTAGATGCAATATGTTATCTCAATTAAGCTTATATCATTGACATGTGAATTACATCCAAGGCAAACACAAATCATGCTTAAAACAAATGGTAAGGGAAGGTAACATCGAACAATTTAAAGAAATACGTTTCCTCCACCCCCAATTAATAACTAGCATTGTCCTCAATGTTTAAAGAGAAAGTAAAGAAAACTCCCTTTTTGCAAACACGAGTGCACAGGTGCTGGAAAATGTGTACTACTGGGTGAAGTGCTTGCCATTCCTCTTGCTGAAATTCCAATCTACAACATAAAACAAGACAACAAAGAGAAAACAACTTTGGTGTGCCCTTGGGATTCCCACCATATGTTAGGTTAGCACAGAAAATAAAATAAAAAGAAATAAAGGAAAAAAGAAAGATAACAGAAATGAAAACACACTAAACAAGCAAAATAAACAAACAAAATAAATAAACAAAACAAACAATCAAAACAAAAAAAATAAATAAACAAAGAGAAACAAACAAAACAAAAAACCAAAACAAAGGACCGAAAGCTAATCCTCTAAATTCTCATCATCCTCATCATTTTTTTAACTCTCCTCATTTTCTTCATTCTCCTCACCTTCCTCAGGAGTGAGATCAAAAAATGAACATGGATAGGGTGGCAAAGTAGGGAAGTGATCTATATTACAACCAAAAGCGGAGGCAAGGTGGTGGCACATTTGACCAAAAGAAGAATAGACCCCTGCTTGATAATCAGCCTGCTGAGCCAAGAATCTGTCTTGCCGAGCCAATATTTTGTCTTAACAATCTTACCTATCCAAACGACTCTCTAGAGGCTCAAAGCGCTCGACAATAGTGAGAGGCCTAGAGGAAAAAGGACGGTCAACAGAGGCTGCTCCCTCTCTCGGAATGGGCGGCCTTGAAGCTTGAATCTGTGCTAGCAAGCTATCATCAATGGGTCTTTTGGGTTCCTGGGCCTCTTCATCAGGGCTGTATTGGACTCTGGCTCAGATGCATAATTGGGTTATCAAAGACGAAAAATATAATACAAGCTTTTGTCTAATAGTGTGGTTGATTGAATCATGTATGACTTGGCCGACATCAACAGTCATTCCCATTAAAATTGCATAGACTAACACAGCTCGCTCAACAGTTAAGGCACTATAATGTAAAAAAGGCATCATCCACTGACATATAAAATTTTGCCAAGCCCTAGCAGTGACATTGAGAGAAGTACCTGGCAAAGTGACAGGGAGATCACCCGTCATTTTCTATGTAGTGCTTGGAATACAAAGGGTAAGGCAAATCTCGCCATAATTGATGGTAGACACATATAAGCTATACTCACTATGCCTAATGTTAGGTAATCCATAGAAGTTATTAATGGATGGGCTACTAAAAAAGACTAGTCGTCCTCTCACTCTTACTTCACCATTCCTATGCTCGGGTGCATTGGCATAAAATTCTCTAACCAAATTTGGGAGGGAGTGAGAGGGTTGTTGTGTAAATGTGCCCCAATTCCTATCTAGAATCATTCTAAATAAGGTCGGATTTCCCCTCTCGGTGGTGTCGAATCCTCTTTCGGGAATGGGTTTTCGACTATGCAACATACTAATATATCTCTCACTCGTTGCAAAACTCACAAATTTGGTCTCATCATATTCTTGCTGTGGTCTCCCCCTAGGTCTCTTGGTCTTAGGTGCCATGGAAACAAATATTTTAAAATAATAGATTTAAGGCAAAGTATAATCACTAATTAGCACAAATGCACAATAAAATGAAAGAAAGTGGTCTTACTTGATGTCCATGGTGGAGAGAAGAAAGACTATCTACCTCTTGGAGTGTTCTTGATGATCCCAATGGTCTTCTTATAACCAAGCTTTTGAAGGAGAATACTAGCAAAATCAGCAACAAAAGTGAGCAATTGAGTAAGAAATGATGGTGCAATAAGAAATTTTGAGTTCAAGTGAGTGTGGAAGTGGAGAGAGGAGGGAGTGTGCTGCTGGTTTTGTGAAAGAAGAAATGAAGAAAAAGGGGGAAAATGGCTTTTATAGTACAGAATTTAGGGTTAGGTTGTGCTGGGCTCGGGCTAGCGCCGTGCAGTGTGCTGCGGCGCTGGGCCTGGCGCTTGCTGGGCTCGGTACTGGGCACTGTGGTGCACACTGGTGCCCAAAAAAAATTTTTGTCCTTGGTTGCCAAGCGAAAAATAAAATAAAATAAAAAAGTGAATCTAAAAATTTAAATTGAAAAAAAATTAGCAATTTGAGAGTGAAGAAAATGTAATTAAAAACAAAATAAACAAATCAAAAGAAAAATAAAGGAAAACGTACCTGTGTGGTAAAGTTAAGGGAAATAGACCGAATCCATAAGTGGAATATCTTCCACCTCCGGATTTGGCCTATTGATTAAGATCTTAAGGCGCTGACCATTCACTTTAAAAATTTGACCATCCTTAGTGTCCTCAATTTCCACTGCTTCATTCCCAAAAACTCGTTTTACTATGAAGGGACCGGTCCATCTTGACCGAAGTTTACCTGGATGCTTATGGAGTCTAGAATCATACAAAAACACCCGATCATTGGGTCTAAATGTTTTCCTCAGAATGTTTTTATCATAGAATGCTTTCATCCTGGTCTTATAGATCCTAAAGTTCTCATAAGCATCGTTTCTTAATTCCTCTAACTCGGTCAGTTGATACTTCCTAATCTTACCTGCCTCTCCTATGTCAAAATTAAAAGACTTGATGGCCCAATAAGCTCTATGATCGATCTCCATGGGTAAGTGGCAAGGCTTTTCAAAAATAAGCCTATAAGGTGACATGCCTAAGGGTGTTTTAAAAGTAGTACGATATGCCCAAAGTGCATCAACAAGTCTCAAACACCAATCTTTGCGATCCGGGTTAACCATTTTTTCTAAAATTTGTTTGATTTCCTGATGAGAGTCATAAAATGCATCTAAACAATACTTAATTGTTAGCATTTTAGGGTTGATCAAGGTTGCAATTACACTTTTATACCTTAATAACTCTAAAGTGTTATTCTTGAATCGTTGACTTATTTCAGTGCATTTTCAGGTACTTTGAGCTTAAAAAAGAGATAGAAAAGCTATCATCATTTTAAACATGAAGCTTCAATGAATACTCGAGTGAGATAATGGTCGCAGAAGAGCCAAGATGAAGAGAAACCAAGAAAGGAGTTTCACTAAATTTCCAGAATTTCCCATACCGATCAGTCATTTCTAAAAATTAAAATGTATTGATGCAGGAAGAACCAGGAGATGAACCATATATGCTTAGAAATATCCGGAAGTCTATTTTCTAGAGAATTTTATAGTTCATAAAAATGATTTTTCTAGAGAAAGTTATGGTAGTTTAAGTAGACAAAGCTCAGGCTGTGCGAGATTTCAGCGTGAGCAGAAGTTTTTGGGCTTAAATCCCACATCCCACATCGGTTGGAAACACATTTCTATATCCCACATCCCACATCAGATTGGAAACACATTGCACTTGTGGTATTTCCCTATAAAAGGCCTACTTCACTTCAGCTTTGGGAATCATTTGGGATCATCTGAGATCATCAGAAAGTGGATTCAGAGGGCCTTTAGGAGCAATCCAGAGGGCCCATATGAGGAAAATTAGAGGCCAGAGATGATCATTGGGAGGCCTGAGGCAGCTCGAGGAAGTATGAGCCCCATGGCCGACTAGTCTCCAAGCAAGGCAAAGGGATGATCCCTAGGTGTAGTTGTTCTTATCTACCTTTATTTGATTCAGTTGTAGTTTGGAATTATTTTCATTAAACATTGTTATAATTTATTCTTGATTTAATTAGAAGATTTTCTATTAATCTAGTGATTGCATGCTTCTCCTCCATATAAGTCTAGTCATGCTCTTCTTATGTGTATTTGTTTGGGTATGATTGAGTACGGTAGATCTCTTTTATAGATTTGTCCATTGTTGCGATATTGTCATGTATATATATCATCGTCTCTTGATAATTTATAAGTTAAGTCATATGTGCTTGAAAGTAAAGAGTAATTCATATCAGTTACATTAGGGCTTATATATGTGCTTTAATTGAATATTTGTCGATTGCCTGTTTAGGATGTGAAACTTGCAATCGAGATAAAAACAGTTGAATCAAGTTAGGATTAGGGCAACGAACCTAGGGAGGATTCCCAGAACCTTGTTGTTTCTCCATCATAAATCTATTTACACAATTTCTTTCACACTATTTTCACACAATTCAGATTCTTTCAATCAATCTTTTATCATTTGTGTTAAAGTTCACACCTTCTTTTCTAGTTAACTTGTTTCCCTGTGGAATCGACACCCCAAAGCTGTGCTACAACTACCGCGTTACACTTTGGGCGTAATCAAATTTTGGCGCTGTTGCCGGGGAAACGCGCTTAAGTACAAAGAAGATTGTCAACTTTTGACATGATGGTAGAAGAGTTTTAAATAGTTTTTCTTTTCAGCAGCTGTAAAGGCGGTAACTTCGTTCCTTCTTTTAGCTTGCTGCATTAATTTTTTATTTTTTTATTTTATTTTACTCTTTCTTTTTTTTTATTTTGTATTTTTGTTATTTTGTTACCTCACATGCACAGACATAGAGATACTGTGGGTAGATTTGGTTGTAGGCCTGTGTTAGAGTCAGAATTTAATTCTTTTTCAAATCCTTTATTTGACAATCCATCTAGTCCCGAAGAAATGAGTGAACACAAAGATCAACCCCCTAGGACACTTAAGGATTACTTGCCCCCTAACTGTACGACCACACCATCGTGTATCATGTTCCCTCATAATGTTCAACAACCTGATTTTAAGCCGAGCATGATCCAATTGCTACCAACTTTCCATGAGTTTGAGAACGAAAACCCCTATATCCATATTAGGGAATTTGAGGAAGTAGTAACTGCTTTTCACAGTAGGGCTGATATGATAGACACCGTCAAACTTCGGTTTTTCCCTTTTTCACTTAATGAAAAAGCCAAGGCTTGGCTGTACTCATTAAGGCCTAGGTCCATAGGTAGTTGGGATGAGATGACCCGAGTTTTCTTCCAAAAACACTTCCCAACCCATAAGACCAACAACCTCAAGAGACAAATCTCAAACTTTGCACAAAAGGAGAGTGAAACCTTATATCAAGTTTGGAAACGTTTCAAGGACCTTTTGCATTTTTGTCCACACCATGGGTATGAGAGTTGGCGGGTAGTTAGCTATTTCTATGATGGACTCCTAAGTAGGGAAAGACAATTCATAGAAATGATGTGCACTGGGAATTTTCTTCAAAAAGATACTGACCAAGCCATAGATTTCCTAGATGACCTATCAGAAAAAGCCCACACTTGGACTGAACCAAATGCCATGGAAGGCACTAGGAGAAATCAACCCGCTGGGATTTACCAACTTAAGGAAGAGGACAGCCTTAAAGCCCGTTTAGAGGTCCTAACTAAGGAAATTGAAGCCTTAAAAACCAGGGATACTAGAACCCCTAAACCAGTTGCTAGGGTAGAGTCCTATGAGCCTTGTTTCATATGTAATGGGGTAGATCATTTGCCTAAGGATTGTACAGTTTATTTTGAGATGAATGATGAGTGTAACACTATAGGTATACCCTTTGGGAAACCACACTCACCCTACTCTAACACCTACAATCCCGGTTGGAAGAATCACCCTAATTTCAGTTGGAAATCTGGCATACAACCCCTTGCCCACTCTAGTACCCAATGGCAACCGATAGCAACCTCATTTAATGCACCTTAACAATCTTTACCTTTGGAAGATATGTTTAATTCATTCATGCAGATACATGCCAAGAGTGTGGAAGATCAAGGAAAAATAAATCAACGGTTGTTAGAGGAACAACAAGCGATCAAAGAGGAACAAAAGGTAATAATGAGTCAACTCACCAAGTTGACTAGTTTCTTGACGATTCAAGAACAAGGTCGGTTTCTTTCATAGCCACAACCTAATCTAAGGGGACAACATATGGTACAAACCTTCAATCCTGAAAATCAAAACAATAGAGAGGTTAATGCCATAATTACTCACAATGGTAAGACAATTGATGGTCCCACTCTACCATCACATTGGATTCCTAATACCGTGAGAAACAAGGATAAAGCCCCCAAGGAACAAGAGGCCCGTGATGTTTATCGCCCATCGATTCCTTTCCCTCAAGCATTTCTTAAACCTAAGGAGATAAATACAGCATTAAAAGGTGAGATTCTTGAACAACTTCAGCATGTTAAAATTAATCTTCCTCTTCTTCATGTCATAAAACAGATTCCCAACTATGCTAAAGTTATCAAGGATCTATGCACACTCAAGAGGAAGCACAATATGAAGAAGATGACATTCTTAATGGAGCAAGCAAGTGTTGTAATTAACAGCAAGTCACCACCCAAATATAAAGATCTGGGCTGTCCAACAGTGGCTTGCCAAATTGGAAATAAACCTTGTGGCCAAGCATTGCTAGATTTGGGTGCTAGTGTAAACCTCATGTCATACTCCATGTACTTGCAGCTTGGTCTAGGTGAAATCAAACCAACCTCCGTGGTGCTTCAATTAACGGATAGATCGGTAAGAAAACCAAGAGGTATTGTAGAAGATGTTTTGTTACAAATTGATAATTTCTACTATCCTGTTAATTTTTTGGTTTTAGATACTGTTTCTACTATAAACACGGAGTCCAAAATTCCTTTGATACTTGGAAGACCATTCCTTGCCACTGCCAATGCCCTCATTAATTGTAGGAATGGCCTAATGACATTATAATTTGGAAATAGGACTCTAGAGGTAAATGTTTTTCGAGTCCCATGGCAGCCACATGAAGAGGATGAGTACATCAAAGATAATTCTAACTCTTCGGAATTCATTCCTAATAATCTTGAGCTCAAAGATTCTTCAAATTATCCCCATGCTGTTAATGTTGTTGATGTTTTTGATAAGCCACAGGAATTTATTAAGACATCTTGCCAACCATGCTTTGAGAAGTTGCTTGAGAGAAGTCACATGGATGCGGGAATCAAATACCATACTGCTAATAGTAAATGGGCATCACCAAAAACACTTGAGCCACATGTGGTGCACATTAAGTATTCCTTACCATCGCCAAAGCATACAAGCACCGAATTTGGCAGTGAAGCAGTGGCTGGTGCATTCAACCTATGTTTTTCTATGAGGGAATAAGAGCGTCTGACTGAAGATGTAAAACTTAACGCTCATGGGAGGCAACCCACAACATATCCTTTTTATTTTTACTATTTTTTATATTTATTTTTTCTTGTTTATTATCGTTATTTTGCTATTTTCCAGAATTACTTTCGTATTTCTTTTTCAAGGACAAATATGCGCATCAGTTCAAATGGTCGTGCACAACTTTCAGATCCATGCACCTTTTGTTAAAAAAGGGAGTTTCCTTAGCTTTTGCTTTTACATTGAGGACAATGCTTATCTTAAGTTGGGGGTGGAGGATACACAATTCCTATTGCATTCCATTGAATTGTTGGGTGTCATTTTCCCTTTTGTGTGTTTTTAGCATGCTTGGTGTTAGCCTTTGAGTTAATTCACATGTCAATGATATGAGTTTAATTGAGATAGCATATAGCATTTAGAAGAAGTTAAATCTTGTTTCAGTTTGAGAATAATTTAAGTGTCAATCTTTATTTGGTTTGAGACTCTAGTTTGCGGTAAGATTGTATGATTAGTTTAAAACATTTAGAGAAGTTTTATGTGTGATTACTTTGTGAATACTTTTGTGGTCTCGACAAGCTCTAGAACTTATTTGATAATCAGTTGAGGCAAATTCCTAGAATGCATATTACTAAGGATATGATATAGGTCATTTTTGGACCGTTTGAGCCTGTTAAACCTACCATTGCTATATTTACCACTAGTCACCTATTTGAGTCTTTTCTTGAAAAAGAAGTGAGCCTTGTTTCTTTCAATAGCCCATTTACTCACCTTTATGAGCCTAAAGAGAATATTTTATCCTTACCTTTCTCTTAAAAGAACTTAGCTATACACATTTGTTGAGAAGCACGTAAAAGGAGTAAGGATGGAAATATGAGAAAATATCACTACCATAACCCAAGTACATTAAAGGAGATTAGTTGGGGGTTATGTAAAAGAAAAGAAAAATGAAAAAGGAGGTGAATGGTCTTATACCAAAATATAAAAGAAAAGTGAATTACGGCAAAGAAAGAAGAAAAGAAAAGAAAAGTGGTGATTTTGAAAAAAAAAATGAAAAATGCCCGAAAAATGGTTGAAAAAGTTGGGTGTTGAAGTAAAGTTATCTAGTACTTACAAGTGATTGTGTTTAAAAGCTAAGAGATTGAGTTTTTTTCTCGTGGATCCTTCCCATTTTTTCTTAGCCTAACGTTACAAGCTTATTAAAGACCTATTGATCCAATGTAATGTGATTTTTCTACAGTAGTGGAGAGTGGTTTGAAATGTAAGCATGTGGAGCTTGTTTTTGTGATTGACGTCACAAAATTTATCATGTTTTAGAGGCCAAGACTTGTATTCATGAATGTTATGCATAAAATGATCTGGGTGTTCGGATTAATGGTTTGTGATAAGATGGATGTTAAGAGTAAATAACAATTTTAAGATTGATGTTTGGATTACTTTTGGACTTAGGTGAAATTTAATGATTCTATGTGCCATATGTTATGTGCGATTTTTGAGACGAAAAGTGAATTACTCTTGGTTCAACGCTACCTTTGCTTTGCTTTGTTTTTAACTCCTACCATAAAATTCATCTCTTGTTTTCGCTTGAATTGCTAGAGACTAGCAATAAGCTAGTTGGGGGTTGTGTTGAGAGTCATAAAATGCATCTAAACAATACTTAATTGTTAGCATTTTAGGGTTGATCGAGGTTGGAATTACACTTTTATATCTTAATAACTCTAAAGTGTTATTCTTGAATCGTTGACTTATTTCAGTGCATTTTTAGGTACTTTGAGCTTAAAAAAGAGATAGAAAAGCTATCATCATTTTAAACATGAAGGTTCAATGAATACTCGAGTGAGATAATGGTCGCGGAAGAGCCAAGATGAAGAGAAACCAAGAAAGAAGTTTCACTAAATTTTCAGAATTGCCCATACTGATCAGTCATTTCTAGAAATTAAAATGTATTGATGCAGGAAGAACCAGGACATGAGTCATATATGCTTAGAAAGATCCGGAAGTCTATTTTCTGGAGAATTTTACGATTCATAAAAATGATTTTTCTAGAGAAAATTATGACAGTTTAAGTAGGAAAAGGTCAGGTTGTGCAGGATTTCAGCGTGAGCAGAAGTTTTTGGGCTTAAATCCCACATCCCACATCAGATTGGAAACACCTTGCACTCGTGGTATTTCCCTACAAAAGGCCTACTCTACTTCAGCTTTGGGAATCATCTGGGATCATCTGAGATCATCAGAAAGTGAATTCAGAGGGCCTTTAGGAGCAATCCAAAGGGCCCTTATGAGGAAAATTAGAGGCCAGAGATGATCATTGGGAGGCCTAAGGCAGCTTAAAGAAGCATGAGCCCTATGGTCGACTAGTCTCTAAGCAAGGCAAAGGGATGAATCTCTAGGTGTAGTTGTTCTTATCTTCCTTTATTTGATTCAGTTGTAGTTTGGAATTATTTTCATTAAACATTGTTATAATTTATTCTCGATTTAATTAGAAGATTTCCTATTAATTCGGTGATTGCATGCTTCTCCTCCATACAAGTCTAGTCATGCTCTTCTTATGTGTATTTGTTTGGGTGTGATTGAGTCCGGTAGATCTTTTTTATAGAATTGTCCATTGCTGCGATATTGTCATGTAGATATATCGTCGTCTCTTGAAAATTTATAAGTTAGGTCATATGTGCTTGAAAGTAAAGAGTAATTCATAACAGTTACATTGGGGCTTATATATGTGCCTTAATTAAATATTTGTCGATTGCTTGTTTGGGATGTGAAACTTACAATCGAGATAAAAACAATTGAATCAAGTTAGGATTAGGGCAACGAACCTAGGGAGGATTCCCAGAACCTTATTGTTTCTCCATCATAAATCTATTTACACAATTTCCTTCACACTATTTTCACACAATTCAGATTCTTTCAATCAATCTTTTATCATTTTTGTTAAAGTTCACACCTTCTTTTATTGTTAACTTGTTTCCCTGTGGAATCGACACCCCAAAGCTGTGCTACAACTACCGTGTTACACTTTAGGCGTAATCATTTCCCTATTAGCGAGCTCTACTTGTCCACTAGTCTGAGGATGATAGGTAGCAGAAATTTTATGTAACACCCCATATTTTCGCATTAAAGCTTCAAAAGAACGGTTGCAAAAATGTGTACCTTGATCACAAATTATAGCACGTGGTGTACCAAATCAAGATAACACATTTTCTTTGGGAAATTTGATTACCATTCTATTATCATTGCTTCGGCAAGCTGCAGCCTCTACCCACTTACATACATAATCTATTGCCACAATGATATATTGGTATCCAAAGGAAGGAGGAAAGGGTCCCATAAAATTGATGCCCTAACAATCAAAAATTTCAATTACTAAAATAGGGTTTAAGGGCGTCATATTTCGACAGGACGCAGCTCCTAACTTTTGACACCTTTCACAGGAGCGACAGTAGGTGTTTGCATCTTTAAACAAGGAAGGCCAATAAAATCCACACTGCAAAATTTTTGCAGTGGTTTTTTTCATTGAAAAGTGGCATCCACAAGCTTGTGAGTGACAAAAGTCTAAGACACTTGCAATCTCTTCATTAGGGATGCAACGCCTTAGAATTTGGTCAGGGCAATACTTGAAAAGATAGGGGTCATCCCAATAGAAATTACATATGTCGTATAAGAATTTCCTCTTGTCTTGAGTACTCCAATCCATTGGTATTTCACCTGTAGCCAAATAATTTACGATGTGAGCAAACCAAGGTAGAGAAGTAATGGATAGTAATTTCTCATCTAGAAAATCATCCTTGATTGGCATGTCATCACAAGTGTCCTCGGAAGTAAGTCTCCAAAGATGATCAGCCACTACATTTTCCACTCTTTTTTTGTCTTTGATGGTGATGTCGAATTCTTATAGGAGGAGGATCCATCGGATCAGTCATGCTTTAGCATCCTTCTTTGTAAGAAGGTACTTGAGTGCTACATGATCTGTAAAAATAAGAATAGGGGAACCAATTAAATAAGCATGAAATTTATCTAAAGCAAATACTACAGCTAGTAATTCTTTTTCAGTTGTAGAGTAATTCATTTGAGCACTATTTAAAGTTTTACTAGCATAGTAAATGACAAATGGTTTTCCCTCTCTTCGCTGTCCAAGAACAGCACCTACAGTGTAGTCACTAGCATCACACATGAATTCAAAAGGCAAGGTCCAATCCGGTGACTGCATTATAGGTGCAGAAGTAAGCTTGTCGATTAGCATTTGGAATGCTTCTTGACAAGCTTCTATCCATTCAAGGGGAGTGTCTTTAACTAGGAGGGCACATAGTGGTCTAGATATGCTTGAAAAATTTTGTATGAACCTCCTATAAAAACCAGCATGACCAAGGAAGGACCTCACATCCTTTATTGTCTTAGGTGTGGGCAATTTAGAGATTAATTGAATCTTAGATTGATCGACCTCTATTCCTTTAGAAGAGACAATATGCCCTGATAAGAGCCATAAAATGCATTATAATTGTACTTATTTGTTCGCACTTTAGGATTGATTTAGGTCTTAATTGCATTTTTATTCATTAACAACTCTAAAGTGGTATTTTTGGAGCATTAACTTATTTCAGTGCATTTTTTAGGTATCTTGATCTAAAAGAGATGGAAGAGCTATCATCATTTTAAACACGAAGCTCCATTGAACACTCAAGCAAAATAATGGTCGTGGAAAAGCCAAGATGACGAGAAACTAAGAAAGGAGTTTTCACTAAGTTGCTGGAGTTGCCATACAAATCAATCATCTTTACAAATTAAACTGTATTGATGTAGGAAGAACCAGGAAGTGTGCTACATATTCTCAGAAAGATCTGGAA
The DNA here is from genome assembly GCA_023935145.1 of Bretschneidera sinensis. Lineage (NCBI taxonomy): Eukaryota > Viridiplantae > Streptophyta > Magnoliopsida > Brassicales > Akaniaceae > Bretschneidera > Bretschneidera sinensis. The sequence goes on from CM043705.1 coordinate 39,996,048, forward strand.
GTCTACTTTCTAGAGGATTTTACGATTCATTAAAATCATTTTTCTAGAGAAAGTTATGGCGATTTTAGCGGACAGAGGTCAGACCTCCTGGTTCAGCATCAGTCCGCGCCGCACCTCACAACACCAAAATGCACAGAGAGGACAGAAAATCAAGGCTGTAGCACCAGGATGTTGGCGCTGCAACACTGGTAGCTGACACAAAGAAGGAATTGGACAGAAAGTTGGCGCGGTAGCGCCAGAAAGCTAGAGCTGCAGCGCCAGAATTAGGGTTTTTTGTGTATCTTGGCGCTGCAGCGCCAGCCCGCGAATTTTGAATCTATAAATTAAAATCCTAGCTGAACAAGAAGAGAGGGGAAAAGAGAAGAAAGAAAATAGAATTTGGAGGAGAGGAGACGTGAAAGGAGGCTTGGAGACACTCCGGGAGGCTACACATCAAGCTTTTAATCATTCTTCTCCGGTTTTGTATTTTTCTATTCTATCTATGTTGATGTTTTATAATATGAACATGGGTTGTTTGAACATGATTATGGAGTAGATATTTTCGTGTTAAGGATAGATGGATCTTAGAAGTTTATCTTGAGTTGTTGTTTGGACAAGTAGAATATAATTTGTTTTTCAAAGAGTGTGTTTTATTGTTCTTAATGCTTTTTATTATTTTGATCCTTTCTTGGGGCATGGTGATGTGTCGAATAGAGAAGCCATGTTTTTATGAATGATTGAACTAATAAATATGATATTGGATTGTTATCTATGCAAAGACCAGGGTTAAACATGCCATGAATGAAATAGGAGTAACCGAATAGGGATCCTAGGAAGTTCATGTGGTCCGTTTAAATCGTAACCGAATAGGGAGATTTAACTGAAAGGAATCCAAAAACACTTAATGCTTCTTAATTTGAATTAATCTAGGATAGACCTGGAATATGGATATTCCAAGTTAATGATTCTTGAGATTGTGGTTAGACCTAGAATATGGATAACCAATTTATTGGGGATTCTACCATCTTGGAAAACATATTAAACGAAACTTGTCCATTCGAAACTCTTGTCAATTATGGTTTAAGTGAAGTCGAGTCCTTAGCATGTTAGTTCATAAGAGTCTTCATTCCAAAGTTTGCTAATCTTCCGTTATTTACAATTGCGTTATGTTTTTCCCTTTTTAGTTAATTGTTAGTAACTTCTTCTCCGACAATTATTCGTTTGCTCAAATAACAGTAAGAGTCGAGTCATAATTTTTGTAGTATTTGCTCAGTCCTCGTTGGGAACGATATTTACTCATCATTTTATTACTTGAACGATTAGTGCACTTGCTAGTGTCAATTTCATCGCATCAAGTTTTTGGTGCCGTTGCCGGGGACTGAAATAAACTATTACTTTTATTGTGATTCAACTTGTTAATTTGAGAGTTTTTTTTTTAATTTGGTTTTTAAGTCTATTTTGCAGGGCTTTCGATTCTTGTGCATGGTACGTACTAGTGGGAGAATACTTGCAGAACCTAATCCAGAGATTGAGCGTATGTTTCACTCTTTGAGAAGAGCAGCACCAGTAACAAATAATACAATGGCAAAAGGAAACAATGCAGAGGTGCAACGTGCACTGTGGGATTATGCCATGCCAAAGATGGATGGTGTTGAATCCAGCATTCGGCGACCACCTATACAAGCGAACAATTTTGAAATTAAGCCCGCCATCATCTAGATGATTTAGCATTCAGTACAATTTGGGGGCTTATCGCAAGAAGATCCGAATGTTCACTTGGCGAATTTCCTGGAAATTTGTGACACATTCAAGAATAACGGAGTATTGGAGGATGCAATTCGTTTAAGGCTTTTCCCATTTTCATTGAGGGATAAAGCAAAAAGCTGGTTGACTTCTTTGCCTGCCGGATCCATAACAACATGAGCAGAATTGGCACATAAGTTTTTAGGGAAGTACTTCCCTCCTGCAAAAACTGCAAAGTTACGTAATGAAATTACTATGTTTTTGCAGGTTGATCGAGAGTCACTCTATGAGGCATGGGAGTGCTTTAAAGACCTGTTGAGAAGATATCCTCATCACGAGTTGCCCACCTGGATGTAGGTACAAACTTTTTATAATGGTTTAACTAATACAACCCGAAACATGATTGATGCAGCTGCAGGAGGCACTATCATGAGAAAAACTCCAGAAGAAGCCATCGAATTACTAGAAGAAATGGCTACCAACTCTTATCAATGGCCAATTGAAAGGTTACCTATCAATAGAGCCCCAGGATTGCACAATGTAGATGCTGTTACAGCTCTAGCAGCACAACTGGAGACTCTCAACAAGAAGATTGATGGATTTAATCCCCACTCACATTCAATATGTGAATTGTGAGGTGGTAGTGGCCATCACAACAGTAGCTGTCAAGGTAATCAGTTTTCATATAATTCATCTGCTGAACAAGCTAATTTTGTTTCAAATTTTCACAGGCAGAACAATCCATATAGCAACACATATAATCCGGGATGGAGGAATCATCCAAACTTCTTATGAAATCAAAGCAATGCAAAGCAACCTCATCCTGAATATACCCCTCAAGAAAAGAAGTCCAACTTGGAGGATATGATGGCCAAATTTTTAAGTACAGCAGAAACAAGATTCCAAAATCAAGAAGCATCCATAAAAAATCTGGAAGTTTAAGTCGGTCAACTAGCGAACATAATTTCTGGACGTGCACAAGGTTCTCTCCCGAGCAACACAGAAAAGAATCCTAAGGAGGATGTCAAGGCCATAACACTAAGGAGCGGTACACAATTGGAAGAGCCACAACCTAAGAAAATTACTCAGCAAGTTGGCGAGAAAGAAGAAACTGAGCAAGAGAAAAAACAAGTTTCAGCAAAGAAGTCTACTGGTAAAGGTTTGATTGACTCTAACTCTGAAACTAAATATATGCCACCTCTTCCCTATCCTCAAAAATTCCAAAAAGAGAAATTAGACAAACAATTCTCAAAATTTTTAGAGATTTTCAAGAAGTTGCATATTAACATACCATTTGCAGAGGCATTAGCACAGATGCCTAGCTACACTAAATTTTTGAAAGAAATTTTTTCTAACAAACGGAAGCTAGAGGAACATGGAACAGTAATGTTGACTGAAGAGTGCAGTGCTATACTGTAAAACAAGCTACCTCCAAAATTGAAAGATCCAGGGAGTTTTACTATACCGTGCAATTTGGGAAATTCAGTTTTTGATAAAGCTTTATGTGACCTTGGTGCTAGTATTAATCTTATGCCTCTTTCAATTTTCAGGAAACTTGGATTAGGAGAAGTCAAAACAACAACAGTGTCATTGCAATTAGCTGATCGATCCATTAAGAGACCACAGGGAATCATAGAAGATGTACTGGTAAAGGTTGATAAATTTATATTCCCTATAGACTTCATTGTTCTCGACATGGAAGAGGATCGTGAGGTACCTCTTATACTTGGACGTCTATTCCTTGCTACAGGGAGAGCCCTGATTGATGTACAACAAGGGAAATTGATTTTGAGAGTCAATGATGAGCAAGTAGTTTTTGATATGTATAAAATTATGAAATACCCTTCTGGCTTATCTACTTCTTCTTGTTTTCATGTGGATATTGTTGATAACCAATTTGAGGAGTTTCAGGAGAAAACATTAAATGAAGATAATTTGGAGAGATGTATCATGGAATCAAGAACTACTACCACTAAAGAACTCGTCGTCCAAGAAAAAGCAAGGAACGTAGAGTCTGAAATGGGAAAAGAAGTGCCAGAAGAATAAATAATTATAAATGAATTGAAAATTTTACTTGCTCATTTGAAATATTCTTATTTATAGAAAAATATTTTCCCTGTTATAATATCTTCTTCGTTGATAGGTAAAATGGAAGAACGGTTGCTGGAAGTCCTAAGAAGGCACATATTTCCAGGGAAGCTGAAAACTCGGTGGACTGGACCGTGCACCGTGATAAGTGTCTCACCTTTTTGTGCCGTTGAGGTTCGACACGAGAAAAACAAGGAGACATTCAAGGTTAACGGGCATAGATTGAAGCACTACATTACAGGGACTTTTGACCCTCAATCGTCCACCACCATTCTCCAAGAGCCATAAAACAGAAAGTCAAGCTAAAGACTATAAATTAGAACTACCATTTCGGTTCTTACTTTTTATTTTTTCTTGCTTTTTGAAATTATTTGGTGTGTTTCAATTTTTTTTTTGTTTTTCTTAATTTTTTTGTTATTTCAATTTTTATGGCCTTACGGTGTGTATTTTTGGTTTATTTTTCAGCTCTACTTGAAGTCAAGACAGCAATCCAGCGCTGCAGCCTCACATTTCTGGTGCTGCAGCACCAGGCCTTTCATTTATATGTTGTCCAGGTCAGAGATTCAACACTGCAGCCTCACAATGTTGGCGCTGCAGCGCCAGGACCTGTGCACACAAGCTGTTTCTGCACTCACACACGTTAAATCTGCCCAGAAATCCAGTGCTGCAACGTTGGCAAGTGGAAGCTGCAGCACCAGGTCGCAAGCTAACATTTAAATGCACAGTCCTTCCACAGTTAGGGCACTCTAAAATTTAATTTCCAGATGCTCTCCCTCTCCACTACCACCATATCCCGATCATAGCAGTGATCATGAGGATGAGGACATTGACAAAGACGATTGATTCGACCTCCGACTAATCAGGGGAGTTCCCTTCTCTTACTTGATAATTCAAATTCTATACATTACGGACAATGTATCATTTAAGTTTGGGGGTGGAAACTTTATCTGAGTGTTGTGCACTGCTCGTGTTTCTAGTTATTTTTCTATTTGTGTTATCTGAGTGCTTTCTGTTGTTGTCAATGATATAAGCTTAATTAAGATAACATACAAAATTTAGAAGGAGTTAAATTTTGTTTCGGTTTGAAATTAATTTAAGTATCAATCTTCATTTGGTTTGAGACTCTAGTTTGTGGTAAGATTGTATGATTAGTCTAAAACATCTAGAAAAGTTTTATGTGCGATTGTTTGTGAATACTTTTGCGGTCTCAACAAGCTCTAGAACTTATTTGATAATCATTTGAGGCAAATTCCTAGAATGCACACTACTTAGGATATGATATAGGCCATTTTTGAATCGTTTAAGCCTTTCAAACTTACCCTTGCAATATATATCACTAGTCACCTTTTTGAGCCCTTTTTCTTGAAAAAGAATTTGAGCCTTGTTTCTTTCAAAAACTCATTTACTTACTCTTATAAGCCTAAAAATATTTTATCCTTACCCTTCTTTTAAAAGAATTTAGTTGTACACATTGAAGAGAAGCACTTAAGAGGAGTAAGGATGAAAATATAAAAAATAAAAAAACCATAACCTAAGTATATTAAAGAAGATAAGTTGGGGGTTGTGGAAAAGAAAGAAATAAAAAAAAAGAGGTGAATGAGTATTTGCCAAAAATAGAAAAAGAAGAGAAGTATGGCAAAGAAAGAAGAAAAAGAAAAGAAAAAGTGGTAACTTGTCAAGAGATATGCTCTTATAAAAAATGGTTGAAGGAGTTGAGCATTGAAGTAAAGTTATCTAGTGCTTGAAAGTGGTTGTGTTTAAAGCTAAGAGATTAAGTTCTTTTACTTGCAAATCCTTCCCCTTTTTCCTTAAACTTTACCTTGATCTAACATTACAAGCCTATAAAAGACCTGATTGATCCAATGTAGTGTGATGTTTCTACAATAGTGGAGAATGATTTGAAAAATAAGCCTATGGAGCTTGTTTATGTGATTGATGTCATATAATTTGTTATGTTTCTAGAGGCCAAGACTTGTATTCATAAATGTTGTGCATAAAATCATCCGGGTGTTCGGATTAATGGATTGTGGTAACATGGATGTTAAGAGTCAATAACGATTTTAAGATTGATGTTTGGATTATTTTTGGACTTAGGCGAAATTTAATGATTCTATGTGTCGTATGTTATGTGCAATTTTTGAGACAAAAAGTGAATTACTCTTGATTGACACTAATATTGCTTTTCATAAAATTTGATTCCCACCATAGAAATTCATCTATTGTTTTCGCTTGAATTGCTAGGGACTAGCAATAAGCTAGTTGGGGGTTGTGATAAGAGCCATAAAATGCATTATAATCGTACTTATTTGTTCGCACTTTAGGGTTGATTTAGGTCTTAATTGCATTTTTATTCATTAACAACTCTAAAGTGGTATTTTTGGAGATTTAACTTATTTCGGTGCATTTTTCAGGTATCTTGATCTAAAAAAGATGGAAGAGCTATCATCATTTTAAACACGAAGCTTCATTGAACACTCAAGCAAAATAATGGTCGTGGAAGAGCCAAGATGATGAGAAACTAAGAAAGGAGTTTTCACTAAGTTGCTGGAGTTGCCATACAAATCAATCATCTTTACAAATTAAACTGTATTGATGTAGGAAGAACTAGGAAGTGTGCCACATATGCTCAGAAAGATCTGGAAGTCTACTTTCTGGAGGATTTTACGGTTTGTTAAAATCATTTTTCTAGAGAAAGTTATGGAGATTTAAGCGGATAGAGGTCAGACCTCCTGGTTCAGCATCAGCCCGCGCCGCACCTCACAACACCAAAATGCAGAGAGAGGACAGAAACTCAAGGCTGCAGCGCCAGGATGTCGGCGCTGCAGCGCTGGAAGCTGACACAAAGAAGGAATTGGACAGAAAGTTGGCGCTGCAGCGCCAGAAAGCTGGAGTTGCAGCGCTAGAATTAGGGTTTTTTGTGTGTCTTGTATTCCGTTATTTACTATTGCGTTCTGTTTTTCCCTTTTTAGTTAATTGTTAGTAACTTCTTCTCCGGCAATTATTCGTTTGCTCAAATAACAGTAAGAGTCGAGTCATAATTTCTGTAGTATTTGCTCAGTCCTCGTTGGGAACGATATTTACTCATCATTTTATTACTTGAACCATTAGTGCACTTGCTAGTGTCAATTTCATCGCATGATGCCCTAAGACAATGCCAGATGGTACCATGAAATGACATTTTTCCCAATTTAAAACCAATTCTTTTTCCTCACAGCGAATTAATACTCTTTCTAAATTCAATAAGCATGCTTCAAATAAAGATCCAAAAACAGTTAGGTCATCCATAAAAACCTCTATGCAACTTTCAACTATGTCACTAAAAATACTCATCATGCAGCGTTGAAAAGTGGCAGGAGCATTACATAATCCAAATGGCATTCTGCGAAAAGCATAGGTGCCAAAAGGACAAGTAAAAGTGGTATTTTCTTGATCTTCTAATGCAATTTCTATTTGATAATAACCAGAATAACCATCTAGAAAATAGTAAAAGGGATGATCAGCTACACACTCAAGAATTTGATCAATAAAAGGGAGTGGGAAGTGGTCTTTCTGGGTGGTAGCATTTAATTTTCTGTAATCGATGCACATATGCCACCCGGTCACAAGTTTGGTAGGGACTAGCTCTCCTAGGTCATTCTTTACTACCGTGACTCCGGACTTTTTAAGGACGACTTTTGTAGGACTTACCCATTTACTATCAGCTATGAGATATATAATACCTGCATCTAACAGTTTCGGCACTTCATTTTTCACTATTTCTTTCATAGTGAGGTTAAGCCTAGGTTGAGGGTCTCTATGAGGACTAGCTCTTTCATCCAAATTTATTTTATGGGAGCAGATTAGGGGACTAATTCCCTTTAAATCAGCCATACTCCAACCTAGGGCTGATTTGTGTGCATTCAAAGTTTGAAGTAGTTTCTCACCTTGGGTCTCAGATAATTTAGAAGAAATAATAACAGGAAAGGTATCACCTGCACTGAGAAAAGCATGCTTTAAGCCCTTAGGTAGCAGCTTTAGTTCAACCTTAGGTGCTTCCACACTTGAGAGGACTTGTGTCTTGCTTCTTTCGGGCAGCTCCTTAAACCTTGGTTGCCATGCCCGATTGCTATAATCCTGAGATTTGTCAAAAACAGCACAAATATTAATCATATCAGTTTTATCATCAAATAAATCTATCTCAGAATTACCAAGAAAACTCTTAAGAGGGTCATAATTATGAGTTAAAGAGACTCCCTCATTGATGAGTAACTCAATCATGTAAAGCTGGTGGTTTTCGTCCTCTTCTTCGGGCTGCTTTGCAACATTGAAAATATTTACTTCAAGTGTCATGTTGCCAAAAGATAGTTTCATGAGTCCATTCCTAAAATTTATTGGAGCATTTGCAGTAGCAAGGAAAGGTCTACCCAAAATCAAAGGGATTTTAGAGTTAGTATCAACAGTAGAAGTAGTATCAAGAATTAAGAAATCAACAGAATAGTAGAGTTTATCAATTTGAATTAAGACCTCTTCTACCACACCCCAGGGTACTTTGACTGAATGGTCAGCCAATTGCAATAACACGCCAATTAGTTTGATTTCTCCTAACCCTAGCTGCAAGTAAATGGAGAATGGCATCAGGTTTACACTAGCTCTTAAATCTAGCAAAGCTTGTCCTACCTCATGATTTCTAATGCTGCAAGTAATGGTAGGATAGCCTGGATCTTTGTATTTTGGGGGAATTCTTTGCTCAATTAAAGCACTAACTTGCTCAGTTAGGAATGTTGTTTTCTTGACTTGGTGTTTCCTCTTAATGGTGCATAAATCCTTGAGAACTTTTGCATAGGTAGGGACTTGTTTAATCACATGCAAAAGAGGAAGATTAAGTTTCACTTGCCTTAAATTCTCAAGGATTTCATTATTTATTTCCAGATTTTTTTTGGATTTTAAGGCTTGGGAGAATGGTGCCTTAACAGGATTTTTGGTCACTTCAGGGTCTTTAAGTAACTCGGCTTCACTATTAGTTTGACTCTTTTCCACATCCTCAGATTTATTCATTGGTGGGATGTGCAGTGACTTACCACTTCTGATCACAATGGCATTTACATCTTTCAAATTTTCTTGTGCCATATGTTGACCGTGAGGTATGGACTGAGCTTAGGAAGGAAACTTACCTCGCTCAGTCACACTTAAGGAGCCCATCAATTTAGACACTTGGCTCCTTATTTCTTTATTTTCCTCAACCACTTGTGTAATTAATGCCTCACACCTTTGGTTTGTTTTACCTTGTGCTTCTATGAAAGCATATAAAGTGTCTTCTATAGAGTTCCTAGAGGATGAGGGTGCATGATAAGGTGCTGGGTATGATCTAGGAGGCTGTACGTACTGCTGGTTTTCAAATTTCCAACTGAAGTTGGGATGATTTCTCCACCCCGGATTGTAAGTGTTAGAGAAGGGTGCTTGAGGCTTCTTGTACATGCCTAAGGCATTAAATTTTTCCTCGTACAGCCCTCTCGTGTCAATAAATGTGGGGCAATCTTGAGCATGATGATCAATCCCACCACACACAAAACATGTTTCTAAAGGTTCGGCTTGATTAACCATGTGTGTTGGTTTTTTAGTTTTCAGTGCCTCTAACTCCCCAGTAAGCATCTCGACCTTGGCCTTAAGATTATCCTCTTCCCTAAGATGGTAGATTCCTCCACCACTAGGGTTTCCTATAGGTTGTGACCTATTTATGCTTTCAGTAGCACTAGGTCCAGTCCATGTGTGAGCTTTTTCAGCAAGTTCATTGAGGTACTCAAAAGCCTCATCAGGGTCTTTTTGTAGAAATTCACCATTGCACATCATCTCGATAAATTGGCGCTCTCTATAGGTAAGACCCTCATAGAAATAGCTCACTAAGCACCAATTTTTGTACCCATGATGTGGACACATACTTAACAGCTCTTTAAATTTCTACCAAGACTGATACAAAGTCTCGTTTTCCTTTTGTGCAAAAGTGGAGATTTGTCTTTTCAATGCATTAGTTTTATGTTGAGGGAAGCATTTGTTGAAAAAGACTTGAGTCATCTCATTCTATGACCCAATAGATCGTGGTCTCAACGAGTATAACCAATTTTTAGCTTTATCCTTCATGGAGAAAGGAAAAAACTTGAGTCTCACGATATCATTGGTTACATCTTGACTATGGAAAGTCACAACTACTTCCTCAAATTCTCTAATGTGCACATATGGGTATTTGTTTTCCAAGCCATGAAAAGTGGGGAGTAATTGTATCATCCCTGGTTTAAAGTCTTGATGGTGGGTGCTGGCTGGAAACATAATACACGATGGTGTAGCTATCCGGCTAGGAAGTAGGTAGTTTTTAAGTGTCCTAGCAACATTTTCATTAGGGTTTTCAGCCATGTTAACAAAGTTTTCTAAATTTTCTGTGGGGTGAACACTAGAGTTCGATCTAGGCGAGCTTTCACTAACGGACGTGGAAAGGAAAGGTATCACTATTTCGGGTCCCTTAATGAATCTCCCTCGTGAATCTCTCTATTTAAGCATACATGTTGTGAGTTTTAAATTACTCGCAAGCGCACGAGTCGTTTGCAGTATAGCGTTGTGCAAGTGCGAGGTCGAATCCATAGGGAATTGCATTGTGAAAGTATATTTTCAATCTAAACTAACTCTATCTTAACCTAGTTCCGAATTTCAAATGATAATTTGCAAAAGAAATTAAAATTAAACTAAATTGATTTTTAAAAACTAATAATTAAAACACTAAGGTTTCCAAATCCACCCCACCGAAGTTAAGCATATATGTTCTAAAAATATAGCCTATCAAAACATTCCATGAATCTAACTATAAGACAAAAAACAAATAATATCCCAACTAAACCAAAAGCATCCAATGTATCCGCTCTCAACAAATCACAAAGGAAATCCAATTTAATCGAAAAGCATTCAATGTATCCATCAGATGAAACACAAGGAATATCCAACAGACAATTTAAACTCAATCAATTATAAGATTAACTCAAATAATTGACAGAACATTTATACTAAAAATTGTTAGATTTGTACAAGCAAATCTGAACTACTACGCCAAACAACGGCGGGGCTTCATCTTCAACCTTAGCTGAAGAGTCTAGCCACTCATAACTATGAAACTACAATTCATAATAAAAGTGCTAAACATTTAAACTAAAACAACTAAATGTAAAGAAATAAATAAATAACTTTACATGGGAGAAATTCCACTCGCTGACGGGCGGTGCTTCCCCTCGTGGTGACAAAGCCTTCGAGATTCACCAGAATGCTAGCGGACGTCCACCGATAAACACCAAAGTGGCTCAGGAATTGTACACTGAATGATGAAGCCAGATGGTGTTTATACAGGGGGAGACCCAGAGTATAATGAGTTGCAAAATCGATGTGGGATACTGCCAGCGTGCGCTCGATCGCAGTGTGGTGCGATCGATCGCAGTTGCGCTCATCGATCGCGTGTCTGGTGCGCTCGATCGCGCTGGTACGATGCACTGCAAACATTTCGATGTGGGATTGATGACCATGCGCTCGATCGCAGCATAGTGCGATCGATCGTAATTTCTCCTGAAGCTTCACATCTCCTGAAATGCTTCATTTTCTCCACAAACCTGTAAAAATACACAAAACACAAAAAAAAAAACATAAAATAAAGTGAAATACTACTAACTAAGAGCATAACAAATATAAGTTAAGGGTCTTAAATATGCATTATTTAAGACTCATCAAATACCCTCAAACTTATATTTTGCTAGTCCCTTAGCAAAACAAAATAAAAGACTCAATGAAAAACAAAGAACATAAAGATAAGTTCATCACTCATGGTATCCAAAAATTTAAGGAGCACACATCACCATGATATTCATTCATAAGCAAGCTTAAAAAGGTAAACCCATCTTCGCAATGAATAGAAATGTTAAAATCTAATTACTTACAAAAGGCAAGATAAGGCATCACAAGCTTGAATCAGTGTAAGGTGAATTAGCATATAAAAAATGAAGCTTCCAAGTAACTCTAATGTGTAAGGTCTCCATGTCTCAAGATTCACCAAATTTCCCATAAAAAATGAACGAAAAGGCATAGTTTTTATTTTATTCTCTTTTCTTTTTTTTATTATAATAAGGCACGGCTATGTTTAGTTCCCTTAAGCTTTCTAATTGACCCATGTAGCGAGTGTTGAGTCAATGACTCCCAAACCAGATGGTTTTAGGGCATTAGGTGTACAGACACCCCTAAGGACTTACTAACTCGAGTCAAAAAGGCTATGAAAATAAACCGGCCTTAATACTACCAAGCAAAATTCCACCTTTTGATGTGAACACTCACTGCTTACTGAGGCAAGAGGTCCAGTTACTCAGCGGAAAGTTGTAGTAAATTTTTTTTTGTTTTTTTTATGCTTTTCTATGCCCAAGTGTTCGTCCAACAAGTCATGCAGTTTCAGTTAAGATAAGGAAAAATACACATTAAAATCACGTGTCATACCTCACATAATTTGTGCTAATGTGCTCGTGTTAGATTAGATCAAACATGTGAATTCTCAAAATGCCTAAAGTAAGTAACTAAATTTTAAAAATTTATCACCAGATCATGTGTTCAAAATGTTAAGCTCACCAATGACATCACATCACAGAAAATGTTTAGATCAACCAAAATTTCACGATAACATGAGTATGCATTTATCTTTATGACGAAAAGACAGCAAATTAGGACAAAGTGTGTGATGTGTCTCCTATCCTCCCAAACTTAAATAACACATTGACCCCAATGTGTGACTAATATGGAAAGAGTTGACCTGAGATATGGAGAACTATCTGGACTGGTATGGCTCATAGCATACCCCCAAACTTGAACTGAAGTACGCATTGTCCCTGAAAAATAAAAAAAAAAAACTGGAAAACAAAAAATACTAGAAACAAACATTAATCATAAAAATGTGAAATAATAAATAAGCAGAAAAGATAAGCTGTGGGGTGCCTCCCATGAGCACTAAGTTTAACGTCTTCAGCCAGACCCAACATTAGTAATCATGCCCAACGAAACACTCCGCCATCTGATCAATAAATGGGAATGAAAAATGATCAGACCTAGTGGCAGCATTCAATTTACGGTAGTTGATACACACTCTCCAAATTAACTGAGCACGAGTTGGAACCAACTCGTCGTCCTTATGTTGCACTACCGTTAATTCAGCACTATTGGGCACAACATGAATCTGGCTCACCCACTTGCTTTCAGAGATGGGATAAATGATCCCTGCCTCTAACAGCTTAATATCTTCTGCCCTCACAACCTCTTGCATAGCAGGGTTGAGCCTTCTTTGTGGCTCCCTCGATGGCTCAGCATCCTCCTCCAAATGTATCCTGTACGTTACCACCGAAGGGATGATCCCCTTGACATCCTCAATGGTCCAGCCTATAGCTTCCTTATGCTCTCTTAAGACGTCCAATAATTTCTCCTCTAGAGCATCACCCAAATCTGAAAGTATAATCACAAGCAAACTATCGACTGAACCTAGGAACTTATACTTAAGATTATCTGATAAAGGCTTAAGTTCCTTCTTGGGGGTTTCAGGTGCGGTGGTTTCCTCCGTCTTATTGCTCTTCCAAGGGGGAGACTCCAAAATGGCATTCACTTGCTCAAGTAATTTATCTAAATCCATATCCTTTCCAAATTGAGCAAAGCAAGCCTCTAGGGGGTCCTCAATGCGGGAGTCATCCACAATCTCCTCCGTCTTACTGCTCTCCCGAGGAGGAGACTCCAAAATGGCATTTGCTTGCTCAAGTAATTTATCTAAATCCAAATCCTCTCCAAATTGAGCAAAACATGCCTCCAGGGGGTCTTCAGTGCTTGATTCATTCACAATCTCCTCAAGAATCTCCTCTATCAAGCATACATTTCTCACTTCATCATATTCATGTGGTTGCCTAGTGATATCAAAAATATTCAACTCCACTGTCATATTTCCGAAGGAGATCTTCATCACCCCTGTCCTACAATTTATGAGGGCGTTAGCCGTGGCTAAGAATGGTCACCGTAGAATAACCGGTATTTGAATCCCTACATTCTAAACCGGCTCTGTGTCAAGCATAATAAAATCCACAGGGAAATAGAACTTATCCACTTTTATCAAAACGTCCTCAACTATTCCCCGTGGTCTTTTCACTGACCTGTCAGCCAATTGAAGCGTAGTGGATGTGGGCTTCAATTCTCCTAACCCTAACTGCAAATAGACTGAGTAGGGTAGAAGATTTACACTCACCCCTAGATCCAAGAGAGCCCTCTCAATACGACTGACTCCTATCGTGCAAGAGATGGTAGGGCACCCCAGGTCCTTATACTTGATGGGTAGCTTGCACTGAAGGATTGAGCTGACCTGCTCGGTCAAAAATTCCTTTTTTGGGACATTCGTCCTCCTTTTGATAGTGACCAAGTCCTTTAGAAACTTGGTATATGATGGCATTTGATGGATGGCATCCAAAAATGAGATATTGATTTGGACTTGCTTGAATACCTCCAGAATTTCCTCATACTTCCCTCCTTTCTTCGGCGCCTATAGTCTCTCGGGGTAAGGTGCTCTAGGTACAAATGACCTAAGAGGGTTCTTCTCAGTAGGTGTGGCTGTAGATGGCTCAGCATCTCTCTTCTCCATGTTGCCACTTCCTTGCCCTTGCTGTATAGCAGGGCTCTCTTCCACTCGATTGTCCACTTGTCTCCCAGACCTCAGTGTGACAATCGACTGTACTTGTTTCGCCCCGTGCGTAGGAGTTGATGAACTCTCAACCATATATTGTCCTTTCGGGTTGGGCACAGGTTGACTGGGGAACTTCCCCTTCTCTCTCTCACCCAAATGACTTGCAATTTGCCCAATTTGACTCTCCAGCTTGGCAATTGCTTGAGTGTTTATGATTGTTGCACTCATCACATCACTCATATTTTGGTTAGTCGTCTTTATGAACTCCTTAAGGGTGTCCACTAGCAACTGTGAAACTGGCACTGGTGTTTGAGTGGGTGCGTGGTAAGCAGGTGATGGTGCTGGATGGGCATAACGACCAGGATTAGGAATTTGTGGGGCAAATCCGGGAGGATATTGATTTTGAGCATGATGAGGGGCTCCTCCCTGATTCATTGGTTGGTTCTGCCTCCATGAAAATTTTGGGTGGTTCCGCCACCCTGGATTGTACATCTCAAAGTACAATCCATTTGACTGCCTTTGAAAGTTATTGAAAGCATTTAATTGTTCCATAGGATACTCGGCACAAGCCGGCATTGATGGGCAATTTTGGGACTAGCACAGATGGAACAGCTTTCAACATTGAATGTGGTGTTGGCAGCATTGATGGATTGGCTCACAGTGAGAGCATTAATCTTCTTAGTGAGGGCATCTAACTTTATCCTCAAATCAGGGTCCTCCCTGACCTCATAGATGCCTCCCCTCTTAGGAGCACGAATGGACTTATCTCGACAGCTTGAAAAATCCCACTGCTGTGAGTTGTCGGATAACTTGTCCAACACAATGTATACTTCATCTCCTGTCAGACTCAAGAATGCCCCCCCCCCTATTCATAGACTCGATCATGCTACGGTTGGGTTGAGTCAACCCTTGGTAGAAGAATTGAACGAGTCTCTACTTCTTATATCCATGTGGAGGGCATCTGATCAGTAACTCTTTGAAGCGCTCCCAACTCTCAGAAAAATTTTCATCTTCATCCTGAGTGAAAGAGCTAATCTCCTTTCGGCACTCATTCACTCTAGACATTGGGAAAAACTTACGATAAAATTTACTAAGCAGGTTTTCCCAAGATGTAATAGATCCGGGCGTGTTGGAATCCAACCACACCCTAGCTCTATCGTGAAGAGAAAAAGGGAGGAGTCAAAGATGGACTGACTCTTCAAAGAAGTTATGGAATTTGAATGTGGCACAAATGTCTTTGAACTTCTTCACATAGCTATAAGGATTTTCAAGATCTAAGCCATAGAATGAGGGTAAGAGTTGGATGACATGTGGCTTCAAGTCAAAGTGGGTGGCATTGGTCGGTGGCAACACTATGCAAGAGGATGAGTTAGTCGCAACGGGTGCGAACAAGTCCCTAAGGGATGTAGTGGAGTCCACGTTCCAAGCTCTAGGTTGCTCTACATGTTAAGGATGATTTGCATTCCTATAATTCTCTGCCATCTCAATAGTCTCTCTCTCAACTAGCGCTCTTTTCTGTCTCCTAAGAGTTCTTTCTAAGTCGGGATCTAAATGTATCAAATCTAAGTCCAAGGATCTCCGACCAAGCATACACCAACAGAGAAAGCACTAAAGTAAACTAACCAGCAGAAACTTGTAGAATAAAATAAAATAACTGCACAAACAGCAAACACACTACTCACAAAATGAGCCAACAAAAAATTTTAAAATAAATTTTTTTTTTTAAATTGATAACTAACTAAGAGAAAAATAAAATCAATTCAGACAAAAAATTTTCACAAACCAAACAGTTCCCCGGCAACGGCACCAAAAACTTGTTGTGAGTTTTAAATTACTCGCAAGCGCACGAGTCGTTTGCAGTATAGCGTTGTGCAAGTGCGAGGTCGAATCCATAGGGAATTGCATTGTGAAAGTATATTTTCAATCTAAACTAACTCTATCTTAACCTAGTTCCGAATTTCGTATGATAATTTGCAAAAGAAATTAAAATTAAACTAAATTGATTTTTAAAAACTAATAATTAAAACACTAAGGTTTCCAAATCCACCCCACCGAAGTTAAGCATATATGTTCTAAAAATATAGCCTATCAAAACATTCCATGAATCCAACTATAAGACAAAAAACAAAGAATATCCCAACTAAACCAAAAGCATCCAATGTATCCACTCTCAACAAATCACAAAGGAAATCCAATTTAATCGAAAAGCATTCAATGTATCCATCAGATGAAACACAAGGAATATCCAACAGACAATTTAAACTCAATCAATTATAAGATTAACTCAAATAATTGACAGAACATTTATACTAAAAATTGTCAGATTTGTACAAGCAAATCTGAACTACTACGCCAAACAACGGCGGGGCTTCATCTTCAACCTTAGTTGAAGAGTCTAGCCACTCATAACTATGAAACTACAATTCATAATAAAAGTGCTAAACATTTAAACTAAAACAACTAAATGTAAAGAAATAAATAAATAACTTTACATGGGAGAAATTCCACTCGCTGACGGGCGGCGCTTCCCCTCGTGGTGATAAAGCCTTCGAGATCCACCAGAATGCTAGCGGACTTCCACCGGTAAACACCAAAGTGGCTCAGGAATTGTACACTGAATGATGAAGCTAGATGGTGTTTATATAGGGGGAGACCCGGAGTATAATGAGTTGCAAAATCGATGTGGGATACTGCCCGCGTGTGCTCGATCGCAGTGTGGTACGATCGATCGCAGGTGCGCTCATCGATCGCGTGTTTGGTGCACTCGATCGCACTGATGTGATGCACTGCAAACATTTCGATATGCGATTGATGACCATGCGCTCGATCGCAGCATAGTGCGATCGATCGCAATTTCTCCTGAAGCTTCACATCTCTTGAAATGCTTCATTTTCTCCCGAAACCTGTAAAAATACACAAAACACGAAAAAAAAAACATAAAATAAAGTGAAATACTACTAACTAAGAGCATAACAAATATAAGTTAAGGGTCTTAAATATGCATTATTTAGGACTCATTAATACACCAAATGATTTTAAAAGAAATAAATAGAACAGAACAAAATAAAGAAAAAAAAATCAGAATGTAAAAGAAAGATAGTACCGTCTTATCTTAGAGTTGACAAACTTCCTTATGAGTAAGCGCATTTCCCTGGCAACGGCGCCAAAATTTGATTATGCCCAAAACATGCACGGTTGTTGTAGCACAGCTTTGGGGTGTCGATTCCACAAGGAAACAAGTTTAACTATAAAGAGAGATGTAAACTTTAACATGAGACGATATAATAAGTAAAGAATTTGAAATTGATGATGAAGTAATTGTGTAGGTTTGTGAAATATAATGGAGAGGCAACAAGGATCCGGGAATCCTCTCTGGGTTCGTTGTCCTAATCCTAACTTGATTCAGTTGCTTTTATCTCGATTGCACGTTTCACATCCCAAACATGCAATCGACAAATATTCAATGAGAACATGTGTAAACCCTAATATGATTGTAATGAAATACTTCTTATTTCTGATTCATGCATGTATGATCTATCCTATAGGTTTATCAAGAAACGACAATATATCTTTATTGACAATATTACAGTAATGGAAAAACCTAAAGGCTAGACTTACCGAGCTCAATTATACTAATAATCTTGACATTAGAGAAGCATGACTAAAGTTATATCAAGGAAAAGATACAATCACCGGAATAGATAAAATCTTATAATTAGACAAAGAAGTAAATCATGACAACGTTTGACAATAAATTCTTATTATAACTGAACCAAATAAGGATAGATAGGAACAACTACACCTAGGGATTCATCCCTTCGTCTTGCTTGGAAGTTAGTTAGCCATGGTGTTCATAGCTAAACTCTTTTGTGGATGAGAGTTGTTGTCTTCAACTTCTGGGTCTTTGCTCACAGCCAAGATGATCTTCCCTTAAACCCTAAGTGTCTTATTTATAGTACAAAAGACCAAGGGTATTCTTGGGTTTAATCTAGTGTTTAAAAACCCTAATTAAAGTCTAACTCGGAGACATAAATACGTGTGCGCGCTGCGGTGCTGCTGGGGAGCACCTCGGTGCTAGGCATAAGCTGGAATAGGCATCCTTCTGGGTGCCACAATGCTGTTGAGGAGCACCACGGTGCTGGCTGGTGGGTCATCATATGAGTGTTTTTGGGCACCGCGGTGCTGCTGAGGAGCACCGCGGTGCTGGCCTTTTTGCTTCTAATCTTCATGCTTTGCCTCTCTATAGTCATTCTTCTGCTTCGTCGTGCATGGACCCTTGGTGCTTTTAAACAACGATCGCTTCTTCTCTTCTTTGGACTCAAAACACCTGAAAATGTACTTGAATATGTTAGTAGTCCAATCATATTACTTAAGACTTATCAACACACAAGAGTACAATAAAGGCCGAGAAGAATCATAAAATGCTAACAATTAATGAGAGTCGCGGCTTGGACTAGTGAGGGTTGCGACCTCTAGAAAGATTGCCCAAAAGAGCCAAGTCCACCTTCAGTGAACGCCTAGGTGCCTGGAGCAAGCACCAACTAAAGCCTAGATGCCTAGAAAAGAGAGCCACGGTGCCCAGAGCCTTCACCTAACCAAGACCATCCAAAGTCAAGAGAGAGCCGCGGCGCGCACACGAAAGTTTGTTTCTGAGTTATGACCTAATTAGGACTTTAATGATTATTTAAACCCTAGAATATCCTTGGACCTCTTATACTATAAATAGATCACTTAGGGTTTTAGAAAAGATATCTTTGGAAGTTTGAAAAACTTAAGCAAGCTACCACACTTTCCTCTATCAAAGTGTTCAACCATGAACTTCTTGGCGAACTAATCTCCAAGCAAGGCAAAAGGATGAATCCCTAGGTGTAGTTGTTCTTATTTCCTTTATTGATTCAGTTGTAGTTTGGATTTATTATCAAAACATTATATGAGTTACTCTTTAATTTAATTAGAAGATATTTCTCTTAATCCGGTGATTGTATCTTTCTTCTCCATATAAGTTTAGCCATGCTTTTCTTATGTGATGTTATTTGGGTATGATTGAGTCTGATAAATTTATCTTTTAGGTTTGTCCATTACTACAATATTGTCATTAAAGATATGATTACGCCCAAAGTATAATGCGGTAATTATAGTACAGCTTTGGGGTGTCGATTCCACAGGGAAACAAGATAACTATAAAAGAAGGTGTAAACCTCAACACAAGTGATAAAGATCAAATGACAGAATCTGAATTGTGAGAAAATTGTAATTGTGTAAATATTTGAATAATATAATGGAAAAGAAACACAAAAGCTCCAGAAATCCTCCCTAGGTTCGTTGCCCTAATCCTAACTTGATTCAATTGTTTTTGTCTCGATTGCAAGTTTCACATCCCAAACAGACAATGGGAAAATATTCAATTAAAGCGTATGTATAAACCCTAATGTAATTTATATGAATTATTCTTTACTTTCAAGCACACATGACCTAACTTATAAATTATCAAGAGACGAGGATATATCTAAATGACAATACCACAACAATGGACAAATCTATAAAAGAGATCTACTGGACTCAATCACACCCAAACAAATACATATAAGAAGAGCATGACTAGACTTATATGGAAAAGAAGCATGCAATTACCGGACTAATAAGAAATCTAGTAATTAAATTAAAGAATAAAATATAACAATGTTTAATGAAAATAATACCGAACTACAACTGAATCAAATAAAGGAAAATAAGAAAAACTACACCTAAGGATTCATCTCTTCGCCTTGCTTGGAGACAAGCTAGCCATGGGGCTCATGCATCCTCGAGTTGCCTCCGGCTCTCAACAATCATCTCCCCCTTGGTAGCGAAAGCTTCAGTGATTCCTCAGCTTGCCCTCCAAAAGTACTTCGGATTCATCCTAAGGGCCCTCTGGATTCACTTTCTGATGATCTCAGATTCTCTGATGGTCCTTAAAGCTGAAGTGGAGTGGGTCTTATATAGGCAAATACCATGAGTGCAATGTGTTTCCAATCTGATATGGGATGTGGGATATAGAAATATGTTTCCAACCGATGTAGGATGTGTGATTTAAGCCTTCACATGCCCTTCACGCTGAAATCCCGCTCAGCCTGACCTTTGTTTACTTAAACTGCCATAACTTTCTCTAAAAAAATCATTTTTAAGAACCGTAAAATTCTCTAGAAAATAGACTTCCGGATCTTTCTAATTATATATGGCTCATCTCCTGGTTCTTCTTGTATCAATACAGTTTAATTTTCAAAGATGATTGATCTGTATGGGCAATTCTAGCAATTTAGTGAAACTCCTTTCCAGTGCGGGCAGCAGCCGTTGCTCTTTTAAGCCCTCCATCTTGTCCTTCCGGAAGCATTCCTTCACTTCAGTATGCCTCGAGTCTTTGCGCCTCAAGCAATGATAACTTTTCCTCCTCTTTTGAGCTTAAAGTACCTGAAAATGCACCGAAATAGATCAATTATCCAAGAATGATACTTTAGAGTTGTTAACATATAAAAGTGCAATTAAAACCTAGATTAACCCTAAAATGATAACAATAAAGTATTGTTAAGATGCATTTTATGACTCTCATCAAGATATATTTTCGTTCATTGATAAATCTATAGGATAGGTCTTGTGTGCTTCACTCGAAAGAGTAATTCATATCAATTACATTAAGGTATATATATGTGCTTGATTGAATATTTGTTGATTGCTTGTTTGGTATGTGAAACTTGCAATCGAGATAAAAATAACTAAATTAAGATTGGAATAAGGCAATGAACCTAGGGAGGATTCCCGGAACCTTGTTGTTTCTTTATCATATATTTCAATCTATTTACACAATTACTTCATTATTCATATCTTCTCACTTGATTGTTATTGTTCGTGTTAAGGCTTACACTTTTCCTTTGTAGATCGCTTTTCCCTGTGGAATCGACATCCCAAAGCTGTGCTACAACTACCGCGTTATACTTTGGCCTTAATCAAATTTTTGTGTCGTTGCAGGGCAAACGCGCTTACATACAAGGAAGATTGTCAACTCTAAGACAAGACGGTACTATTCTTCTTTTCTTTAAGTTTTTAATTTTCTAAATTCTTTTATTTGTTCTGTTTTATTTCTTTTTATCCCATTTGGTGTATACTTAGACCGAGAGATTCGCGAGGTAGATTCATTAAGGGACCCGAAGTAGAGCTACCCTTTCCTTCCATGTCCGTTAGTGAAACCTCGCCTAGATCAAACCCTAGTGTACACCTAAATGAGAATTTAGAAAACTTTGTTTACATGGCTGAAAACCCTAATGAGAATGTTGCTAGGACACTTAAAGATTATTTACATCCTACCCAAACAGCCACACTGATTATGTCCAAAGTATAATGCGGTAATTGTAGTACAGCTTTGGGGTGTCGATTCCACAGGGAAACAAGATAACTACAAGAGAAGGTGTGAACCTCAAAACAAACGATAAAGATCAAATGACAGAATCTGAATTGTGAGAAAATTGTAATTGTGTAAATATTTGAATAATATAATGGTAAAGAAACAACAAGGTTCCGAAAATCCTCCCTAGGTTCGTTGCCCTAATCCTAACTTGATTCAGTTGTTTTTATCTCGATTGCAAGTTTCACATCCCAAACAGGCAATCGACAAATATTCAATTAAAGCGCATGTATAAACCTTAATGTAATTGATATGAATTATTCTTTACTTTCAAGCACACATGACCT
Source organism: Bretschneidera sinensis (assembly GCA_023935145.1). NCBI lineage: Eukaryota > Viridiplantae > Streptophyta > Magnoliopsida > Brassicales > Akaniaceae > Bretschneidera > Bretschneidera sinensis. Next base: position 40,018,279 of record CM043705.1, read on the forward strand.
AACTTATAAATTATCAAAAGATGACGATATATCTAAATGACAATACCACAGCAATGGAAAAATCTATAAAAGAGATCTACCGGACTCAATCACACCCAAACAAATACACATAAGAAGAGCATGACTAGACTTATATGGAAAAGAAACACGCAATCACCGGACTAATAAGAAAGATACTAATTAAATTAAAGAATAATACAAAACAACAACTGAATCAAATAAAGGAAAATAAGAACAACTACACCTAGGGATTCATCCCTTCGTGTTGCTTGGAGACTAGCCGGCCATGGGGCTCATGCGTCCTCGAGTTGCCTCCGACCTCTCAACAATCATCTCCCCCTTTGTAGCAAAAGCTTTGGCGATTCCTCAGCTTGATCTCCAAAAGTACTTCAGATTCCTCCTAAGGGCCCTCTGGATTGCTCCTAAAGGCCATCTGGATTCACTTTCTGATGATCTCAGACTCTCCGATGGTCATTAAAGCTGAAGTGGTGTGGGTCTTATATAGGAAAATACCATGAGTGCAATGTATTTTCAATCTGATGTGGGATGTGGGATATAGAAATGTGTTTCTAACCGATGTGGGATGTGGGATTTAAGCCTTCATATGCCCTTCACGCTGAAATCCCGCACAGCCCGCACAGCTTGACCTTTGTATACTTAAATTGCCATAACTTTCTCTAGAAAAGTAATTTTTACGAACCGTAAAATTCTACAGAAAATAGACTTACGGATCTTTATAAGAATATATGGCTCATCTCTTGGTTCTTCTTGTATCAATACAGTTTAATTTTCAAAGATGATTGATCTGTACGGATAATTCTGGCAATTTAGTGAAACTTCTTTCCATTGCGGGCAGCAGCTGTTGATCTTTTAAGCCCTCTATCTTGTCCTTCCGGAAGCACTCCTTCACTCCAGTATGCCTCGAGTCTTTGTGCCTCAAGCAATGATAACTTTTCCTCCTCTTTTGAGCTTAAAGTACCTGAAAATGCACCAAAATAGATCAATGATCCAAGAATGATACTTTAGAGTTGTTAACGTATAAAAGTGCAATTAAAACCTAGATCAACCCTAAAATGATAACAATTAAGTACTGTTAAGATGCATTTTATAACTCTCATCACAACCCCCAACTAGCTTATTTCTAGTCCCTAGCAATTCAAGCGAAAACAGGAGATGAATTCTACGGTGGAAATCAAAGTAAATGAAAAGTAATATTAGTGTTAACGAAGAGTAATTCACATTTTGTCTCAAAAATTGCACATAACTCACGGCACAAAGAATCATTAAATTTCACCCAAATCCAAAAGTAATCCAAACATCAATCTTAAAATCGTTATTGACTCTTAACATCCATCTTACCACAAACCATTAATCCGAACACCCGGATGATTTTATGCATAACATTCATGAATACAAGTCTTGGCCTCTAGAAACATAATAAATTGTGTGACATCAATCACAAAAACAAGCTCCATAGGCTCACTTTTCAAATCACTCTCCACTATTGTAGAAAAATCACACTACATTGGATCAATAGGTCTTTAATAAGCTTGTCACGTTAGGCTAAGGTAAAGGTTAAGAAAGAACGGGAAGGATTCAACAAGTAAAAGAACTTAATCTCTTAGTTTTGAACACAACTCTTTAAGCACTGGATAACCATACTTCAACACCCAACTCTTTCAACCATTTTTTTATAAGAGCATATCTCTCAATAAATCACCACTTTTCTTTTCTTTTCTTCTTTCTTTGCCATAATTCACTTTTTTTTTTCTTTTCTTTTCCACAACCCCCAACTTATCTTCTTTAATGTACCTGGGTTATGGTAGCAATATTTTTTTTTTTCATATTTCCACCCTTATTCCTTTTAAGTGCTTCTCACAACATGTGTATAACTAAGTTCATTTAAAAGAAAGGTAAGGATAAAATATTTTTAGGGTCATAAAGGTGAGTAAATGGTTTATTGAAAGAAATAAGGCTCAATTTTTCTTTTCAAGAAAAATACTCAAATAGGTGACTAGTGATAAATATAGCAATGGTAGGTTTGGAAGGCTCAAACGGTCCAAAAATGGCCTATATCATATCCTAAGTAATGTGCATTCTAGGAATTCACCTCAAGTAATTATCAAGTAAGTTCTAGAGCTTGTCGAGACCGCAAAAGTATTCACAAAACAATCACACATAAAACTTTTCTAAATGCTTTAGACTAATCATACAATCTTACCACAAACTAGAGTCTCAAACCAAATGAAGATTGATACTTAAATTAATTTCAAACCGAAGCAAGATTTAACTTCTTCTAAATGCTATATGCTATCTCAATTAAGCTTATATCATTAACATGTGAATTAACTCTAAGGCTAACACCAAGCATGCTAGAAACAAACAAAAAGGAAAATGACACCAAACAGTTCAATGAAAAACAGTCATATGTTTCCTCCACCCCCAACTTAAAATAAGCATTGTCCTCAATGTAAAAACAAAAGTTAAGGAAACTCCCTTTTTGACCAAAGGTGTGTGGAGTTGAAAGTTGTGCACGATCATTTCAATTGCTTCGTTTATTTGTTCCTGAAAAATAAATATGAAAGTAAAACTGGAAAACAACAAAATAATAATAATAAACAAGAAAAAGAAATATGAAATATGAAAAACAATAAAAATAAAAGGATACGTTGTGGGTTGCCTCCCATGAGCGCTAAGTTTTACATCTTCGGCTAGACATTTTTATTCCCTCCTCGAAAAACATGAGTTAGATGCACCAGCCACTACTTTGCTACAAAATTTTGTGCTTGTATGCTTTGGCAATGGCAAGGAATACTTAAAATCCACCGCATGTGGCTCAAGTGTTTTTGGTGATGCCCATTTACTATCAGCAGTAGGGTAGTTGATTCCTGCATCCATGTGACTTCTCTCAAGCAACTTCTCAAAGCATGGTTGGCAAGATGTCTTAATAAATTCCCGTGGCTTATCAAAAACATCAACAACATTAACGGCATGGGGATAATTTGAAGAATCTTTGAACTCAAGATTATTAGGAATGAATTCCGATGTGTTAGAATTATCTTTGATGTACTCATCCTCTTCATGTGGGTGCCATGGGACTCGAAAAACATTTACCTCTAGAGTCCTATTTCCAAATGATAATGTCATTAGGCCATTCCTACAATTAATGAGAGTATTGGCGGTGGCAAGGAATGGTCTTCCGAGTATCAAAGGAAATTTGGACTCCGTGTTTATAGTAGAAACCGTATCTAAAACCAAAAAATCAACAGGATAGTAGAAATTATCAATTTGCAACAAAACATCTTCTACAATACCTCTTGGTTTTCTTACCTATCTATCCGTTAATCGAAGTACCACAGAGGTTGGTTTGATCTCACCTAGACCAAGCTGCAAGTACATAGAGTATGGCATGAGGTTTACACTAGCACCCAAATCTAGCAATGCTTGGCCACAAGGTTTATTTCCAATTTGGCAAGCCACTGTTGGACAGCCCAGATCTTTATATTTGGGCGGTGTCTTGCTATTAATTACAGCACTTGCTTGCTCCATTAAGAATGATGTCTTCTTCACATTGTGCTTCCTCTTGAGTGTGCATAGATCCTTGATGACTTTAGCATAGTTGGGAATCTATTTTATGACATGAAGAAGAGGAAGATTAATTTTAACATGCTGAAGTTGTTCAAGAATCATACCTTTTAATGCTGTATTTATCTCGTTAGGTTTAAGGAGTGCTTGAGGGAAAGGCACCGGTGGGCAATAAACATCACGGGCCTCTTGTTCCTTGGGGGCTTTATCCTTATTGCTTACGGTATTAGGAATCAAGTGTGATGGTAGAGTGGGACCATCAATTGTCTTACCACTGTGAGTAATTATGGCATTAGCCTCTCTAATGTTTTGATTTTCAGGATTGGAGGTTTGTGCCATATGTTGTCCCCTTGGATTAGGTTGTAGCTGTGAAAGAAACCAACCTTGTTATTGAATCGTCAAGAAACTAGTCAACTTGGTGAGTTGACTCTTATCACCTTTTGTTCCTCTTTGATCGCTTGTTGTTCCTCTAACAACCGTTGATTTATTTTTCCTTGATCTTCCACACTCTTGGCATGTACTTGCATAAATGACTTAAACATATCTTCCAAAGGTAAAGATTGTTGAGGTGCATTAAATGAGGTTGCTTCTGGTTGCCATTGGGTACTAGAGTGGGGATAAGGTTGTATATCAGATCTCCAACCAAAATTAGGGTGATTCTACCAACTAGGATTAAAAGTGCTAGAGTAAGGTGAGTATGGTTTGCTAGAGGGTATACCTAAAGCATTACACTTTCCCTTCATCTCAAAATAGGTTGGACAATCCCTAGGCAAATGATCTACCCCATTACACAGGAAACAAGACTCATAGGACTCTGCCCTAGCAACCAGTTTAGGGGTTCTAGTGTCCTTGGTTTTTAAGGCTTCAATTTCCTTAGTTAGGACCTCTAAACGGGCTTTAAGGCTGTCCTCTTCCTTAAGTTGGTAAATCCCAGCGGGTTAATTTCTCATAATGCCTTCCATGGCATCTGGTTCAGTCCAAGTGTGGGCTTTTTCTGATAGGTCATCTAAGAAATCTATGGTTTGGTCGGGATCTTTTTGAAGAAAATTCCCATTGCACATCATTTCTATGAACTGCCTTTCCCTACTTAGGAGTCTATCATAGAAATAGCTAACTACCCGCCAACTCTCATACCCATGGTGTGGACAAGAATTCAAAAGGTCCTTGAAACGTTCCCAAACTTGATCTCCTTTTGTGCAAAGTTTGAGATTTGTCTCTTGAGGTTGTTGGTCTTATGGGTTGGGAAGTGTTTTTGGAAGAAAAGTCGGGTCATCTCATCCCAACAACCTATGGACCTAGGCCTTAATGAGTACAGCCAAGCCTTGGCTTTTTCCTTAAGTGAAAAAGGGAAAAACTGAAGTTTGACGATGTCTATCATATCAGCCCTACTGTGAAAAGCAGCTACTACTTCCTCAAATTCCCTAATATGGATATAAGGGTTTTCATTCTCAAACCCATGGAAAGTTGGTAGCAATTGGATCATGCCCGGATTAAAATCAGGTTGTTGAACATTAGGGGCGAATATGATACACAATGGTGTGGCCGTACGGCTAGGGTGCAAGTAATCCTTCAGCGTGTTTCCCCGGCAACGGCGCCACAATTGGATTACGCCCAAAGTGTAACGCGGTAATTGTAGTACAGCTTTGGGGTTTTGATTCCACTGGGAAACAAGATAACTACAAGAGAAGGTGTGAACCTCAACACAAACGATAAAGATCAAATGACAAAATCTGAATTGTGAGAAAATTACAATTGTGTAAATATTTGAATAATATAATGGTAAAGAAACAACAAGGTTCCAAAAATCCTCCCTAGGTTCGTTGCCCTAATCCTAACTTGATTCAGTTGTTTTTATCTCGATTGCAAGTTTCACATCCCAAACAGGCAATCGGCTAATATTCAATTAAAGTGCATATATAAACCCTAATGTAATAGATATGAATTATTCTTTACTTTCAAACACACATGACCTAACTTATAAATTATCAAAAGACAACGACATATCTAAATAACAATACCGCAACAATGGACAAATCTATAAAAGAGATCTACCGGACTCAATCACACCCAAACTAATACATACAAGAAGAGCATGACTAGACATATATGGAAAAGAAGCATGCAATCACTGGACTAGTAAGAAATCTACTAATTAAATTAAAGAATAAAACATAACAATGTTTAATAAAAATAGTACCAAACTACAACTGAATCAAATAAAGGAAAATAAGAACAACTACACCTAGGGATTCATCCCTTCACCTTGCTTGGAGACTAGCCGGCCATGGGGCTCATGCATCCTCGAGTTGCCTCCGGCCTCTCAATGATCATCTCCCCCTTGGTAGCAAAAGCTTCGGCGATTCCTCAGCTTGCCCTCCAAAAGTACTTTGGAATCCTCCTAAGGGCCCTCTGGATTGCTCCTAAAGGCCCTCTGGATTCACTTTCTGATGATCTCAGATTCTCTGATGGTCCTTAAAGCTGAAGTGGAGTGGGTCTTATATAGGCAAATACCATGAGTACAATGTGTTTCCAATCCGATGTGGGATGTGGGATATAGAAATGTGTTTCTAACCGATGTGGTATGTGGGATTTAAGCCTTCACATGCCCTTCACGCTGAAATCCTGCACAGCCCGTACAGCCTGACCTTTGTCTACTTAAACTGCCATAACTTTCTCTAGAAAAATCATTTTTACGAACCATAAAATTCTCCAGAAAATATACTTCTGGATCTTTCTAAACATATATGGATCATCTCCTAGTTATTCTTTTATCAATACAAATTAATTTGCAAAGATGATTGATTTGTATGGAGAATTCTGGCAATTTAGTGAAACTCCTTTCCAGTGCGGGCAGCAGCTGTTGCTCTTTTAAGCCCTCAATCTTGTCTTTCCGGAAGCATTCCTTCACTCCATTATGCCTCGAGTCTTTGTGCCTCAAGCAATGATAACTTTTCCTCCTCTTTTGAGCTTAAAGTACCTGAAAATGCACCGAAATAAATCACTGATCCAAGAATGATACTTTAGAGTTGTTAACGTATAAAAGTGCAATTAAAACCTAGATCAACCCTAAAATGGTAACAATTAAGTACTGTTAAGATGAGTTTTATGACTCTCATCACACACCATCATGCATCATGTTTCCAGCCAACACTCACCATCAAGACTTTAAAACAAGGATGATTCAATTACTCCCTACATTCCATGGCTTGTAAAACAAAAACCCATATGTACACATTAGGGAGTTTGAGAAAGTAGTTGCGACTTTTCATAGTCAAGATGCAACTGATGATATCGTGAGACTCAAGTTTTTTTCATTTCTTCTGGAAGGATAAAGCTAAGAGTTGGTTATACTTGCTGAGACCATGATCTATTGGGTCATGGAATGAGATGACCCAGGTCTTCTTTAATAAATATTTCCGTCAATATAAGATCAATGCTTTAAAAAGACAAATCTCCACCATTGCACAAAAAGAGAATGAGACTTTGTATCAGTCTTGGGAGAAATTTAAAGAGCTATTAAGTAAGTGTCCACACGATGGGTATGAGAGTTGGCGCTTAGTGAGCTACGTTTATGAGGGACTTACCTATAGAGAGCGTCAATTCGTAGAGATGATGTGTAATGGTGAATTTTGTAGAGATGATGTGTAATGGTCATGACCTATAGGAAACCTCATCAGTGGTGGAATTTACCATCTTAAGGAAGAAGACAACCTGAAAGCTAAGGTCGAAATGCTTACTAGGGAGTTAGATGCATTAAAAACTAAATGCTCAAAACCAACACATGTAGTTAACCATGTCGAATCTTTGGAACCATATTTTGTGTGTTGCGGGATAGATCATCTTGCCCAAGAGTGTCCCATATTTGCTGACATGAGAGGGATGTATGAGGAATAATGTAACGCCTTAGGCATGTACAAGAAGCCCTCAACACCCTTCTCTAACATCTATAATCTGAGATGGCGCAATCACCCTAATTTCAGCTAGAAATCTTAAAACCAGCAGCTTGCACAACCCCTAGATCATACCCTGCACCATATCATGCACCCTTATCCTCTAGGAGTTCTTTACAAGACACTTTACATGCTTTTATAGAGGCACAAGGTAAGACAAATCAGAGGTGTGAAGCGTTAATTATGCAGGTTGTTGAAGAGAACAAAGAGATAAGGAGCCAAGTAACCAAATTGATGGGCTCCTTAAGTGTGAATGAGTGAGGGAAGTCCCCTTCCCAAACTCAGTCCACACCCCATGGTCAACACATGGCACAAGCAAATCTGGAAAATGTAAATGCCATTGTGACAAGAAGTGGTAAGACATTACACAGCCCAACAATGAACAAATCCGAGGATGTGGAAAAGGGTTAAGGTAGTAGTGATACCGAACTGCCCAAGGACCCTGAGGTTACCAAGAGCCCTGTTAAGACACCATTCCCTCAAGTCTTAAAATCAAACAAGAAAAATCTGGACCTAAACAATGAAATTCTAGAGAACTTGAGGCAAGTAAAATTGAATCTTCCACTTTTGCATGTGATTAAACAAGTTCCTACTTATGCAAAGGTTCTCAATGATTTATGTACCATTAAGAGGAAGCACCATGTAAAGAAAATAAAATTCCTAACTGAGCAAGTTAGTGCTTTAATTAAGCAAATAATTCCCCTAAAATACAAGGATCCTGGCTATCCAACCATTGTGTGTAGCATAGGAAATCATGAGGTTGGACAAGCCTTGCTAGATTTAGGAGCTAGTGTAAACCTGATGCCATTTTCTATTTATTTGCAGCTGAGTTTGGGAGAAATCAAACCAACCACTGTGGTATTGCAATTGGCTGATCGTTCAATCAAAGTACCCTAAGGTAGATTCTTAGAGCTGACCACCACCGACATAGCCGGTTCTTTGCACTGTTGTGATAAGTTCCCACCAGAGGACAGCCACATGGAGGAGCAGCCTGACTCGTTCCCTCTACCACACATCATAGAGGATATATGTGCGGGACAGTACGCAGATCGCCACAACAAAGTGGTGAATAGGTCGAGGTTGCCTCCCCGTTTATTGTTCGTTGACTCAATCCTGCAGCAAAACGTGTGTCTTTTAGGGCACAAGACACAGAGACGGGATCAGTTCTTATAGGCTCTCTACACGTTTCACCGGGGTCACTGGTACTCTATTGCAGCAGTCATATGGAGTCAGATTCACAAGTTCTGGGATGGGGTGCATAACCGACAGATGACCACAGCTAATACCTGGAGCCTTCATTTCCCCTTCTTGCTCAGTCATATCTTCAAGAAGAAGGGGATTAGAGGCTCCTCTATAGACGGCCCAGTTAGTGACCATCCTTTCTTTGGGAGAGCCTAGTGGAGCCTCAGCCAGTCTCACATGCCCTAAGGACCCTAGGAATAGATTCCAGCTGCCGAGCCTATAGCGGATGATCTGATGGAGGCTGAGCATCCATTAGTAAGCCCTTCGTGGGAGAAGGATCAGACAGACATTGGATCCATGGAATATCAGTACCTCCTAGATGAGCTATCCTCTTTCTGCTATGAGCTGTCCGACTTCCGTCGGGAGGATCGTGAGACATCCCATTTGATCCATCAGTGGATCGATGGGTTAGAGGCACAGTTTACACGATAGGAGGCGATGCTACAAGCCATCCTTGACTGCCTGCCTCCTACACCCAGTACCTCCTCAACTGCACCCACAGATGATCAACAGTGAGAGGATACCCCGTCTGGCTGAAAATGTAAAACTTGGCGCTCATGGGAGGCACCTCAGACATATCTTTTTCATTTTTGTACTTTTTGTTTGTTTATAATTATATTTACATGTCTATTGTTTATATTTTGTTTTCCGGAACAACATTTATTTTTCTTAGTCAGGTACTTAGTGTGTGCATCTAGTTCAAGTTTGGGGGCGCGTACAAGCAACCTAGTTCTCCATCTCCCAGGTCAGATCTTTCCATGCCACACACACATTAGGGACAATGTGTATTTTAAGTTTGGAGATAGTGGGAGATACTAGATACTATTACGCACACACTTGAAACACATGCACACACTAAGTCCCAGTTTTTTTTTTTTTTAGAGATAAAAGCATGTTCTTTTGGCAAACAAAAATTTTGGTTTATTTAAAAATTTGATAACACTTCATTAGTAAGCTTAAAAAACTAGAACACATAGTCTTGTATTAGGAGTTTTACAAAGTTAGTTACCTACCTCAAGGCACTAAAGAATTCACAAGTTTGATCCAAATTTGCATGAGCACATTTAACATGCACTTGTGTGGGGTATGACATATAATTCTCTTGTATATATTTCCATAACCTAACTATAATCAGATATCTTGTTAAAAAGAACACTTTGGCTTAAGTAAAATAATAAAAAAATGTTCGTCATGCAAAAAGAAAATGAAAAGCTTCTAATGATCGTTAAAAACTTTTCACTGAGTAACTGGGCCTCTTGCCTCAATAAGCATTGAGTATTCACGTCAAAAGGTGGGAAGTAAGCCTTTAATGATCATAATAAAAATTTCCACTGAGTAACTGGGCCTCTTGCCTCAGTAAACATTGAGTGTTCACGTCAAAAGGTAGGAATTTCATTTAGAGGCATTAAAACCTGTTAGTTCCGTAGCCTTTTTTACTCGAGTTAGTAAGTCCTTAAAAATGTCTTTACACCTAATACCCTAAAACCATCTGGTTTTGGAGTCATTGGCCAAACACTCGTTACAAGGGTCAAATAGAAAGCTTGATGGAACTCAACATGGCAAAGATAGCATGATAAAAGAAAAAGAAAGAAGAAGCAAGTATTATGCCATTTTTGTTCTCTTTGATAAGGAATTCGATAAAGGTTTGGGCACCGAAACACTATACATTAAAATTATGTGGAAACTTCATCCTATATGTGCTAAGTCATCACACACGAATCAAACTTGCGATGCCTTAGGCCAGCCTTAGGTAAATAACATGAGCTTTTGAAAATCCTTTTTCAATACAAAAATATGTTTTTATTATAAGCTTACTCATGAACAGTTATCATGGTTTTATGCACAACCCGAATTTTTGAGTATCATGGAAATGAAATTATCTTTAGTTTTGTTCTAATATAGTCTTTAGTTTTATATTGCTAAGGGACTAGCAATATATAAGTTTGGGGGTGTGATAAGTGCTTAAATAGTCATATTTAAGCCCCTTAATTTACACTCGTTAGACTCTTTATTTATACATTTTAGTAGTTTCTACTTCATTTTCGTGTTTTATGTGTTTTTCACAGGAATTGGACAAAAAGATGATAATTTAGAGCTTTTAGGAGCAAAATTCAAGTTCTACCATCCAGCAGGTGCACTCGAGCGCACCTCCCTTGAGATCGAGTGCACAAGAGCACTAGTGCACTTGAAGAAGGCTCGAGTGCACACCTTCGCTCGAGCGCATCCCGCATACGCTCAAGCGCGATCGCTCTAGAGGCGGCAGAGCCAGATATGGAAAGAAGTCTCCAGACTCCAAATAGGAAATTAGGGTTTCAGGACACCATAAAGACCCTATAAATAGCCCTGTAAAACACATAAACCATACCATTTGTTCTAGATTCAAAGTAGCAAGCTTAGGAGAAGAATTAACGACTCGTCTCCCAAGTCTTCTTCAGTTTTAGTTTTTTGTTTTTATTTCATTATGTTTAGAATGTTTAGTTTACTTAGCATATGTAACTAAACTCCTATAGGGCTCGATTGAAGCCCTACTTATGCTTTTGCACATGTTCATTCATTGATTATCTTTGCTATAGCCTTGTTAGAATATTTAACTTGATTAATGTCTGTTTGCATTTAAATTCCTCATATGCGTGTGCCTGATCAACGTATGCATGTGGTATGGATAAGTTAGTCGAATCAATTTGAATGATCGAGTCCTGGGTTCGACATTAGTAACAAGGGATATCCACACCAGATTCTCGGGTTAATCAACATGATAAACCAGGAGCAGACCAAGCCCTAGGTCCCGTGTGGTTGTCAATCTCCACGGCCCTTATGCTCTCTTAAAGAACAAGCCAGTATACACCCATACTGAATCCCTTAAGAGATAAAAGAGTTAGAGTATACACCATGCCTAACTCGTTGCATAGGGAGATCAATAGCCTAAGGTGTGGACCAAGCCCTTAGGTTGGCAACCATTAGATATTCATGATTAGGCTAGAGCATTGACACTTTATTTAGTGGGAAAGTATAATTAGGGTTGATATCGTAGTCCTATGTTCTCATTATTGTCATTTACTCACAATCAAATTTGCTATTTCTCTTTTTAAACTTGAAGAAACTAATTCTAAAAACGAAATTCACCAATCCTTGTGGAAATGATCTCACACTTACACACTATGCTACCATAGACCTTGTGCACTTGCAAGTAAAACTAGGACGGTTATTTGCATATTTATTTAGGTAGATAATCGCTCCAACACCCGTACACTTATTGATATGGTTCCCCTCCCCCTAATGCTCTCATTTATGTACCTGCTGAATCCTTTACACAACACATCCAAAATTTACATTCTGAAATTTGACGAAAAATTGCTCTAAGTAATGCTGATTATAAACTTGTTGCTGATGTGCATCGTAGGGCTAAAGATTTTAGTGTAAGTGATCATGATATGGTTCGTATTTGCTATGAACGCCTCCAAAAAAATCTTCCAAAAAACTAAATGCCTGGGCCATTGGTCATTGTTCCCATCATTTCCAAACTTGGATATAATACATATTTATTGGATTTGCCTAAACACTTTACTATTAGCTCTATTTTCAATGTTGAAGAGCTCACCCCTTATCGTGGCACCTTTGAACCGATTGTGTTGTCTTCTGGTGTTTCTATAGGGAAATAGGTTCCCAAGGTTCCCCTTGTTTCCTTCCCAGCATGAAGAGGTTGAAATATTGCTCGATGACAAGTTCGTTGCTTCTTCTTGTGAAGGCTTTCGTCGCTTCCTTTTTAAGTAGCGTACTCGACCAGATTTAGATGCTTCTTGGATATCTGAGGAGGAATTTCTCCCTCTAGATCCCGCTTTCTTAGAGTGGTACCATTAGTTTGTCTCTCCAAAGTCGAGTTCTTTTCATGCGGGAGAGAATGATGGGGGACCCACCAGAGTTAGAGACTTCTTTAAGAACACATATTATAGAAAAAGATATAATAAAAAGAAGAGTTCTAATCAGATATGATTAATTATTTTTATTTCCCATTATTATCTTATTAGATCAGTTGTTCTTATCTTTTAGGTTTATTCTTTATCTTTTAGATTTCTAATCAGATATGATCAATTGTTCTTATCTTTTAAGTTTATTTTTTATCTTTTAGAGTTCTAATCAGATATGATCAGTTGTTCTTATTTCCCATCATTATCTGATTAAATCAGTTGTTCTTATCTTTTAGGTTTATTCTTTATCTTTATGTTAGGATTTTCTCTATATATATGAGATTCTCATTTGTTATTTGGTAGCTTGTGAATGAAATTAGACTAAATATTTGTTGGGAATTTGTCAAAGCATTAAATGGTTGAAAGATGAAGCTTCAGCAGCAATTGGCTCTGCGGCTCAAGCGTGGTGTACCGTGGCCTCCAGCAAGTGGAGGAAGTCCTCCTCCACGTGCACACTATGGCCCAAGCCTTGGGCGCCACAGCCTCTAGCAGGTGGAGGTGTTTTCCCCTGTTGTGCGCCGCGGCTTACCCTGTTCTGAGCTATGGCACAAGGCACAGCTGATACACATTTTTCAGCACTCTTTAGATGGTGCATAGGATTTGATTAAAATGCACAGGTTCACTTAGACTCTTAGAGGGCCATGAATCTTTGGTTCTTAAGATCTAAGGGTTAAGATTGACTTCAAGATTTGTTAAAAAAGTTGTTACTCTATATAAAGTGTGCAAGTATGAGAGTGCAAAGACACACAACACAAGAGAAACAAGAAAAGGTCTCATTCCAAGAGTGACTGGTGTTTAGAGAGTTAAGCTCTCAATTCTTTAGAGGTGTTTTTAGTGAGAGAGAGTATTTAAGATTGGGGTTCAAGGGCTTTGTAATTGGAATTTTCTTGGGGAAAATTCCAAGGAAACACTTAGCTCTTATCTCTTTCTTTTCTCTTCTTTCATTCATCAAGAATAAATGGTTCTTGAGGAGGTATTGCTGTAATTGTAAGAACTCCATTGATTTAGTGTAGAGAACTCGGAGGAGCTCATGGGGACGTAGGCAAATTGCCGAACCTCGATAACAATTGCTTGTGTTTTCTCTTTTGTGGTTTGATTATTGTTCGGTCCAAATCATTCTGGATTTGGGTGTTTGAAGGTCACCACCTGGGGTTCTTAAGGTGATTTTCAACAATGGTTTCAGAGCTAGAACAGTGATATCAAAGCAAGACTCCAAGAATTAAAGGAAACTTCTTGGGTTATTCAAGAACGGTGTTAGGATCAAGATCTGATCGGGTTCTTGAGGTTCAAGAACGGTGTTGGGATCAAGATTTGATTGGGTTCTTGAGGTTTAGAAGTTTGGAAAGCAATTGTGGGTGCTGCATAAATCTTGGGATTTTTTCTGCAAGATAGATTCAAACTTCAATGTTGAGAAGTTTGATGGAAAGGGAGACTTTGGCTTTGGAAGCGGAAAATCAAAGCGGTTCTTATGCAACAAAAGGTGGACTTGGCGATTGGAGAAGATGATGATTTTCCAGAAAGTATCACGGAGCTCCAACGGAATAAGATGAAGAAGGTGGCGTATAGCACCATCTTTCTGCACATGTCGGATAGTGTGACAAGGGAATGTGGAGATTCGGAAGATCCAGCTGTCATTTGGAAGTAACTAGATGAGTTGTTTCTTACCAAAACTCTCCCTAATAAAATCTATCTTCTAAAACATATATTTTCTTTTAAAATGGATCCTAATAAAGAGCTGTAAGATAATCTTGATGTGTTTAATAAACTAGTTCAAGATTTGATTAGTTATAGTATAACATTCCCGGATGAACAATTGGTTGTTATATTGTTGAATTCTCTTCCCGATTGTTTTGAAAGCTTGATTAATGCTATTCAATATGGAAGAGATACACTAACCTAAGAAATTGTGATTAATGCTATAAGAGCTCATAATTTTAAAGCCAAGATGAGGGAAGGGTCAAGTGGAGAAGGTTTGTTCATTAGAGGAAGGCCTGCAACTCGGAATAGCAGTAACATCTATGGCAATTACCTAGACAAACCAAAGGGTAGAGGTCAAAGCCATGGAAGATTGCATTCTAAATCGAAGTTTGGAGGAAAGCGATGCTACTACTGTAATAAGGAGGGTCATTTCAAGAGAGATTGCAAGAAGATGATAAGGGATGAGAAAGGAAGAGGCCATACCAACAATGGAGAGGCTTCGATTGCCAAGGGAGTACAACAGGATGATGATGTTCTTGTTGTGTGCTCAAATATGAGCAAGAGGCAAAACAATGAGAAATGGATCTTGGATTCTGGGTGCACTTATCACATGTGTCCTCACCGGGATTGGTTCAAGAATTTCAAGGAAACCAATGATGGAAAGGTTTTCTTGGGGAACAATACTTATTGCCAAGTGAGGGGCATAGGAGACATCCAATTGAGGATGTTTGATGAAGTTAAAAGGTTACTGCGAAATGTGAGACATCTTTCGGATTTGAGAAGAAATTTGATCTTATTGGGGTAGCTAGATTCCATGGGGTACACATACAAAGTAGAGAGAGGAAAGATCAAGGTAACCAAGGGATCTTTGGTAGTGATCAAAGTAGCAATAAAGGATGGTCTCTAAGAGATGATTGGAGAGACTGAAATCAAGGATCAAGCAGCAAGCTTGATGGCTGAGATGGATAAGTTGGTTCTTTGGCACAATCGCTTGGGAAATATGAGCGAAAAGGGCCTGCAAGTTCTCAGCAAGAATTGTTTACTTGATGGTGACAAGGTAGAGAAACTTGATTTCTGCAATAGTTGTGTTCTTTGGAAGCAACATCGGGTCAACTTCAACATCAAAGTGCACAAATCAAAGGGTATTCTTGACTACATTCATGTCGATCTTTGGGGGCCAGCAAGAACATCAACACAAGGAGGTAATCTTTACTTTCTTTCTTTAATTTATGATTATTCTAGAAAGGTTTGGGTTTATTTGTTTAAAAATAAATCAGATGCTTTGAATAAGTTTGTGGTGTGGAAAAAGTTGTTTGAAACTCAATTGGGTAAGGTAGTTAAGGTAACCGATAATGGCTTAGAATTTTGTAATCAGGATTTTGACAAATTTTGTGAGTTAAATGGGATTCTAAGACATAGAACGGTTGTGAAAAGCCCTCAACAAAATGGAGTTGCTGAGAGGATGAATAGGACCCTTATGGAAAAGGTTAGGTGCATGATTATTGGTTTCGGGTTACCCAAATGTTTTTGGGGGGAAGCTGTGTCTACTGCTGCGTATTTGGTTAATAGATCACCCTCTAGAGCTTTGGATCTTAAGACTCCCGAGGAGATGTGGAGTAGTAAGCCCCCTGAGTTAAACAACCTTAGGACTTTTGGATATGCTACATTTGCACATCAAAAGGATGATAAACTTAGCCCAAGGTCTAAAAAGTATGTTTCTAGGATATCGTGAAGGGGTTAAGGGGTATAGGTTGTGGTCTTTAGAGCCAAAAGGAACTAAATTCATAATAAGTAGGGATGTCATTTTTAATGAGCAATTATTTCCCTATTTGGAGAAAACTAACCCTGCAGGGGAAAGTGAGCAAACTAGCCCGGTTTATGTGGAGCTTAGCATCATTGAAAATTCAGTTTAGGTAAAGCAAGGAAAGGAAGAGGGTTCGGATCAGTTAGAGCCCATTGATGAAGGCCAAGCTCAAGACACTCAAGAGGAGGCTGAACTAGAAGGGGCTGATGCAGCAAATCAGAATGATTATCAGCTCATAAGAGACCAGGAAAGGAGGCAGGTCAAACCACCTTTGAGATATGGTTTTGTGGATGCTAATGTAGCAGCTCCTTATTTCGAATGAGGGTTAATCAACTATGAATTAGAAACTTACATTGATGCCATGGGATGTAAGGATTCGTCAAGATGGAAGCTAGCTATGGAGGAGGAAATGCATTCTTTGAGGAAGAACAACTCTTGGGAATTGGTGCCCAAACCAGAAAAATAGAGAATTATGGATTTTAAATGGATTTACAAGATCAAATCAGGGAACACTCCAGGGGATAAATTCCAGTATAAGGCTAGGCTAGTGGCGAAGGGGTTCACACAAAAAGAAGGCATAGATTACACAGAAATTTTCTCACCGGTTGTGAAATTCAAGATGATAAGGATAGTACTAGCTATGGTGGTCCAATTTAATTGGGAGATCGAGCAAATGGATGTAAAGATAGCGTTCTTACAAGGAGAGTTTGATAAGACCATCTACATGAGGCAACCCAAAGGCTATGAGGAAGGAAGGCAGGGAGATTTGGTGTGCAAATTAAAGAAATCTCTCTATGGCCTGAAGCAATCACCTTGGCAATGGAATAAGAGGTTTGATTCCTTTGTAACTAGCTTGGGTTTCATGAAGAGCTACTATGATTCGTGCTTATGCTACAAAGGTCACAAGGTGAAGGAAATGGTGATTATCCTCATCTATGTTGATGATATGCTGTTGGTTGGTACCAGCAAGGAGAGGATAGAAAGGTTAAAGTCTCAACTCAGTTCGGAGTTTGAGATGAAGGATCTTGGTCATGCTCAAAAGATCCTTGGGATGAATATAATCCAGGAAAGGGAGATAAACAGGTTAAACATTTCTCAAACTTCTTACATAGAAAAGATGATATCTGATGAGAGCCATAAAATGCATCTCAACAGTGTTTAATTGTTAGCATTTTAGGATTGATCTCGGTCTTTATTGCACTTTTATATGTTAATAACTCTAAAGTGATATTATTGGACCACTAACTTATTTCTTTGCATTTTCAAGTACTTTGAGTCCAAAAGCGAAGAAAAAGCAATCGTTGCTTAAAGCACCAAGATTTCATGCATAACGGAGCGTCGGAGTGGTTGTGGAGAAGCAAACATAAAGAAAAAAATCAAGTCATCAGTGTGCACCGCGGTGCCCAGAAGTACACCTAACCAAAGCTAAAGTCAACACTGCAGCGCCCATAAAGGAGCACTGCAGCGCGCACACGATGTTATATCTCCGAGTTAGAACTTAATTAGGGTTTTAAACAATAGATTAAACCTGAAAACACCCTTGGATCTTTGTACTATAAATAGATCACTTAGGGTTTAAGAGAATAATCTTTTGGAAGCCTGGAAAACTCAAGGAAGCAACCAATTCTTCCCCATCAAAGTGTTCAACCATGAGCCCCATGGCGAACTAATCTCTAAGCAAGGCGAAGGGATGAATCCATAGGTGTAGTTGTTCCTATCTTCCCTTATTTGATTCAGTTGTAATAGGAATTTATTGTCAAAATATTGTTATGATTTACTTTTTAAGCTAATTGTAGGATTTTATCTATTCCGATGATTATATCTTTCTCCTTGATATAAATTTAGTCATGCTTTTCTTATATCAAGATTGTTTTGGTATAATTGAGTCCGATATATTTAGCCTTTAGGTTTGTCTATTACTGCAATATTGTCAACAAGATATATTGTCGTTTCTTGATAAACCTATAGGATAAATCATGTGTGCATGAATCGAAAATAAAAAGTATTTCATAACAATCATATTAGGGTTTATATATGTGCTCATTGAATATTTACCGATTACCTGTTTGGGAAGTGAAACTCGTAATCGAGATAAAAACAACTGAATCAAGTTAGGAATAGGGCAATGAACCTAGGAAGGATTCCCGGATCCTTGTTGTTTCCCTATTATATTTTACAATCTATTTTATAGAATTACTTCATTACTAAAAGTTCATATTTTCTCACTTAAATCCTTATCGTTTATGTTATGGTTCACACATTCTTTTGTAGTTAACTTGTTTGCCTGTGGAATCAACACCCCAAAACTGTACTACAACAACTGCGTTATGTTTTGGGTGTAATCAAATTTTGGCGCCGTTGCCGGGGAAACTTGCTTACTTACAAGGAAGTTTATCAACTCTAAGACAAGACGGTACTATCGTTCCCTTCTATTAGTTTTGATTTTCTGATTTTTTTATTATTTATTATTCTATTTGGTTCTATTTTAATTATTACTTTTAAAAGCTCAGTTGGCGTATGCTTAGATCGAGAGATTCGCGAGGGAGATTCATTAAGGGACCTAAATTAGAGATACCCTTTCCTTCCACGTCCGTTAGTGAAACCTCGCCTAGATCAAACCCTAGTGTACACCCAACTGAAAATTTAGAAGATTTTGATAACATGGGTAAAAATCCTAATGAAAATATTGCTAGGACACTTAAAGATTACCTACATCATAGCCGAACAGCCACACCATCATGCATTATGTTTCCAGCCAACACTCACCATCAAGACTTTAAAACAAGGATGATACAATTACTCCCTACTTTTCATGGCTTGGAAAACGAAAACCCATATGTGCACATTAGAGAGTTTGAGGAAGTAGTTGCAACTTTTCATAATCAAAATGCAACAGATGATATCATAAGACTCAAGTTTTTTCCTTTCTCTTTGAAGGATAAAGCTAAGAGTTGGTTATACTCGCTGAGACCACGATCTATTAGGTCATGGAATAAGATGACCCAAGTCTTTTTTAACAAATACTTCCCTCAACATAAGACTAATGCTTTGAAAAGACAAATCTCCAACTTTGCACAAAAGGAAAACGAGACTTTGTATCAGTCTTGGGAGAAATTTAAAGAGCTGTTAAGTATGTGTCCACATCATGGGTATGAAAATTGGCATTTAGTGAGCTATTACTATTAGGGTCTTACCTATAGAGAATGCCAATTTGTAGAGATGATGTGCAATGGTGAATTTTTGCAAAAAGACCCCGATGAGGCTATAGAATAGCTTAATGAGCTTGCTGAAGAAACTCATACATGGACTGGACCTAGTGCTACTGAAAGCACGAATAGGTCACGACCTATATGAAACCCTAGTGGTGGAGGAATATACCATCTTAGGGAAGAAGACAACTTGAAATCTAAGGTCGAAATGCTCACTAGGGAGTTAGATGCATTAAAAACCAAAGGCTCAAAGCAAACATATATGGCTAATCATGCCAAGTCTTTGGAGCCATGCTTTGTGTGTTGCGGGGTGGATCATCTCGCCCAAGAGTGTCCCACATTTATTTATATAAGAGGGCTGTATGAGGAACAATGTAATGCCTTAGGCATGTACAAAAAGCCTCTTGCACCTTTCTCTAACACTTATAATCTGGGGTGGCGAAATCACCCCAACTTCAGCTGGAAATCTGAAAATCAGCAGCATGCATAGCCCCCTATATCATACCCTGCACCTTATTATGTGCCCTTATCCTCTAGAAACTCTTTAGAAGACACTTACATGCTTTTATAGAGGCACAAGGTAAGACAAACCAAAGGTGTGAGGCATTAATTACGCAGGTTGTTGAAGAGAACAAAGAAATTAAGAGTCAAGTGTCCGAATTAATGGGCTCCTTAAGTGTGACTGAGCGAGGTAAGTTCCCTTCCCAAGCTCAGTCCATACCTCACGGTCAACATATGGCACAAGAAAATTTGAAAGATGTAAATGCCATTGTGACCCGAAGTGGTAAGTCACTACACATCCCACCAATGAATAAATCCGAGGATGTGGAAAAGGGTTAAGCTAGTAGTAATACCGAGCTATCCAAAGACCTTGAAGTGACCAAAAGTCCTGTTAAGGCACCATTCCCCCAAGCCTTAAAATCAAACAAGAAAAATCTGGACTTGAACAATGAAATCCTAGAGAACTTAAGGCAAGTGAAACTTAATCTTCATCTTTTGCATGTGATTAAACAAGTTCCTACCTATGCAAAAGTTCTCAAAGATTTATGCACAATTAAGAGGAAGCACAATGTCAAGAAAATAGCATTCCTAACTGAGCAAGTTAGTGCGTTAATTGAGCAAAGAATTCCCCCAAAATATAAGAATCCGGGCTATCCTACCATTGCTTGTAGCATTGGAAATTATGAGGTGGGACAAGCCTTGCTAGATTTAGGAGCTAGTGTAAACCTGATGCCATTTTCTATTTATTTACAGCTAGATTTAGGAAAAATCAAACCAACCGGAGTGGTATTGCAATTTGCTGACCGTTCAGTTAAAGTACCCCGGGGTGTGGTAGAGGATGTGTTAATTCAAATTGATAAATTCTATTATCTTTTTGATTTCTTAATCCTAGATACTACTTCTGCTGTTGACACTAACTCTAAAGTTCCTTTAATTTTGGGTAGACCCTTTCTTGCTACTGCAAATGCTCTAATAAATTATAGGAATGGACTCATGAAGCTGTCCTTTGGAAACATGACACTTGAAGTGAATATTTTCAATGTTGCAAAACAGCCTGAAGATGAGGATGAAAACAACCAGCTTTACATGATCAAGTCACTCATCAACGAGGGAGTTTCCATAGCTCATGATTATGATCCTCTTGAAAGTTTTCTTATTAATTTTGAGATTGATTTATTTGATGATAAAATTGATATAATTGATATTTGTGTTGTTTTTGATAAATCCCAAGATTATGGCACTCGGGCATGGCAACTGAAGTTTGAGGAGCTGCCCGAAAGAAGTAAGAAACAAGTCCCCTCAAGTGTGGAAGCACCTAAAGTTGAATTGAAGCCACTACCTAAGGGTTTAAAGCATGCCTTTCTCGGTCCAGGTGATACCTTTCCTGTTATTATTTCATCTGAATTATTTGAGACCAAGGTGAGAAAATAATTCAAACTTTAAATGCACATAAATCAGCCTTAGGATGGAGCATGGCTGATTTGAAGGGAATTAGTCCTCTAATATGCTCCCATAAAATAAATTTAGATGAAGGAACTAGTCCTCGTAGAGACCCGCAACGTAGGCTTAACCCCACTATGAAAGAAGTAGTGAAAAATGAAGTGCTAAAACTATTAGATGCGAGAATTATATATCCCATAGCTGATAGTAAATGGGTAAGTCCTACATAAGTCGTTCCTAAAAAGTCTAGGGTCACTGTGGTAAAAAAATGACCTAGGAGAGTTAGGCCCTACCAAGCTTGTGACCGGGTGGTGTATGTGCATTGATTATAGAAAATTAAATGTTGCCACCCGGAAAGATCACTTCCCACTCCCTTTTATTGATCAAATTCTTGAGTGTGTAGCTGGTAATCCCTTTTACTGTTTTCTAGATGGTTATTCTGGGTATTATTAAATTGAAATTGCATTAGAATACCAAGATAAAACCACTTTCACTTGTCCCTTTGGCACTTATGCTTTTCGTAGAATGTCATTTGGATTATATAATGCCCCTGCTACTTTTCAACGCTGCATGATGAGTATTTTTAGTGACATGGTTGAAAATTGCATAGAGGTCTTTATGGATGACCTAAATGTTTTTGGATCTTCATTTGATGCATGCTTAATGAATTTAGAAAGAGTATTGATTCCCTATGAGGAGAAAGAATTGGTCCTAAATTGGAAAAAATGCCATTTCATGGTACCATCCGGTATTGTCTTAAGGCATATTGTCTCTTCTAAAGGAATAGAGGTTAATCAATCTAAGATTGAGTTAATCTCTAAATTACCTACCCCTAAGACAATAAAGGATGTGAGATCTTTCCTTGGTCATGCTAGTTTTTATAGGAGGTTCATACAAAACTTTTCCAACATATCTAGACCTTTATGTGCCCTCCTATTTAAAGACACCCCATTTGAGTGGACACAAGCTTGTCAAGAAGCATTCCAAATGCTGATTGGCAAGCTTACTTTCGCACCTATAATGCAGTCACCGGATTGGACTTTACCTTTTGAAATCATGTGTGATGCTAGTGATTATGCTATAGGTGCTATTCTTGGACAGTGAAGAGAGGGAAAACCTTTTGTCATTTACTATGCTAGTAAGACTTTAAATAGTGCTCAAATGAATTACTCCACAACTGAAAAAGAATTGCTAGCTGTAGTATTTGGTTTAGATAAATTTTGTGCTTATTTAATTGGTTCTCCTATTCTTATCTTCACAGATCATGCAGCCCTCAAGTACCTTTTTACAAAGAATGATGCTAAGGCAAGACTAATACAATGGATCTTACTCCTACAAAAATTTGACATCACCATCAAAGACAAGAAAGGAGTAGAGAATGTAGTAGTTGACCATCTATCAAGGCTCACTTTTGAGGACACTTGCGATGACATTCCAATCAAGGATGACTTTCCCGATGAGCATTTACTCTTCGTTACTTCTTTACCATGGTTTGCTCACATCTTGAATTATTTGGCTACAGGTGAGATACCAATGGATTGGAGCGCTCAAGACAAGAGGAAATTCTTATATGAGGTACTTAATTTCTATTGGGATGACCTCTATCTTTTTAAGTACTGCCCTAACCAAATTTTAAGGCGTTGCATCCCTAATAAAGAGATTGCTAACATCTTGGAATTTTGTCATTCCCAAGCTTGTGGAGGCCACTTTTCAATGAAAAGTGGATTTTATTGGCCTACCTTGTTTAAAGATGCAAACATCTATTGTCGCTCATTGAAAAGTGTCAAAAGTTAGGAGCTGTGTCTCACTGAAATATAATGCCCTTAAACCCTATTTTAGTAACTAAGATCTTTGATTGTTGGGGCATCGATTTTATGGGACCCTTTCCTTCTTCCTTTGGTTACCAGTATATAATTGTGGCAATAGATTATGTATCTAAGTGGGTAGAGGTAGTAGCTTGCCGAAGCAATGACAACAGGATGGTAATTAAATTTCTTAAAGAAAATGTGTTATCTCGATTTGGTACACCACGTGCTATAATAAGTGATCGAGGTATACATTTTTGCAACTGTTCTTTTGAAGCTTTGATGAAGAAATATGGGGTGTAGCATAAAATTTCTACTGCCTATAATCCTCATACTAGTGGACAAGTAGAGCTTGCTAATAGGGAAATTAAACAAATTTTAGAAAAAACGGTTAACCCGAATCGCAAGGATTGGTCTTTGAGACTAGTTGATGCACTTTGGGCTTACTGTACAGCTTTTAAAACCCCCTTAGGCATGTCACCTTCTAGGCTTGTCTTTGGAAAGCCTTGCCACTTACTTGTAGGGCTCGAGCATTGAGCTTATTGGCCCATCAAGTCTTTTAATTTTGACATAGGAGAAGCGGGTAAGCTTCGGAAATATCAGTTGATCGAATTAGAAGAATTAAGAAAAGATACTTATGAGAATTCTAGAATCTATAAGGCCAAGATGAAAGTATTCCATGACAAAAATATTTTGAGGAAAACATTTAAACCCAATGATAGGGTGTTCTTATACGACTCTAGACTCCATAAGCATCCTGGAAAACTTCGGTCGAGGTGGACAGACCCTTTTGTAGTGAAAAAAGTTTTTGAAAATGGGGCGGCAGAAATTAAGGATACTAGAGATGGTTAAATTTTTAAAGTAACTGGTCAGTGCCTCAAGATCTTAATCGATAGGCAAGATCCGGAAGTGGAAGACATTCCACTTATGGATCCGGTCTATTTCCCTTAACTTTACCACACAAGTACATTTTTATTTATTTTTTCTTTTGATTTGTTTGTTTTGTTTTTAATTAAGTTTTATTCAATCTTAATTGTTAGTTTTTCTTTTAGTTTAATCTAATTTTTAAGGATTACTTTTTATACCATTTTTTATTTGGCTAACTTTATTTTCTTTTTCTTTCTTTTGGCAACAAATAAAGTTTTCTTCTTGTAGACACTAGTGTGCACTGCGGTGCCCCTTAGCCAGCACCGCAGCGCACAGCACCAGGCCTAGCACGCTAGGCCCAGCACCGTAGCACACAGTGCAGCGCACAGCACCAGGCCCAGTACCGTAGTGCATAGCATAGTGCCAGCTCGAGCCCAACACATATCAAAACCTAATTCTGCACTATATAAACTATTTTTCAGCCTCCTTCTTCATTTCTCCTTCCACAAAACCAGCAGCACACTACCTTCTCTCTCATCTTTGCAATAAATCCTTACTTGCCCACTCACTTTGACTCAAAACTTTCTTGTTTCTACCATCATTTCTTGCTAAATTGCTCACTAATTTTGCTGATTTTGCTAGCATTCTCTCTCAAAAGCTTGGTTATAAGAAGATTTTGGATTCATCAAAGCACACTTCAAGAGGTGGGTAGTCTTTCTTCTCTCCAACATGGACATCATGAAAGACCATTTTCTTCCCTTTTATTGTTCTTTTGTGCTATTTAGTGGTTACATTTTACCTTAAGTCTATTATTCTATATATTTGATTTCCATGGCACCTAAGACCAAGAGACCTAGGGGGAAACCACAACAAGAGTATGATGAGACCAAATTTGTGAGTTCTGAAGCAAGTGAGAGATATATTAGAATGCTGCAAAGTAGAAAACCCATTCTCGAGAGAGGATTCAACATCACCAAGAGGGGGAACCTGACCTTATTTAGAATGATTCTAGATAGGAATTGGGGTACATTTACAAGACCACCCTCTCCTTCCCTCACAAATTTGGTTAGAGAATTTTACGCTAATGTAGACGAGCATAGGAATTGTAAAGTGAGAATAAGATGACACACAGTCTCTTTTAGCAGCACATCCATTAATAGCTTCTATGGATTACCTGACATTGAACACAGTGAGTATAGTGCATATGTGTCTACAATTAATTATGAAGAGATTTGCACTACCCTTTGTATTCCGGGCACTACATGGAAAATGACGGGTGATATCCCTGTCACTTTGCCCGGTACTTCTCTCACTGCCAATGCTAGGGCTTGGCAATATTTTATATGTCAGCGGATGATGCCTGCTTTACACTATAGTGCCTTAACTGTTGAGCGAGCTATGTTAATTTATGCAATTTTGATGGGCATGACTATCGATGTGGGCTAAGTTATATTTAATTCTATCACACACACTGTTAGACAAAAGCTCATATTATATTTCCCTTCTTTAATTACCCAATTGTGCATACGAGCCGGAGTCCAATATAGTCCTGATGAGAAGGCCCAGCAACCCAAAAAACCCATCGATAATAGCCTGCTCGCTCAGATTAAAGCCTCAAGGCCGCCAATTCCAGGAGAGGGGGCAGTAATTGCTGCCCGCTCTCCCCCCTCTAGGCATTTCACAGTTGTCGAGCGCCTTGAGCGTTTAGAGAGTCGTTTTGACGAGCATCAGAAACTGTTGCTTAATAGAATAGATTGTCAACATCGAATCTTGGCTAGGCAAGACCAATTCTTGGCTCGGTAAGCCGATTATCAAGCGGGGGTCTACTCTTCCTTTGGTTAGATGTACCAACACCTTGCCTACGCTACTGGTTGTAATATGAATCACTTTCCTACTATGCCACCCTATCCGGGTTCATCTTTTGATCCACCTCTCGAGGAAGGTGAAGAGAATGAAGGGCATGAAGAAGATGATAAGGACTTAAAGGATTAGTTTTGGGTTCTATCTCTTATTTTCCCTTTCGTTATTTTCTTTTTCAATTTAGTTATTTTTCTCCATTTTATGTGCTAACCTAACATATGGTGGGAATCTTAAGGGTACACCGCAGTTGCTTTCTTTTTGTTGTCTTGTTCTATGTTGTAGATCGAAATTTGAGCAAGAAGAATGGCATGCAATTCACCTGGTGGTGCACATTCTTCATCATCTGTGCACTCGTTCTTACAAAGGGAGTTTCCTTTACTTTCTCTTTAACATTAAGGACAATGCAATTTTTAAGTTGGGGATAGAGGAAACGTATTTTTTTTTTCATTAAAATTGTTTGGTGTTACCTTCCCTTACCTTTTGTTTTAAGCATGCTTTGTGTTTGCCTTGGATGTAATTCACATGTCAATGATATAAGCTTAATTGAGATAACATACAACATTTAGAAGAAGTTAAATTTTGTTTCGGTTTGAGAATACTTTAAGGGTCAATCTTGATTTGGTTAGAGACTCTAGTTTGTGGTAAGATTGTATGATTAGTCTTAAACATTTAGAGAAGTTTTATGTGTGATTATTTTTTGAATATTTTTGCGGTCTCGGTAAGCTCTAGAATTTATTTGATAATCACTTGAGGCGAATTCTTAGAATGCACATTACTTAGGATATGATATAGGCTATTTTTGGACCGTTTGAGCCTTTCGAACTTACCCTTGCTATATTCATCACTAGTCACCTGTTTGAGCCTTTTTCTTGAAAAAGAATTTGAGCCTTGTTTCTTTCAATAGCATATTTACTCACTTTTATGATCCTAAAATATTTTATCCTTATCTTTCTTTTAAAAGAACTTAGTTATACACATTCATTGAGAAGCACTTAAAAGGAATAAGGATGAAAATATGAAAACCATAACCCAAGTGCACTAAAGGAGATAAGTTGGGGGTTGTGGAAAAGAGAAAAAAAAAAAAGAAAAAGGAGGCGAATGGTCTTATACCAAAACACAAAAGAAAAGAAAAGTGATGATTTGAGAAAAATGCTCGAAAAATGGTTGAAAAAGCTGGGTGTCGAAGAAAGGTTATCTAGTGCTTAAAAGTTGTTGTGTTTAAAGCTAAGAGATTGAGTTCTTTTACTTGTGAATCCTTCCCATTCTTTCTTAACCTTTACCTTAGCCTAACGTTACAAGCTTATTAAAGACCTATTGATCCAATGTAATGTGATTTTTCTACAATAGTGGAGAGTGGTTTGAAATGTAAGCCTATGGAGCTTGTTTTTGTGAATGATGTCACGAAATTTATCATGTTTTAGAGGCCAAGACTTGTATTCACGAACCTTATGCATAAAATCATTCGGATGTTCGGATTAATAGATTGTGGTAAGATGAATGTTAAGAGTCAATAATGATTTTAAGATTGATGTTTGGATTGTTTTCGAACTTCAGTGAATTTAAATGATTTTATGTGTTGTGTGTTATGTGAAATTTTTGAGACAAAATGTGAATTACTCTTGGTTAACACTAATATTGCTTTACTTTACTTCGATTCCCACCATAGAATTCATCTCTTGTTTTCGCTTGAATTGCTAGGGACTAGCAATAAGTTAGTTGGGGGTTGTGATGAGAGCCATAAAATGCATCTCAACAGTGTTTAATTGTTAACATTTTAGGATTGATCTCGGTCTTTATTGCACTTTTATATGTTAATAACTCTAAAATTATATTATTGGACCACTGGTTTATTTCTTTGCATTTTCAGGTACTTTGAGTCCAAAAGAGAAGAAAAAATGATCGTTGCTTAAAGTTCCAAGATTCCATGCATAACAGAGTGTCGGAGTGGTTGCGGAGAAGCAAACATAAAGAAAAAAATCAAGTCATCAGTGTGCACCGCGGTGCCCCTCAGCCAGCACCGCGGTGCCCAAAAACCTCCACATCTTGAACCATCAGTGTGCACCGCAGTGCCCCTCAGCCAACACCGTGGTGCCCAGAATTACAGCCAACCAAAGCTAAAGCCAACACCATAGCGCCCATAAAGGAGCACCGCAGCGCGCACACGATGTTATATCTCCGAGTTAGAACTTAATTAGGGTTTTAAATAATAGATTAAACCCAAAAACACCCTAGGACCTTTGTACTGTAAATAGGTCACTTAAGGTTTAAGAGAAGGATCTTTTGGAAGCCTGGAAAACTCAAGGAAGCAACCAATTCTTCCCCATCAAAGTGTTCAACCATGAGCCCCATGGCGAACTAATCTCCAAGCAAGGCGAAAGGATGAATCCTTAGGTGTAGTTGTTCCTATCTTCCCTTATTTGATTCAGTTGTAATAGGAATTTATTGTCAAAACATTGTTATGATTTACTTTTTAAGTTAATTATAAGATTTTATCTCGGTGATTATATCTTTCTCCTTGATATAAATTTAGTCATGTTTTTCTTATGTCAAGATTGTTTGGGTATAATTGAGTCTGGTAGATTTGGCCTTTAGGTTTGTCCATTATTGCAATATTGTCAACAAGATATATTGTCGTTTCTTGATAAACCTATAGGATAGATCATGTGTGCACAAATCGAAAATAAAAAGTATTTCATAACAATCATATTAGGGTTTATATATGTGCTCATTGAATATTTACCGATTGCCTGTTTGGGATATGAAACTCGCAATCGAGATAAAAACAACTGAATCAAGTTAGGAATAGGGCAACGAACCTATGGAGGATTCCCGGATCCTTGTTGTTTCTCTATTATATTTTACTATCTATTTTACACAATTACTTCATTACTAAAAGTTCATATTTTCTCATTTAAATCTTTATCGTTTGTGTTATGGTTCACACCTTCTTTTGTAGTTAACTTGTTTCCCTGTGGAATTGACACCCCAAAGCTGTGCTACAACAACTGCGTTATGTTTTGGGCGTAATCAATATCTAAGTTCTCTATGGAAGATAGTAAACCAGTAAAGATTCCCCTTGCTGGTCATTTTAATTTTTCTAGTGATCAATGTCCTAGATCGGATGCGGAGAAGAAGGAAATGGAAAAGGTCCTTTACTCTAGTGCGGTTGGATCAATCATGTTCACCATGGTAAGCACTAAACTCGACATTTCTCATGCCATTAGTGTCCTCAGTAGGTTTATGAGTAATCCCAGAAAGGAGCATTGGCTTTGGATGAAGTGGTTGCTGAGGTATTTGATGGGAATATCAGATGTGGGGCTTGTTTACAAGAAGAGAGGTAAGTCCATCTAGTTAGAAGGTTATACTGATTCAGACTATGGAGCAGATTGGGATAAGAGAAGATCGATTACCTCTTACTTCTTCAACTTAAACGGATGTTGTATAAGTTGGAAGGCTTAGTTGCAGCCGGTGGTAGCACTCTCAAAAATCGAAGCAGAGTACATAGCAGTAACGGAAGCTATTAAGGAGGTTATGTGGTGTAAAGGGTTGTTGGAAGAGTTAAAGGTCCTAAAAGAGTAGGTGGTGGTGTATTCGGATAGCCAAACTGCATTGCATTTATGTAAGAATCCGGTGTTCCATGAGAGGACAAAGCATATGGATGTTCGGTATCATTTCATTTGGGAAAATGTTACAGAATGAAGCATTCATGTGGACAAAGTGGCCACGGAAGAAAATCCTGCAGATTTAGGCACTAAAGTTCTACCTCTAAGCAAGTTCAATCATTGCCTTAGACTTCTTAAAATTGGAGTCGGATGATATAGTGACTCATGTTAAGTTTGGATCCTAAGTTCTCTGCATAATGGGTTCGGGTTTAATTGCTTAGACAAAGTTAGAGTTTGTTGGGAATTTGTCAAAGAATTAAACGGTTGAAAGATGAAGCTTCAGCAACAATTAGCGTCGTGGCTCAAGCTTGGTGTGCCGCGGCCTCCAGCAAGTGGAGGAAGTCCTCCTCCAGATGTACGTGTTGGAGTGTTTATTTACTTAAATAATTAGTCAAATAATCATTCTAGTTTTACTTGCAAGTGCACAAGGTCTGTGGTAGCATAGTGTGCAAGTGCGAGATTATTTCCACAGCGATTGGTGAATTTCTATCTAGAACTAATTTCTT
The DNA here is from genome assembly GCA_023935145.1 of Bretschneidera sinensis. NCBI lineage: Eukaryota > Viridiplantae > Streptophyta > Magnoliopsida > Brassicales > Akaniaceae > Bretschneidera > Bretschneidera sinensis. The sequence goes on from CM043705.1 coordinate 40,048,373, forward strand.
TAAGTTAAAAGAGAAATAATAGTTGATAGTGAGTGAATGACAATAATGAGAAACATAGGGCTATGATATCCACCACTAATTATACTTTCCCACTTACTAAGGTTTCATTGCTCTAGCCTTATCATGAATATCTAATGGTTGCCAAACCTAAATGCTTGGTCCACACCTTAGGCTATTTATCTCCCTACGCAACGAGTTAGGCATGGTGTATACTCTAACTCTTTTCTCTCTTTAAGGGATTCAACATGGGTGTATACTGAGTTGTTCCTTAAGAAAGCATGAGGACTGTGGAGATTGGTAACCACACGGGACCTAGGACTTGGTCTGCTCCTGGTTTCCCATGTTGATTAACCCAGGAATCCGGTGTGGATATCCCTTGTTACTAATGTCGAACCCAGAACTCGGTTATCCAAATTGATTCGACTAACCTATCCATACCACATGCATACGTTGATCAGGCACATACATATAAGGAATGTAAATATAAACAGGTATTAATCAAGTTAAATACTCTAACAAGGCTACAGCAATGATAGTCAATGAATAAATGTGTGGTAAAGCATAACTAGGGCTTCAATCAAGCCCTATAAGAGTTTAGTAACACATGCTAAGTAAAGTAAATATGCTAAATATAAAAACAGAAAACTAAAACCGAAGAAACTCGGAAGATGAGTTGTCAATTCTTCTCCTAAGCTCTCTACTTTGAATCTAGAACCAAAGGTTAAACTAAAAGGAAGATATGCTCCCCAAAAGGGAGATATTGTTTCTGTGTTTTACAGGGCTATTTATAAGGTTCTAAAGGTGCCTTGAAACCCTAATTTCTAAAATAGGTCTGGAAGAAATCTTTCCAAAACTGGCTCTGCCGCCTCTCTGTGCATGTGCGCTCGATCGCATGCTTCTGCGCTCGAGCCTTCTATGTGTGCGCACGATTGCTTTTGCGCTCGATCACAGTCATGTTGCGCTCGATCGCACTAGCTCTTTTCAGATCTTCAGTTTTCTTCCTTTAAAGATTCAAAATGCTTTATTTTCTTCACAAGCCTATAAAAAACATTGAAAACACAAAAATGAAGTAAAACATAATAAAATATGTAAACAAAGAGCTTAACAAATATAAATTAAGAGGCTTAAATATGAATATTTAAGCTCCTATCAGCACACCGCAGCCCAGGCCTTGGGCGTCGCGGCCTCCAGCAGGTGGAGGTGTTTTCCCTATTGTGCGCCGTGGCTTGCCCTGTTTTGAGCCACGGCGCAAGGCATACCTGATACATGTTTTTCAGCACTCTTCAGATGGTGCGTGGGATTTGATTAAAACGCACATATTCACTTAGACTCTTAGAGGGCCATGATTCTTTGGTTCTTGAGATCTAAGGGTTAAGATTGACTTCAAGATTGGTTAAAGAAGTTGTTGCTCTATATAAAGTGTGCAAGTGTGAGAATGCAAAGGCACACAACACAAGAGACACAAGAAGAGGTCTCATTCCAAGAGTGGCTGGTGTTTAGAGAGTTAGCTCTCAATTCTTCAGAGATGTTTCTAGTGAGAAAGAGTATTCAAGATTGGGGTTCAAGGGCTTTGTAATCAGAATTTTCTTGGGGAAAATTCCAGGGAAACACTTAGTTCTTTTCTCTTTCTTTTCTCTTCTTTCATTCATCAAGAACAGATGGTTCTTGAGGAGGTGTTGCTGTAATTGTAAGAACTCCATTGATTTAGTGTAGAGAGCTCGGAGGAGCTCATAGGGACGTAGGCAAATTGTCGAACCTCGATAACAATTGCTTGTATTTTCTATTTTGTGGTTTGATTCATGTTCGGTCCAAATCATTATGGATTTGGGTGTTTGAAGGTCACCACTTGGGATTCTTAAAGTCATTTTCAACAATATTATTTATCATACGCTGTGATTGAGTGTTGAGTTATCCATGTGATTTGGACTACTATTTAATGTGATTTGGTTCATTGTTCCTATGTGATTTAGATCATCTATCTTTAGTTTCCCCATTTCTTTTTAATTCTTCCATACTATACGACATCATGTAGTTTTTGGAGTACATAACAGCAATAAATTATATTTTGTATTGATGAAAAAAACATTATATTAAAAAATAAACAAGAATTTTGGTGAGGATTGTCCTAGTTAAGACAAAGGAATTTCTCACCAAAAGTAAAAGGATAATCCTTGTCAAAAGATAGCTTAAGGCAAGGAAAATCTTTGTTGAAACAGTCTATTGCAAGGAAAATCCTTGTTGAAACATGGTTTAAGGCAAGGAAAACCCTTGTTGAAAGTCTAACATGCCTAACAATCTAATGGTTTTGGCGAGGTATTATAAATTTTCGGTAAGGAAAATTGTTCTTGCCAGAAGCACTTTTTGGCAAGGCAGTTTTCGGTCCTCGCTATGGGTTTTGGCGAAGGCCACACAGGCAAGGACCGGGCAAAGAAAAAATTTCCTTGCAAAGAACTTTAGCAAGGATTATCCATGTTTTAGCAATGAATTTTTTCCTTACCAAAGAGATTATTTCTTGTAGTGATGGGCTGGAATGATCTATCCATAAGTTGGAGTGCTGTAATGGTATTAACGCACTTGGTGTGGAATTACCATTATATCATTTGTCGCTAAATGTGAACGTTTGATTGACTGACCAGTGAAATTACCATCTTGTCATTGGCAGTTGTCACGTCACGATGTTATTGGACGAGAAAATTTTCCCAATATCAAGTCGAAGGGGTTATTTGATCAATTATAAGATATATAGTCTGAAAATCTAATTCTTAACTAAAAAACGATACATATAGTCTGTAAATCATCTTCTTGTTTTTTTTTGGCTGATATGTATACTAGCTAGTGTGATAATCATGGTAAAATGTTGAGACGTGATAGACATTGTAACTTAAGCATTAATTACGAGGATAAGAAGAGTGTTAAAATCATTAATTAGTTACTAAATATAACAACGAATAAATTACAGCGTGACATCACTAAACAGTGTTCCTGTTTAAGACAACGGAGGGATTAGTTTATTTTTTTACTATTAATAACAAGGAAATTGGCAGCTCTATATATATACATGGCATATTTAGCTATACACACACACACAAAATTTGTTTGCGTTCTAGATTTAATAAAAAGACAAAATCTTATATAGATTTAGCGAATGCAGCTGTGAAGGAAAATCATAGCGTAACGTTGGTAGCGAGTTCAGGTAAATTCTACATGAGAGGACTCTGTGTAAGAGAGCATAAGGTGAACTTTAATTTTTCATTGATTAGATTGCAACCAACCACAAGTTTGAGGACCCAGATCTTAGACGTGGTTAACAAGAGAGAAAAGTGGGTAAAAAAAATGAGATGATAAAAATGTAAAAAAGATTGAGTTTTTTTTTTTTTGTAGAAAAGATGAGAAATTAGAATAAAAAAAATTAAATAAAATTTTCATTTTTTTTTAGTAAAATAAAAAATGATAGAAAAGAAAATGCAAATATTATATTTTTACTATTTAAATGATTATTATTTGTATATGTAAAAAAAAATATCAATCTTTAATTTTTTTTTTCACTTTTATCTCATACTAGTTAAACAAGACAAAATTATACTTCATCTATTATTTTCTCATTTTTTTTTCTACTAAACAAATCGACTGGTGTAATTTCCCTTATCTTTTGCATCATGAGTTGATTAACAAACAAGTGTAATTATAGAAATTAACCATATCGCAAATGCCCCTTTGTATTGTTCCTATTGTCTGCTTCTACATTTCTCAGCACCTCCTTGTAAAGCAGCCAACAGTTTAAGCAAAATTTGAAAGGCGCATGTGGTGGTCATTTAAATCTGTCATTTTCCCTCATTAATAAACGCAACTATCTAAATTCAAAATCTTAGAAAACGTTAAACACAGCAGAGTATGTTTCTTAGACAAACGTGGCCATGGTGCCAAAAATCTTCGAAAAAGACGGCATAAAAGATTTGGAAAAAAAACCAAATCAAGTGTTATTTGTCCGACATTGACATTTATCCAAAACAGACTTTACCTTCACCTTTAATTTTTTAGTTCCATCAGTGAGTTTGTCCAATTAATGTACAATTGAATAAAACAGACAGGAAAAAGTTCACGTGGGTTGTTGTTAATTAATGTTTTTTCTCAACAAGACAACAAACTTTGGTGAAGCCTCTCACAAATTTGATATATTTATTTCCCAATCAAGCTCTGGTAACCCTATTGTTTGCACTAGTTAGGCATGAAATTCATGGGTTAACATGTGTCTTTCACGTGAATGCAGTTGGAAAGGTATGGTCCGCATCCAAGTTGTCTCCGTCCAGAAATAAATTTGGCCTTTCAAATTAATATATATAAGTGGATCTTATTAATTGTTGTGGTAAAATTGTCTTTCACATGGACTTGAGTTTCATTACTGTATTAATTCCTCATTTATCATTACACAAATTTTACTTTTACACAAATCAAAATAATTATAAATTCGTGACATCGAATCTCTCTTTTCTTTTTAGGTAAAAACTAAAAGATTTTTTTGATTTTGTTATTCACGGTAAGCTCTTAAGTGATGTGACATAAGATGATGTGTGTTCATTGCTCGTGGATTGATATCTCTTGATTTTAGAATTTCATATTATCATATAACTGATATTCTGTGGTGGTAAGTGTGACCATTTGTTTAATTTATTTTATAGATCAGGTGTGATGTGACCAAAATAATAAAATTTACACTATAAAAAAATACAATTAAATCCGTTAGTTTATCCGGTCTATACCGACGGATTTAAAATCCGTAAGTTTAAATTTGAGTTATATTGACAGATTCAAAATTCCATCACTATAGCTCATATATATACTGAAGGATTAAAACTTTTGTTACTATAGATCATATATATACTGACGGATTAAATATCCATAAATATAGATCATGTATATATTTTAAAAATTACTAAGAATATAATTAAATATTTAAATAATACTAAATATTTAAAACCGACATAATTAATTAATTGGATAATATAATATAGTTATATTTTAATATTATTGTAATACATATATAATATATAAATAATAATTCTATTATAATTAACTAGTGTAACATAATAACAAATTAATATAAGATAATGAATTGAAATAATATAACTAAATATTATGTACAAATAATATATAGTATATAAAATACAGTAAATTATACTCATATAATTAATAAAATGAAAATGTAATTAAATATTGTATAATATTAAATATTAAAAATAATGTAATATAATTAATATATATAGTTAAATATTACAATATTGTTGTAGTAAATATATATTATATCAATAATACATGTAAATACATGAAAATACCATATATGAATATGTTAATTAACTAAACACTGTAATCAATCCTAACTTCAATTTCGTTTTTTTCCATTATAACAAAAAATGTAATGAGATTCTAATTAAACATTGTAATCGATCTAAACTTCAATTTCAGGTTTAGAGTTTTAAAGTTTAAGGTTTTTAAGGATTAGGGTTTCAGAGTTTAGAGTTTAGGGTAATTATAGTTTCGATTTAGGGTTTCAATTAATTAGGGGTTTAAGGTTTGATAGTTTGGTGGAATTAACAGTACGTTTGGTATAATGATTTTTTAGTCCGGACTATCACTGATGGACACATGTCCGTTAGTGATACTACTTATTTGTTAGTTGATGAACTTAATTTTAATTAAAATTCATAGAATTTAAATTGATTTTATAACTTTAAAAATATTACATAATTATTTAAAATCTAAAAATGGTCGACCAGTTTTCTTTAAGCCTATACTGCAAGATATGAATTGAATCTAAAATTAATTTATTATCATTAATATAATTATAATTATTAAAATTATTATTATCATTATCATTATATTTAGTTATAAAGATAAAATTATTATCAGTATTATTATAATGATGAAAATAATAATAATAATAATTATTTTTATTGTAATTATTTTAATTTATTTTTATTATTATAATTTCAAACCTTATATCGACAAATTTTAAATTCGTTAATAAAAACATATCGTTTACTGACTGATTAAATATTGTATAATTGTTGATTATGTATATACTGACGAAATAAAAAAGAAACCCATCAGTATAGTGCGAAAAATAAGGTGCCACTTCACCCGCTCATTCAAAGTTTCCGTTGGCTTGTTTAATGAAATAACTTTTTGAAACCAAAAAAAAAAAAAAATCTTTAATGGAAAAAAGGGTTGTCCAAAACCTCATCTCTCTCTCTCTCTCTCAAGCCCCCTTTCTTCTCTCTGTCTCTCACTTTAAAGACCCGTTCTCACACTCTCATATCTTTCTAGCTCTTAAGCTCTCTCCCGCTCTCGATACCCGTGCTCACACTCCCATCTCTCTCTGGTTCTCAACCATACCCTTTCTTGTCTCTCTCTTTCGTGCAAGAAACTATACCCTTTACATCAGTAATCCGTTCTCCAAATCGTTTCAAGAATCCTTTACATTAGCTATCGTTCAAGTTCAGGTTTGCTATATCTCTCTCTCTCTCTCTCTCTCTATATATATATATATATATATAAAAGATTGGTCAATTTTCAGTTATGGGTATGCTCATTTTGGTACAACCACGTTAGGTTTGGTTTGGTTTGCATGTCAATTTTCTGTGTGGTAATTTTTGTGTTTTTTTTTTATTTTTTTTTTTATGATTTGATACTATGCAATTTTTCGTATTTTCCTCATTGCTCTTGCCTTCAATTTTGTGTATTTTTCTCGTGGATTTTGAATAAATTTTGTGGATTTTTAGTTTATTTTGTGTATATTTAATAAATTCATGCTGAATATTGTTCATAATGCCAAAATTATATGGCTCTTCCTTGTAATTTACGGAGTTGTTATTCAATTTTTTTAGCAGATCTCATCATTTCGGGAAAGCAAATCTGATGATAGGAAGCTTTACATATTTACTACTATAAAGACCCTTCATCTGAGAACTAATTCTAGAAGAGACTGAGAAGCTTGGATATTTGCTTTAGTCTGAACTAGAAGCCTCTTTCCTTTGAGATCACTGAATGATAATCTCTCCCTTGTACCAAATGATTTATCTATATCAACTGAGAGGCTCAAGAAGTTACATGAAGAGGGAATCAGAGATAATCTTGTAAAGGATTGTGAACAGATCATGATCTCAAAATTCTTTGAAGTACAAGGACAACTTAAAGTTTTATATGAAGAACAATCAAATTTGCTTTACACATTATGACAGTTAGAGGTAATGTAGTACTTCATGTTAGTATGTGTTCTGGATGGGACGCTTCTTAAAATATTGAGGATTAATTTTTGTTGAACATGTCAATTTTAAGTTATTGTCTTTTCCTAAAAAATAAGCTCATTCACCTAAGTACAGCATGTGACCTCATGCTTCATCCCTGCAATTATACTGTAAATTGAATCATAATTTTATTGCACTGTTGTTTTTAACTTTATTATTATTGCAGGCAAATTCATGTTTTCCCCTTTAAATTGTACTCCCAAGTGAATATGGCAGGTCAATGTAATAAATTCAATTATTGTGTTGTTTGGCATAAATTCTCCAAGAATCTGCTCAGCCTAATAAAACCTTGGTCTACTTGGGGCCAGAAACAAAAAGGTTTCTCTATTCAAGTTCTTTAAATTATCTAGACCTTGAAGTCCTAAAACATGAACCTGAGACCTACTTATTTGAGTGAGAAGTTGTCCCTGGGCTTTCTTCTTAAATTCTAATATATCATATAATTCTTTAGCTTTTAATCACATCTGATGACATTAATTTTCACAAAGTTTTCACTCACTGGAGTTTTCTCTGATCGTTTGTTGCACTTGACTAAAACATTCGTTGTTTAGAGTTGTCTTCAATTATTTCTTTCTTCATTTCATTGAACTGTGCTCTTATTATTCTCTATCAAGATTAGCTGGACCCTGAGAACTAACATTTGAAATAATGATATCTGTTGGGGTTATACTATATAATCTACCACTTCATAAACTCTACTATTGATGCCAATGAAAAATATCAGGGGCTTTGTCAATAGTAAAATGAAAAGATTATTTATCTTCACGCTTCAGATGGAGACAGTTTTATGCAGCTTATGTAGATGACTAATGGATTTTGCCTACATGAGATTACAACTAATTAAAATATCTTGGGACAATTCAACTTTTATTGTTTTTAGCAGTGGTGTATTTAAAGTACGATTTAGCTTTTTATATAATAGTCTAACATTATTATTTTCTTTTTTTGTCATTTATAAATTCTTCATATATTTAGACAGTCTCTTATGCGCCGTTGGCATCTCTAACCTCTGATTAGATTATGGCTTTTTACGTCTCTTAAAAATGATCTCAGTTTTATGGGATTACATTTTTGCTTCTATAATATAATCCACAGTTTTGCTTTCCAACCTTGCATTGGCCTTAATTACTTCCTTTATACAAAGAGTCCTCCCCTCCCCCTTCTTTCATAGAGCTACTCTTTTTTTATTTTATTTTTATTTTTATTTTTATTTTTTTTTTGTGTGTCTCAAAGGCCTCCAGATTCTCAAACTTCAAGCAAACAATATTGGTAACCTATGATGTATAAGGCATAAATGGAAATAGCTAGTAAAATTCTCTAAAACAATAGAATTTTATACTGGAATGAAGATATTTCAATACCTTTTTGCCACTTCCATTAAAGTATTGTACAAATGGTCATTGAAACATTTGTTGACCATGTTATCATTAAAATATTACTCATATTATCATTCTATGAAATCTCTAATTTATTTTCTTGTTATAATATGGGAGTAGTGTTGAACGAATGATAAGTCGTAGTGTTATGTTGATGGAAGCAAGAACTTAGTACTCTTTGTCATTATCATTCCAATAACATATAATCTCAAAATTCATAGGTTCAAAAGTTTATGCATTGCCTCAAGAAAATGAATATTAGAGGCAAAAAGGTTATTTTGCTGTGCCATTGCAACTAGTTACCATTTCTTATTGGGTCAACTTGTTATCATATGGTCTTGTTGGGATAACTGGTTTATTATCATTTTAGGGGGGTTTCCTATTTCATTAGAGCTCCTGGGTCACTGATGGCATCGCCAGAGACGTTTGAAGTGATCACAACTTCCTCGGAGACTAATGGGTTATCGGATTCACCAGAAATGGTAGAGAAAGCGAGCGTTTCAGAGGGGAATTTCGATAAGGGTAGCCTTGAGAAAGACTTGATCAATGGGGTAAAGAGGAGCGGTAAAGGGATAAAAAGCGTTTCGGGGAAGGATTGGTGGTGGAGGCAAGGTAATGGGGTGGTAGAGAGAGGGAAAGTGAAAGATTATGTGATGGATTGGATTAGCACTGAGATAAAGAAAGAGAGACCCAATAGTGATTGGATTGCAGCTTCTTCGAGCTGTGTAACTAGTGGCAAGTTGGATAAAAAGAAGAGTAAGAAGAGATTGGAATGGTGGGTTTCATTGGATGAAGAGAAGGAACAGAATGTGAAAAAAATTAAGAAGGAGAAGAGGAAGCTAGTGAGAGAGTGGTGGAGAGAGGAATATTGTGAAGAGTTTGCGAGGAAAAATAATAATAATAAGAAGAATAAGCAAGAATCGGGGATGTACAGTGATGATAATGGTGTGGATGATTGGTGGCCTAGGGATGAGGAATCATATGTTGAGAAGAAGAAGAAGAAAAAGAAAAAGAGGATGAGTAGGAGTAGTCGTGGTAGTGTGGATTGGTGGTTGGATGGGCTTAGTGGTGAGCTATAGAGAGCTCGTCACAATAGCCATGATTTTGTGAGTGGAGAAATTCCTAAGAGTGGTGGTATTAGTAGCGCACCCAATATGAGAGGAACTGTTTGTTACAGGCGAGTCAGATCCACCCCAATTACCTACTGAATTTTACCTTTCTCATTCATTGCACTTCCTGATAAGTGCTTAAATATTCTTATTTAAACCCCTTAATTTGCATTTGTTAAGTTCCTAGTTGGTGTTATTTCATGTTATTTTATGTCTTTTCTGTGGTTTTCTAGGTTTTTGAAAAAAATTGAGCATTATCTGGCTTAGAGAACAAATCTGGAAGAACTTGAAGCTGCTTAGTGCGATCGAGCACAGCGAGTTGCGATCGAGTGCAACAGAGCTCAAGTGCCTAAGCCAATGATTGAGCAAGAAGAAAGCTCGAGCGCACCAGTCTGTGATCGAGCGCACACGTGCATTAGTGAATAGTAAAACGACAGAACCTATTTTAGAAAGTAGCGGTAGGGTTTTCTTTTACGAGTTTAAGGTTTCCAGATGTCCCTAAACCTTATAAATAGGCTTGTAAACACATAAATAAGAGAGCTTTTGGGGAGAGATTTTGGAGATGAATTGACGACTCTTCTCCATAGTATTTTCGGGTTTCTTCTTCCCTTTATTTTATTTTATGAAAATGTTTAGCATCAAACTCATGTGTAACTAATTTGCTAGTAAGGACTTGATTGAAGCCCTGGATATGTTTACTCAATAATTCAATATTGGTGCCTTTGCGATAGTTATATTGTGATGCTTAACTTGATTAACACCTGTTTTGTTTAATTCCTCAACATATGCATGTGGTATGGACTAGTTAGTTAAATCAATTTGGATGATCGAGTCCTGGGTTTAACAATAGTAACAAAAGAAATCCACACCGGGTTCTTAGGTTAATCAACATGGGAAACCGAGAGTATACACCATGCCGTAGGTCTCGTGTGTTTGTCGATTTTCACATATATTATGCTTTCTTAAAGAACAACTTAGTATACACAATGTTAAATCCTTTAAGAAAGAAAAGAGTTGGAGTATACACTATGCCTAATCTGTTGCTTAGGGAAATCAATAGCTTAATGAGTATACACGATGCCCTTAGGTTAACAAACATTAGGTATTCATGATGTGATTAAAATATTGGCATATTGTTTTGTTGTGGTAGCATGATTAGTGGTGGATATCAAGTCCCTATGCTTTTATCATTATCGATTCAAACTCAATATTTATTTTTATCATTTTATATTACGAAATTAATTCTAAAGCAAAATTTACCAATCCCTGTGGAGATGATTTCGCATTTGCACACTATACTACTATGTTGACCTTGTGCACTTGCAAGTAAAACCGTTCAATTATTTTGCCTAATAATTTAGGTAGATTAATGCACAACAAGTTTTTGTCGCCGTTGCCGAGGATTGCTCTAAATTTTTTTTTAGAATTATTTTGCGTTTAGTTTTCTATTTCTGTTATGTTTATTTTTATCAAAAACTTATTTTTTTTTGCCTTTTTGTTTTTCTGTTTTTTGTTTTAGGTTCTGGCCTTGCGATTGAGCGCACGTCCATTGTGATCGAGTGCTGTTCTTGGAGTGATCGAGCGCAAGTCCAGCAGTACTGAAACTACTAAACTGAAAATTTCAGTTGATTCATGCAAGGGCTTCGATCCAGGAATCCAACCATTTTTCCACTCGATATAAAGATTAAGCGGACCATTTGACAGAGGCCTAGAGACAACGTTGAGGAGGAAGAAGAAGAATTCCAGGGAAAAGCACCAATGGCGAAACAACTTGACAACCAACCCGCCACCAGAGCAAAGACCCATGAAACAATCCTTCATCCCACGGAACCTCAACCAGCCCTCATGCATTGTTTATCAACCTGAAGAAGAAGGCAATTATTACATATCTTCGCTGATACTCAATGCTTTAACTCATTTCAGGGGTACACCTGCTGAGGATCCACACTTGCACCTTCGGGAATTCTTTTATCTCTGCAAGTTCTAGCACATCCGGGGCCTAGATCAAGAGGGAATAAGGTTAATTCTTTTCCCTTTTTCATTAAAAGATAATGCTAAGTTGTGGTACAATTCATTGCCTGTAGTGTCTATCCATACTTGGGAAGAGCTATCCAGTAGGTTACTAAAGAAATTTTTCCCAGCACAAAAGACAAGACAGATGAGGAAGGAGATTCAATCTTTCCAACAAAAGGATGAAAACCTTTTCTTTGAAGCATGAGAACACTTTAATGAGCTGCTACTCAAATGTCCACATCACAATCTACCTCAAGATGAACTGGTACAAGCTTTCTATGAAGGTTTTAGTGACATAAATAAAGGTATTGTGGATTTAGGTTGTGGAGGTGTGCTAATGGAAAAGAGCAGTGAATAAGCTATGGAGCTGTTTGAGACATTAAGTGAACACACCTAACAATTCTCATCCAAAGGTAGACAAGGAGTTAAGAGCAAGGGTATGTATGAGGTGACCTTAAACGGTGGATCTTTAAATCAGATGGCTGCTGTGGAAAGAAAGCTAGATATGCTTGTAAAAGCCATGACTGCTCAGAACATCTCACCTAGTCCACAAGCTACACAACTCCAGGTATATAATATATGTTCACATTTTGATCACACTACTGAAACTTGCCATTTGTATTCATTTGCAGATTCAGAGCGAGCAAACTATGTGGGACCGAACAACTATCCTCCCAAGAATAATCCATATACAAATTCCTAAAATCTTGGATGGCAAAACCACCCCAAATTTTCATGGAATAACAATCAGAATGCCCTGAACCTTCAAAGGCAGCAAAAGAACTCCCAACCAACAACCCAATCAGTTCCGGAATCAAAGAAAAGTGATATAGAGAGTCTTTTAAGGCAATTGGCCACTCAACAACTGATGACTTCACAAGATCAGTTTATGGCAGAAAAAAGACAATTTCGGACTGAGCAAAGACAAATCAATGCAAAGTATGAGCAAGCTATTCAAAGACTGGAAGTACAAGTGGGGCAATTGGCTAAGGAGTTGAGTAGAAGAAAGCAGGGTGAATTTCTAGCCCAAACACTACCTAATCCAGGAGGACACCAGCAACTGAAGGCTATTATAACTCTCAGAAATGGTAAGATCATAAGAACCGATGAGCCTACACAAGCATCTCCAATTAAAACATCCACATCAAAGGTAAGTGAAATGGAGAAGGTGAATGCACCACCCTTCCCTTATAGGTTAGTAAAGCTAAAGAAAGAAAGTAAATTGTTTGATATCTTTGAAACTTTGAGAAAAGTAGCAATTAATATTCCTTTATTAGATGCAATTCAACAAATTCCTACATATACTAAATTTTTTAAAGATTGTTGCACTAATAAAAAGAAGTTTCAGGAGCATGAAACAATGGCTTTAACTGAAGAGGTAAGTGCGGTGTTATTAAGAAAACTATCACCAAAGCTAAAAGATCCAGGTAGTTTTACCATTTCTTGCAGGATAGGTGACCAGCTTTTTGAGCGTGCATTACTGGATTTAGGAGTGGGTGTCAATTTGCTGCCATACACTGTATTTGAAACACTAAGTTTGGGGGAGCTTCAACCAACTTCCATCACCTTGCAATTGGCAGATAGAAGCATCAAAAGATAAAGAGGTATTCTTGAGGATGTCTTGGTAAAGTTAGGAGAATTTATTTTACCTACTAATTTTATTGTATTAGATATGGAAGAATGTCCTATTCCATTACATTTGCCCATCATCTTAGGAAGACTCATTATGAGAACTGCTGATACAAAAATTTGTGTGAAAAATGGTATCGTAAGTAAGAAGGTAAATGGTGAGAAAATAGAATTCAAAATATTTGATGCATTAAAATTACCCCAAGATGATATGGAATGTTTTAATGTATGTATGATGTAAGGTATTGTTGAGCAAGCTTTTCAGGTCCAGCACATTAATCCCTTGGAAACCACCTTAACCCATAGTTTCAAAAGATCGGATATTAAGTCTGCATCTGAAGATGTTAGTGATGAGATCTTTGAAGTTGTGCACCTCCTTGAGGCCTTTCCAATGCAGACAAGATCGGGTGATAAGAGGAAGTTGCATATGAATGAGCTGGGAGAATTGAGGCATGCTGCATATAAGAACACCAAGCTCTATAAGTAAAGAACCAAAGCCTATCATGATAAATAGCTGGTTAGGAAGGAGGTTCATGGTTCCGACAACACTCAGGCATTCACGGTGAATGGACATAGATTAAAGCCATACCTTGAAATCAATTTGCTACCAAGAGATGAAGATTTGGCACTCTAATCTGTCCAGTATGCAGCCGCACCAAGAGCACTTGAGCCACAGGTGGTGGAATTTAAGTGCTCCCTTTCAAAAGAGTAGCACTGAAGCTACTGTAGAGAGCGTTGAGCAGTCTAGGCTTTGAGAAACATGTAGCTCAAGCACCTCTATTGAGGTCAGTGGTACTGAGGCCACTGCGTACGGTACACTTTTATTTATTTTTGTGTATTGTTTTTCATTATTATTAACTTTTTTATTTTATTTCTTTAATTAATTTAGTGAGTCAGTACATAGGTGTGGCATTCTATCCTTGCGATCGAGCGCACTCCACAGTGCGCTTGAGCACAATCTCGCCATGCGCCCAATGGCGCGTTAGCGCATCCACATGCACACACCTGAGCACTAGTGTGATCGAGTGCACTTCACAGTGCAATCGAGTGCACTCGGGACAGAGAGTTATGTGCCTATTTTAGGTAATTTTGTTTTTCCCTCACATTCACTCTCACTCTCTGCACTCTCTTGCACTCACCACTGCACTTGCACTCTCTGCACTCATAGCACAGCTACCACCACACGACCGACCACCCCACGCTGTCGTCCCCACCCCCTCACCGCTAACAGGTGATCACCAATTCCCTTCACCACAACAGATAGTCACTCCTCATATCTCTTATTTTCGGTTGTGTTTAAATTCATTGTTGTGTTGAGACTTCAATCTATATAATTTATTTGTTCTTGTGTTCTATGGATTGTTTTTAATTACATTACAGGAGGTTGGAAACCTTTTGGATAGTTGTGCCACCACTCGGTTTCCAAGTCGCCCACCACCTATTCGGCACAAATCCTGACTAACATACCACATAGTGCGATCGAGCACAATAAGTTTGTGATCGAGCGCAAAAACAGAGTGCGATCAAGCACACTTTATTGCGATCGAGCACACCACTGTTGTAGATTGTGTCCAGAATGCCTAAACACACTGCCTCCACGTCCCACGCTTCGAGAAGCCATACACAATCTTCCCGACCCACTTTTGAGTGGTGGGAGATCTTGTTCGAAACCATATTAAACATAGACGGTGACTTTGAAAGCTTTGAAGCCACTTAATGAGCTGTTCAAGAGTACAAACACCGTGGTTTGAAAAGATTGTTCCATCCTATCAGCTCTACTGCCTACACCAGACTCGTTGTTCAGTTCTTTGAGAACCTCTCATTCGCCTGCAATAAGCCGGGTGTCTTACCCTCATCTGTTCAAGGCAAGTACATTGACTTAACATCCTCAGATATAACTGCTGCCCTCAAATGCAATGATGAATATCCACCTGAAGGCACCCAGTTGGACGAGCAGCCAGAGTCCTTTTCCATTTTCGCCATCATTGAGGACATGTGTGCTGGGCAGTATACAAATAGGCACAACAATGCTGGCAGCTGATCCAAGTTACCTCCACAACTCTGGCTTGTGGATTCTATTCTATAGTGCAATGTGTGCCCATTAGGACACAAGACTCAGAGGCGTGACCAGTTCCTCTAAGCACTGTAAATCTTTCACAGAGGCTACTAGTACTCAATACCTGCGATCATTTGGAGCCAGATTCATAAGTTCTGGGACCACGTCCATGCACGCCAGGTCACCACTACTAATGTATGGGGGCTCCCGTTCCCATTCTTCCTTACTTACATTTTCAAGAAGAAGGAAATTAAGGGCTCCTCCATGAATGGGCCAGTCAGGGAGCACCCATTCTTTGGCAAGAATCAATGAACTTAGAGCCAATCACATATGCTTAGAAGACTTTGGGGGCTTGCACCTGCTACTAAGAGGGTAAAAGACGATGGAGGCCGAGGACCCAGCATCTAGCCAGACTTGGGAGGAGGACCATGGTGATATGGGACCCATAGAGTACCAGCACATCCATGATGAGATGTCCTCCTTTCGATATGAGCTAGTTGATATTCGACGGGAGGATCGGGAGTCTACATGCCTAGTTCATCAGCGCATAGATAGTTTGGAAGCACTCTTTAAGAGGCAAAAAGCAATGCTCCAGGTCATTCTAAACCGATTACCTCCCACCTCAGGAGCCTCATCTTCAGCACCACATGGAGGCCAGCAGTTAGAGAGAGGTGCACCGTCTGGCTGAAGACGTAAAACTTAGCGCTCATGGGAGGCACCCCACAGCATATCCTTTTGTTTTTATTGTTTTCCATATTTCTTTTACTGTTTATTTTTAGAATTTTTTGTTTTCCAGTAGTATTTTAGTATTTCTTTTTTAGGGACAATGTGTGCATCAGTTCAAGTTTGGGGGTGTGCTATAAGCCATGCCAATCAAGCTAGTTCTCCATCTCCCAGGTCAACTCTTGCCATTATTTTTACACATTGCGGACAATGTGTAATTTAAGTTTGGGGTATGGGAGACACATTCACACACTTTGTCCCAGTTTTTTTTATTATTATTATTGTCTAAAAGATAAATGCATGTTCATGTTGTTTTGAATTTTGGTTATTCTTAACAAATACTGTGATATGATTTCATTAGTAAGCTTAAAAATCCTTAACACATGATCTAATAATAGAGTTTTAAAGTTTAGTTACTTACTTTAGGCATTTAAGAACTCATGTTTTGATCTAATCTAACATGAGCATAATAGTACATAATTGTGTGAGGTATGATATATGATTTTAATGTGTATGTTTCCATGGCTTAACTGAACCGGATGACTTGTTAAATGAACATTTAGGCATAGAAAAGTAGAAAAAAAATTTTTGCACAAAAAGAGTAAAATGCTCATTATGATCATTAAAAAACTTTCCACTGAGTAACTGGACCTCTTACCTCAGTAAGCAGTGAGTGTTCACGTCAAAAGGTGGGAATTTTACTTCGTAGCATTCAGGTCAGTTTAGTTTCGTAGCCTTTTTTACTTGTGTTAGTAAGTCCTTATGGGTGTCTTTACACCTAATGCCCTAAAACCATCTGGTTTGGGAGTCATTGACTCAACACTCGCTACATGGGTCAATTAGAAAGCTTAAGGGAACTAAACATTGCAAAGTCTCATAATAAAGAAAGAAAGAAATAAAACTATGCCATTATTGATCATTTTGATGGGAAATTCGGTGAATCTTGAGACATGGAGACATTACACATTGAAGTTATTTGGAAGCTTCATTTTTATATGCTAGTTCACTTTACACTGAGTCGGACTTGTGATGCCTTAGCCAGCCTCTTGTAAGTAATTAGATTTTAAAACCTCTATTCATTGCGAAGATGAATTTGTATTTTAAGCTTGCTCATGAATGGATATCATGGTTTTGTGTGTAATTTAAATTTTCGGATACCATGAATGATGGATTTATCTTCATGTTATTTGTTTTTCATTTAGTTTTTAGTTTCGTAATGCTAAGGGATTAGCAATATGTAAGTCTGGGGGTGTGATAAGTCTTAAATATTTATATTTAAACCCCTTAATTTACATTTGTTAAGTTCTTAGTTGGCATTATTTCATGCTATTTGATGTATTTTCTGTGTTTTCTATGGTTTTCTAGGTTTTTGAAGAAAATTGAGCATTATTTAGCTTAGAGAACAAATATGGAAGAACTGGAAGCCGCTTAGTGCGATCGAGCACAACGACTTGTGATCGAGTGCAACAGCACTCAAGCGCCCAAATCAATGATCGAGCGCACTAGCACTCGCTCGCGCAAGAAGAAGGTGTGCTCGAGCATACCAGTCTGTGATCAAGCACACACGTGCATTAGAGAATAGTAAAACGACAGAACCTATTTTGAAAAGTAGGGGTAGGGTTTTGTTTTACGAGTTTAGGGTTTCCAGATGTCCCTAAACCTTATAAATAGGCTTGTAAACACGGAAATAAGAGAGCTTCCAGGGAGAGAGATTTTGGAGACGAATTGATGACTCTTCTCCATAGTATTTTTGGGTTTCTTCTTCCCTTTATTTTATTTTATGAAGATATTTAGTATGAAACTCATGTGTAACTAATTTGCTAGTAAGGGCTTGATTGAAACCTTGATTATGTTTACTCAATAATTCAATATTGGCGCCTTTGCGATAGTTATATTGTGTTGCTTAACTTGATTAATGCCTGTTTTCTTGAATTCCTCATTTGTGTTTGCCTGATCAACATATGCATGTGGTATGGACTAATTAGTTAAATCAATTTGGATGACTGAGTCTTGGGTTTAACAATAGTAACAAAAGAAATCCACGCTGGTTCTTGGGTTAATCAACATGGCAAACCGATAGTATACACCATGCCCTAGGTCTCGTGTGTTTGTCGATTTCCACAGATATTATGCTTTCTTAGAGAACAACTTAGTATACACCATGCTAAATCCTTTAAGAAAGAAAAGAGTTAGAGTATACACCATGCCTAATTCGTTTCTTAGGGAAATCAATAGCTTAAGGAGTATACACGATGCCATTCGGTTGATAAACATTAGGTATTCATGACATAATTAAAGCATTGGCATATTGTTTTGTTCTGGTAGCATGATTAGTGGTGGATATCAAGTCCCTACGCTTTTATCTTTATCAATTCAAACTTAATATTTATTTCTGTCATTTTATATTACGAAATTAATTCTAAAGCAAAATTTACCAATCCCTATGGAGATGATCTCGCATTTGTACACTATACTACTATGTTGACCTTGTACACTTGCAAGTCAAACCGTTCAATTGTTTGCCTAATAATTTAGGTAGATTATTGCACAACACTTCCCCTTTAAGTAACAGAAGAAGGGTCGGTGAGTTTTTAATGTCCAATTGCGATTTTATATATATTGGTGTAAAAAGATTATACTGGCATTTTAGCAAGTTGTTTTTTGGCTTGTAAAAAACTGAATGCTACTGCCATAATTGCTTTGTTGATTAACTTGTTTATTGAAATATTTGCTCGAGTGTTAATTAATGTGCATATGATTGCTTTATGCTTCACCATGTATTCTAGCTACTATATGAGTCTTTCTGCTATTTGCTAGTATGGTCTTCAGATTTAGCCTTTGTAAATGGCTTAGGGATTAGAATGTTTGAGAGAGTAAGGGCTGAAAGGCCCATGTGTGTACTTATCTTGGGTTTAGGCCAATTTGCATTGTTAAACACTTTATATTTTATGTGGGGAGCAGCATGAGAGTCACAAAATAGTTGTCAAAACTTTTGAAAACTTTATATTTTCTCTGTTCATATTTATTTTCCCCAAAATTATCTTTGTAAAGTGTTATATATGCAATGTTCCTCTCTACCGACAGTGTAATATTTTCGTACTTGGAACCTCCTTTATTAGACCAACTAATGGGAAAGGGTCGATGCTTGAATATTATGCATTCAAGTGGAAACTTGAATTCTCAGCTGTAACCTGAGTCCAGACAAGAACCATGTGCATCCTTTAGTACACAAACATATGAATCCGCTGGAACACAACCTCATAATCAGGCCTAACCTCTACACAATCAAGAACCACAGCCCCAGCCTCAGCTCGAGCAGCCTTCATCATCAGGTATACAAAAATTCTCCATGATATTTCTTTAGCAAATGGGTGCATTCATATACATAGGCTGAAATATTAATTCTTCTATGATTGATGAAACATGAAAATAGCAGCAATAGAGAAAAGTAAAAAAGAAAACATGGAGAGATTCATGATCTAGAATTTGCAGAAGAGACAGCTAATAGGAGATCACTTCCTAGCTAGTTTCTTATAGTTGGCTTTAATTATGTCTATATAGTACACAACTTGACCCAATAGAATTAAGGATTTTTACTAAATAACTTGAAAACTTGACAAGTAAACTATACAATTAAAAAACTTTAATTTGCTATTAACCAATTTTTATTAATCTTTTCCTAAGTATCTTGTATTTGTTTAAGCAGATGCCCCTCACAAGCATAGAAAGACACGTGGTCCCACATGCATGGCTAACGTGTGGGATTTGGTAGAAGATTAGAAAATTCATGTCCATGTAAATGCAAATGGTCAGTCAGTTGGGGATGACACAGGAATACTTAATCAATTTATTGTTACCATGGTTAGAATGACTCATTTTGCACCAATCAACCAAGAATCATGGGTTTATATGCCATTGGTAAATAATAAGGAAATGTGGAAGATCATTGTGGTATAAATAACTAAGTGTGTTCTAATTTTACTTAATTTTTCTTCCGTTTGATGATTTGCTACTTATCAAAAAAATTGATGATTTCCTAATGTTATTGTTTGATTGTAGGCAAAATTCACATTTGATACATTCCTACCATCAATAAAGAAGCATTTTGTGGGTATTATGGGTGAAAAATGGATACAATTGAAAAATAAGACCAAGAAATGGTTTGATGAGTCCAAGATCGAAGATTAGAATATTGAGCAACTACCTGATCCTAGGGTAGATAAAGATCAATTTTGATTCTAAATTCAGTGTTGGAAATCTGAAAAAGCAAAAATATGACTTATAACATATTTGTTTTTATAAAGTGACTTTTACTTGAGATATTTTTAATCGTTTAGTGATGATTAGCATATGTAATTACTTGTGTTTTGCATTCACTGGAAATAAGTTAGAAAAACAAAGAAAACCGTCACAAAATTGATGACCCACATTGCATTGGCACAAAATCATTTCCGAGATTAATTCAAGAAAAGGTGACTGTATATATATAATTCCAGTGTCATTTAGAAAATAAGATTTATGATGTGTTGGTTGTTTTTTTTTACAACAATTGTTATTATAGATTGTGAAGAACAATAAGCAAACTCTCTCACGTGCAGAAGTTTATATTCTAAGTCGTACGTGTACCGATGGAAGTGCGTGAGTAAGAAAGCAGTACAAAACATGGTTTGTACTTTGATCATCTACTTTGGTACTTATTACTTATTATCCTATTAAGCGAATTGGGTATATACAAGTTTCTTCTTATTTCTGTTTACTAGTTATTTACTTTCGCACATTAGTACCTTACACCAATTGATATTGTTTTTTATTTTTAATTTTGTAAATCTCAAGAATGAATGAAGAAGTATATGAATGAGTCTGGTAGTTCACAAACTTCACATTCAAACCCCTCTTGGAAGGATGATTTGCTTTCTTAAGTAAAAGGACTAGGAAAAAAAGGCTGTGGTAGCTGTTTGAGAAAGATCACCACATCTTTTAACGATCCTAATACTTCATCATCTCAGCCATTTGACTATGCAGAAGTTGGGAGGTTACAGGGAGTAATTCATAGCTTGAATCAGTGATACATATAATGTTTTGTCGTGAGAACATTGATGATATTATAATGGAAGCAAACAACTCAGACGAAGAGGTATGACTCATTTCTTACCTTGGAAATATAATTCATTCACTGCAATTTGTTTATCCAATTTGAATGTGTGTTTTTTAATTATTTTCGTTGTGTTCTACTTAATTTAAAGGCATTGAATAAAATTTTTTTTTTATAACTTCATTGAATAAAATAGTTAGAGTATGATTCTAAGTGATATGACAAAATGGTACAATTTCTTTTATTTTTAACAAGCTCTTGATGCAAATAGTGTTCAAAACAACTCACATGTAGTAAATTCATGTTTTCATGTGGAAGTCGTCAAATTGATGAGAATGAAGAAGGTAAGTGTACAGCTCGAAGTCATACATTTAATGTAATGCATGATCATAGATATTAATTATATAGTTGTGGGTTGTCCTTGTTTTTAATTCTTTGGGGATGTAAGGAGGCCTAATCTATGACAATTGGTTATATGTAAGTGTTATGCTTGAACTTCTTTAGTCAATTTAGTGAAGATCTATACATCAGAATTGCTTGTTCTGGGCATGGAATTTTCAATCTTATCCTCTGATAGAAATCTGGTCCATAAGTGGTAGTTGACATGCTACTGGATATTTTAGCCTGCCTTGAGGAAAACATATGCTCCTTGATTTTTGTTTTTCTAGCTTCTGATCTTGCTGAGTGAGTTTTTTTTTTAGGTTAAGGGGACATCAATATTGCACCTGGGAAGATCTTGAGCTAAAACTGACTGAGCTAGTAGGGTGTATTTAGTAAGATAGAAAAATGAGAGAAAACAAAAGCATGTGTGATGAACTTTTACCAAAAAAAAAAAAAAAAAAACCAAAAGATCCAAAGCTAGAAGATAGACCTAAATCTTCAAATGGGCTATTGAAAGAAGACACAATTGAGATGTGATGGCTCTGCAAATGAGAATTAGGCCTAGCAAAAGGATTAAAGGTATCAAGGAAACCAAACTCAAAACAAGAATTCAAGCTCAAAACAGTGGTAGGAGTTGGCAAAGGAGAGCTAAAAGGAGTTGTGTCCCCATTTTTGGAGACTATGCTTGTTGGTGGCTCTTTGCTAGAGGGCCTAGATAGAAAATCTTGGAGTATAAAGTTAGGATTTAGAGGGTTGTAGAGCCTTGGGTCCCCTCTTACAGAGTGATGATCATGGAGAGAGGCAAGATTTATATCTTTCCAAACTTCATCCATGGTTTTGGCTCTTTGTTGGGTGTGGTTTTGAGGATTGTAAAGTGATAATAGTGAATTAGGTGATGAAGATGTTAATGAAGTTGATAAGACTCTGTTGAGACTCTTGGATTTGTTGTATACATTGCTCTCTTCACCATCTGTTGATGACAACATTGAAGAAAGTAAAAGAGATGTGCAAAAAACTCTTTTTAAAGCTCACTTTGAGAGAGGTAAAATTTTTGGGTGTATAGAATGAATGCCAACCGTTCATTAAAAGAGATATGCATCAAATCTTTTTAAGTCTCTTTTGATTAATGGTTGACATGCACTCGTGAAAATTGCACCCAAATATTTCTTTCTCGAGAAAAGAGTCATATTCTCTGTGCCATAATTTGGTGATGTTTGCCTTATGCCCCTCTAAGAGAGAGTGAGGGTTTAATGGGCTACCTTATGGTTGGGGTTGCGGGTAAAAAATGAGGGGATTGGTCCATATGGGTTGGGTGATAATTGGTCCACTGCTCTATTACTTTTACAAGCTTAATGCAAGGAGTGTAGTATCCTGTACTGTTTTTTCTTTTCTTTTTTTGCTAGTAAGTATAGTTCTAGTAGTAGTACAATATATTACTACTTGAAAAGGAGCAAACTCTCTCACGAAAAGATTTTTTGTTTTAGTCTAGTGTCAAGTCCTAACTGGACACCAATCCAACTCTCTTCTTTTTATTGAAAATTTTAAAGGAAAACAAATAAAATGAATTAGGGATGTAACACACTTTAAATTCTTCATAGTCAAAGTGACGCATGATGGGAAAGAAAATTTGTATCATTTTAAGATTTGTGAAATTTTGGGTTACTCATGGGATTTCTTTGTAAATATGCTTTTATAAGTAACAAGTACTAAAAGGGTAGGATTTTAGTTATTTTTATGTTCAATTTTTACGTTTCCAGCTATGATATTAAGTGGGATATGTTCTTTCTATTTGGGCATATACCATTTATTGTATTGAATCTTTTGTTGCTAGCTGTAAGAGGATGCATACAAATTGCAATCACCTCAAACTGTTTGTCATAAGGCAATATAGTTGATGGCTATGTTACCACGCATTCATGCTTGTGTTCGAATGACCCATTAGGTTTTATTACTTTTTCTCCATCTATTTTTTCTTATTTTTGGGTTGGAGTTGTATTTTAGTGATTAATTAGGTTTTATATATTTTCTCAATAGGACGATCTTGATTCAGAAGATACAAAACAGTTAAAGCATGTACTACTGCAACTTTTATGATTGAGTTTTTAAGATATAATGGATTTGTTTTTCAATTTCAAAGATGTTCTCTATAATATGTTAATGTTAGAATATATATTTAAGATGAAAGACAATATATGTTAGATTTCATCTTTAGAATTATTGCATAGTATATTTAGAAGAATGAAACTTCTTTGTTGTTGGAAATTACCTTGACAAGATGCCCAGCTGGTGATCTTCCAAGCACCCAAGTCTAAAATGACTTGTAAAGATTTGGAATCGGAAACAGGAACAGAAATCAAAGAAAGAAAGAAGACAAGTGATTTGTTATCGAGGTTCGGCAATAGCCTACATCCCCGTGAGTTCCTCTGAACTCTCTGTACTAAATAATGGTTCTTTTACAATTACAGCAACCCCTCTCCAAGAAGCTCAAGTTCTTGAAGAAACCAAGAAGAGAAGAAAGAAGATGATAAGAACTATTACAATGCTCTCTATCAATTCTATGTTACTCTCTCCTTACAACCAGCCTCTCTAAACTGAGTCCCTCGTGTGTTTTGTGTCTTTGCACTCTCACGCAATTCTCTCTTGTATGTCACAATGTGTCTATTGTAATCTCTCAATTAATTCTTATTAAGACTAAAGCTAGGTGACCCTTTATATAGCGCACCTACTTCTTGATCAATCTTAAGTGTCCACCCTTAGATCTTGATGACCAATCAACCATGGCCCTCCATCAATCCTAAGTGATGCTGTGTATTTTGGACTTGCACCCATGCACTTAACAAAAGGCTGAATCAAGTTAATCATGTGTGCATCAGTGTGCCTAGCACCTAGGCCTCCAACAGGGTGTGCTGCGGCCTTGGGCAAAATACCTTTTCACCACTTTCTGGGAGCCGCAGCCTTGGGTAGGGGGCGCTGTGGCCTTGGCCTTCCTCTAGCATCCTCACTTACTGGGTGCCACGGCCTGGGAGGAGCACAGCTGCGGCGCACACTGATGCTGGACCTTTCAAAGCTGTGCTCACTTCTTTGTCTTCCTGAAAGGAGAGGTGTGCACACACCCAAAGTGAGGCGCACACTTGTGTGCACTCCTTTAACATGCTAAAATTCATTCTTCTATCTCTTGTTTAAACCTTAACCATGTTTAAACCTTAGACAAATACCAACAATCTCTACCTTTGTCTAAGCATTTAAACCCGAACCATTGTACAGAGAACTTCAGGATCCAAACTCATCTTGAGTCATCATATCAACCAACTCCAATCCTAAGTAGTCCAAGAAAATGATTGAACTTACTTAGAGGTAGAACTTTGGTGCCTAAATCCGCAGGATTTTCTTTCGTGGCTACCTTGTCCACATGGATGCATCCTTCCGTAACAGTTTCTAGGATGAAATAATACCGAACATCTATGTGCTTTGTCCTCTCATGGAACACTGGATTTTTACACAAGTGCAATGCACTTTGACTATCCGAATACACCACCACCTGCTCTTCCAGGACCCTCAACTCTTCCAACAACCCTTTGCGCCATATAGCCTCCTTAATGGCTTCCGTAGCCTCTATGTACTCAACCTCGGTTGTTGAGAGTGCTACCACCGGCTGTAACTGAGCCTTCCAACTTACACAACATCCGTTTAAGTTGAAGAAGTAGGAGGTAATTGATCTTCTTTTATCCCAGTCTACTCCATAGTCTGAATCTGCATAACCCTCAAGACAGATGGACTTACCCCTCTTCTCATAAATCAGCCCCACTTCTAGGCTTACCTTCAAGT
This sequence comes from Bretschneidera sinensis, assembly GCA_023935145.1. Lineage (NCBI taxonomy): Eukaryota > Viridiplantae > Streptophyta > Magnoliopsida > Brassicales > Akaniaceae > Bretschneidera > Bretschneidera sinensis. The sequence goes on from CM043705.1 coordinate 40,073,878, forward strand.
ACCTCAGCAACCACTTCATCCCAAGCCAATGCTCCTTTTCGAGATTACTTATAAACCTACTGAGGACACTTATTGCATGAGCAATATCTGGTCTAGTGCTTACCATGGTGAACATAACTGAACCAACCGCACTAGAGTATGGGACTTTTTCCATTTCCTTCTTCTCCGCCTCCGATCTCGGACATTGATTGCTGGAGAACTTGAAATGTCCAGCAAGGGGAACCTTCACTGGTTTGCTATCTTCCATAGAGAACTTAGATATCATCTTCTCTATATAGGAAATTTAAGAGATCTTCAATCTATTTCTCTCCCTTTCCCAGATGATACACATCCCAAGGATCTTCTGTAAATGGCCAAAATCCTTCATCTCAAACTCCTCACTGAGTTGAGCCTTCAATTTTCTTATCCTCTCCATGCTGCTCCCAACCAGCAACATATCATCAACATAGATGAGGATGATCACCACTTCCTCAACCTTCTGCCCCTTGTAGTACAAGCACGAATCATAGTAGCTCTTATTCCATTGCCGAGGTGATTGCTTCAGGCCATAGAGAGATTTCTTCAATTTGCACACCAACTCTCCCTGCCTTCCTTCTTCATAGCCTTTGGGTTGCCTCATGTAGATGGTTTTATCAAGCCCTTCATGTAAGAATGTTGTCTTCACATCCATTTGCTCGATTTCCCAATCAAATTGGACTACCATTGCCAATACTATCCGTATCGTCTTGTACTTCACAACCGGTGAGAAGATTTCGGTGAAATCTATGCCTTCTTTCTGTGTGAACCTCTTCGCCACCAGCCTAGCTTTATACCATGCTTCATCCCCTGGAGTATTCCCTTCTTTGATCTTGTAGACCGCAACTCTCTGTTTTTCTGGTTTGGGCACCAACTCCCAACAGTTGTTCTTCAGCAAAGAATCCATTACTTCCTCCCTAGCAAACTGCCACTTTGACGAATCCTTACACTCCATGGCTTCCATGTAAGTTTTTGGTTCACTCATCTCTCCTTCTATCCAAGGAGCTGCTACATTAGCATTTGCAAACCCAAATCTCAAAGGTGGTCTCACCATCCTCCTTTCTCGGTCCCTTGTGAGCTGGTAGTCATTCTGACTTGCTGCATCAACCTCTTCTAGTTCAGCCTCTTCTTGAGTTTCTTGAGCTTGGCCTTCATCAATGGGCTCTACCTGGTCCGAACCCTCTTGCCTTCCTTGCTCTACCTAGACTGAATTCTCCTTGATGTGATGCTCCACAAATTTCGGACTGGTTTGCTCACTAGCCCCTGCAGGGTTAGTTTTCTCCAAGTAGGGAAATAATAATTCATTAAAAATAACATCCCTACTTATTATAAGTTTCATGCCCTTCTTTTCTAAGGACCACAACCTATATCCCTTAACCCCATCACTATACCCTAGAAATACACATTTTCTAGACCTTAGGTTAAGTTTATCATCCTTTTGATGTGCAAATGCAGCACACCCAAAAATCCTAAGGTTGCTCAACTTAGGAGGTTTTCCACTCGACATCTCCATGGGAGTCTTGAGCTCTAAAGCTCAAGAGGGTGATCTATTTACCAAGTATGCAGCAGTAGACACAGCTTCCCCCCAAAAATATTTTGATAAACCGGATCGTATTAACATGCACCTAACTTTTTTCATCAGGGTTCTATTCATCCTCTTAGTAACTCCATTTTGCTGAGGGGTTTTTCCAACCGTTTTATGCCTTAGAATGCCATTTAATTCACATAATTTATCAAAATCCTTATTACAAAATTCTAAGCCATTATGGGTTCATAAAGCCTTAACTACCCTATCTGTTTGAGTCTCCAGCAACTTTTTCCACACAACAAATTTATTCAATGTATATGATTTATTTCTAAGAAAATAAACCCACAATTTTCTTGAATAATCATCAATTAAAGACAGAAAGTAAAAGTTACCTCCCTGTGTTGGTGCCCTTGCTAATCTCCAAAGGTCTGAATGAATGTAGTCAAGAATTCCCTTAGACTTGTGCACTCCGGTGTTGAAGCTGACCCGGTGTTGCTTCCCAAGAACGCAACACTCGCAAAAATCAAGTTTCTCTACTTTTTCTCCACCAAGTAGGCCATCCTTGCTAAGAACTTGCAGGCCATTTTCGCTCATGTGTCCCAAACAAGTTTGCCAAAGGGCTGCCCTATCCATCTCAGCCATCAAGCTTGCTGCTTAATCATTGATTTCTGTCTCTCCGATCATCTCATAGAGTCCATCCTTTATTGCTGCCTTGATCACTACCAAAGATCCCTTGGCCACCTTGATCTTTCCTCCCTCTACTTTGCATGTGTAGCCCATGGAATCTAGCTGCTCTAATGAGATCGAATTCCTCTTCAAATCCGAAAGATACCTCATATTTTATAGTAGCCTTGTGACTCCATCAAACATCCTCAACTGGATGTCTCTTATCCCTCTCACTTGGTAAGAATTGTCATTCCTAAGAAGACCCTTCCATCATTGATCTCCTTGAAATTTTTGAACCATTCCTTGTGAGGCCACATGTGATAAGTGCACCTAGAATCCAAAATCCACTTTTCATTGCCTTGGCTCCTGCTCACATTTGAGCACACAAAAAAAACGTCATCTTGTTGTTCTCTCTTGGTAACCGAAGCCTCTCCATTCTTGGTATGGCTTCCTCTCTCATCCCACAACCTCTTCTTGCAATCTTTCTTGAAATGGCCCTCCTTGTTGCAGTAAAAGCATCTCTTTCTTCCAAATCTTGATTTGGAATGAGATCTCCCATGGCTCTACCCTCTACCTCTTGATTTTTCCTGGTAGTTGCCATGAATGCTACTGCTATTTCGAGTTACTGGCCTTCTTCTTATGAACAACCCTTCCCCACTTGATGCCTCCCTACTATTGGCTTTGAAATCATTAGCCTTTATAGCATTGACCACAATTTTTTTGCTTAGTGTATCTCTTCCATATTCAATTGCATTAATTAAACTATAAAAACAATAAGGAAGAGATTTTAATAACATAAAAGCCAATTGTTCATTCGGGAATTTAATACTATAACTAGCCAAATCTTGAACTAGTTTATTAAAGACATCAAGATTATCTTGCAACTCCTTACTAGGATCCATTTTAAAAGCTAAGATTCTTTTAAGAAGATAAATCTTGTTAGGGAGAGTTTTGGTAAGAAATAACTCATCTAGTTTCTTCCATATGACAGCCGGATCTTCCGAGTCTCCGCACTCCCTTGTGACACTATCCGACATGTGCAAGAAAATGGTGCTGTAAGCCATCTTCTTCATCTCAATCCGTTAGTCCTTCGTGATACTTGTTGGAAAAGCATCATCTTCTCCAATAGCCAAGTCCACCTTCTGTTGCATAAGAACAGCCTTGATCTTCCGCTTCCACAGGGAAAAATCTCCCTTTCCATCAAACTTCTCAACAATGAAATTTAAAGCCATCTTTGCAGACAAGATCCCAGATTTATGCAATACCCACAAATGCTTTCTTCAACTTCAAGAACACAATCGAAGATGGATCTTAACACCGTTCTTGAATCACTCTCAAGAACACGATTTGATCTTAATCTTTACACCATTCTTGAATCACCCAAGAAGTTGATCTTTGATTCTTGGAGTCTTGACTCCGTCACCTTCTTGTTCTTGCTTTGATATCTTCTCACCAAAGCTCTGATACCACTGTTGGAAATCACCTTGACAAGATGCCCAGGTGGTGATCTTCCAAACACCTAATTCTAGAATGACTTGTAAAGATTTGGAATCAGAAACAGGAACAGAAATCAAAGAAAGAAAGAAGACAAGCGATTTGTTATCGAGGTTCGATAATAGCCTACGTCCCCGTGAGTTCCTCTGAACTCTTTGCACTAAATCAATAGTTCTTTTAAAATTACAGCAACCCCTCTCCAAGAAGCTCAAGTTCTTGAAGAAACCAAGAAGAGAAGAAAGAAGATGATAAGAACTATTACAATGCTCTCTATCAATTCTATGCTACTCTCTCTTTACAACCAGCCTCTCTATACTGAGTCCCTCTTGTGTTTTGTGTCTTTGCACTCTCACACAATGTGTCTCTTGTATGTCACAATGTGTCTCTTGTAATCTCTCAATTAATTCTTGTTAAGACTGAAGCTAGGTGACCCTTTATATAGTGCACCAACTTCTTGATCAATCTTGAGTGTCATTCTCCACCCTTAGATCTTGATGACTAATCAACCATTGCCCTCCATCAATCCTAAGTGATGCTGTGCATTTTTGACTTGCACCCACGCACTTAATAAAAGGCTGAATCAAGTTAATCATGTGTGCATCAGTGTGCCTAGCGCCTGGGCCTCCAACAGGGCGCGCTGCGGCCTTAGGCAAAACAACTTTTCACCACTTTCTAGGCGCTGAGGCCTTGGGTAAGGGGTGCCATGGCCTTGGCCTTGCTCCATCATCATCACTTACTGGGCGTTGCGGCCTGGGAGGAGCAAGGCTACGGCGCACATTGATGCTGGACCCTTCAAAGTTGTGCGCACTTCTTTGTCTTGCTGAAAGGAGAGGTGTGCACACACCCAAAGTGAGGTGCACACTTGTGTGCACTCCTTTAACATGCTGAAATTCATTCTTCCATCTCTTGTTTAAACCTTAACCATGTTTAAACCTTAGACAAATACCAACATTTATATAGTGTTTGTGTGATTGTTTATATAATAAAACAGGTAAACAAAACTGAAAAATCTAATTGAAACATTTACAGTGACCTTAGAGGAGCTATATTGAAGGTTTAGAAACTATAAGTAAAATATCTTTGAGCTATACTGATGGATTTTTTTTGTCAGTAAATCCTACATATAGTTACGGTTTTAAAACCGTCGGTATAGGTTTAGGGTCTATACTAACGGTTTTTATTCGTTAGTAAAAGCTACATATAATGACGATTATATAACCGTTGGTATAGATTTACGATCTATACTGATGGTTTTTATTCGTCAGTAAAACCTATATATAGTTATGGTTATACAACCGTCAGTATAGGTTTACGATCTATACTAACGGTTTTTATTCGTTAATAAAACTTACCTATAGTGACGGTTAAAGAACCGTCGGTGTAGATTCACCACCTATACCGATGGTTTTGGAAACCAAAAGTAAATCTCTTATGTCTATACCAATGGTCAAAAAACTATCGGTATATCCCTACAGCAATGTTACTTCCTGCAACGTGATGAGGGTTAAATATTGCATATTTAAGCCCTTAATTTATATTTGTTAAGCTCTTAGTTTGTATTATTTCACTTTATTTTATGTCTTTTCTGTATTTTTATAGGATTGTGGAGGAATGAAGCATTTTGGGAGATGTCAAGCTTCAAAGAGCTATCTTAGGATGCTTAGTGCGATCAATCGCACGAGACATGCGATCAAGCACACCTGCCTACGAATGAGCGCATGATCAACATCCCACATCGGTAAAAAATCTTTGCAGTGCGATCGAGCGCACCATGCTGCGATCAAGCGCATTCGGGCAGTATTCCACATCGAATTAGAAACCTATTGCACCCTGGGAATTCCCCTATAAAAGCAATCCAAGTGCCATTTTGGTGCAATCCAGTGGACGTCTACTAGCATTCTGGTGGATCCCGAAGGCTTTGCTACCACGAGGGGAAACGCCGCCCAACAGCGAGTGAAATTTCTCCCATGTATAGTCAGTTTTTAATTTACTGCTTTTGTTAGTTTTAAAGTTTAATGTTTAGAACTGTTATTTTGAACTATAGTTTCATGATTATGAGTGGCTAAAATCTTCAGCTAAGGTTGAAAATGAAGCCTCGCCGTTGTTTGGCATAAGATTTTCAGATTTGTTTATATAATTCTGATGTTTTTTTTAGTATAAATGTTCTGGTCAATTGTTTGAGTAAATTCTTATGATTGATAGTTTTTAAATTGTTCTATTGGATATTCCGTGTGTTTCATCTGATGGATACATCGAATCGTTTTTGATTAAATTGGATATCCTTTGTGATTTGTTAAAAGCGGATACATTGGATTGCTTTGGTTTAATTGGGATATTTGTTGTGATTTGTTTAAAGTTGGATTCATGGAATGTTTTGATAGATTATTTTTATAGAACATGAAAATATATGCTTTACTTTGGTGGGGTGGATTCAGAAACCTTAGTGTTTTTATCATTAGTTTTTAAATCAATTTAGTTTAGTTTATATTGTTTTGCAAAAGACAATTCAAAACTTGGAACTAGGTTAAAATAGGCTTAGTTTAGATAAAAATATTTTCACAACGCAATTCCTTGTGGATTCGACCTCGCACTTGCACAACACTATATTGCAAATGACTCATGCACTTACGAGTAATTTAAAACCCACAACAAGTTTTTGGCACCGTTCCCGAGGAGTTGTTTGGTTTGTGAAAATTAAATTTTTGTCTGAATTAGTTTTATTTTTCTACTAGTTAGTTAGCATTTTTTGTTTGGTTTTTTTTTTATTTTCGCAATTTTATTTTATTTTATTTGTTTCTATTTGCATTGGCCTATAAGAAATAAATAAAGAAATAAAAAATATTTTTACCAATTTTTGTTGGCTCATTTTATGAGTAGTGTGTTTTGTTGTTTTTCCACTTATTTTACTTTATTGTTATTTTGTTTCTGCCAGTTCATTTATTTTAGTGCTTATTGTGCGGTGTATGTTTGGTCAAAGATCCCTGAACTTAGAATTGACAAATTTAGATCTCGACTTAGAAAGAATTCTTAGGAGACAGAAGAGAGCACTAGTTGAAAGAGAGATAATTGAGATGGGAGAACATTATAGGAATGCAAATCAACCGGAGCATGTAGAGCAACCTAGAGCTTGGAATGTGGACTCCACTACATCCCTTAGGGATTTGTTCGCACCCTTTCTGAATAACTCATCTTCTTGCATAGTGTTACCACCTACCAATGCCACCCATTTTGATTTAAAGCCACATGTCATCCAACTCCTACCCTTATTTCATGGCTTAGATCTTTAAAATCCTTACAGTCATGTGAAGAAGTTCAAAGATATTTGTGCCACATTCAAGTTCCAGAACTTCTCTGAGGAGTCAGTCCATCTTCAACTTTTCCCTTTCTCACTTCACGATAGAGCTAGGGCATGGTTGGATTCCAACACGCCCGGGTCCATTACATCTTGGAAAAATCTGCTTAGTAAATTTTATCACAAGTTTTTCCCAATGTCTAGAGTGAATGAGTGCCGAAAAGAGATTAGTTCTTTCACTCAGGATGAGGATGAGAAGTTTTCTAAAAGCTGGGAGCGCCTCAAAGAGTTATTGATCAGATGCCCTCCACATGGATATGAGAAGTGGAGACTCGTTCAGTTCTTCTACCAAAGGTATACTCAACCCAACTGTAGCATGATCAAGTCTATGAATGGGGGGGCATTCTTAAGTCTGACGGGAGATGAAGCATATAAAGCATTGGACAAGTTATCCAATAACTCGCAGCAGTGGAATTTTTCAAGGTTTTGGGATAAGTCCACTCGTGCTCCCAAGAAAGGAGGCATCTATAAGATTAAGGAGGACATGGACTTGAGGATAAAGTTAGATGCTCTCACTAAGAAGATTGACACTCTCGCTGTGGGTCAGTTCATCAATGCTGCCAACACATTCAATGTTGATAGCTGTTCCATCTGTGCTAGTCCCATGCATTTAGCACAGAATTTTCTATCAATGCCAGCTTTTGCCAAGTATCCTATGGAACAAGTAAATGTTTTCAACGGCTATCGGAGGCAGTCAAATGGATCTTACTCCGAGACTTACAATCCAGGGTGGCGGAACCACCCTAATTTTTCATGGAAGCAGAACTAACCAATGAATTAGGGAGGAGCCCCTCATCATGCTCACAATCAATACCCTTTCGGATTTGCTTCACAAATTCCTAATCATGGTCGCTCAACCCATCCAGCACCATCACCTGCTTACCAAGCTCCCACTCAAACGCCAGCGCCGATTTCACAGTATCTAGAGGACACCCTTAAGGAGTTCGTGAAGATGACTGGCCAATCCATGAGCGAAGTGAGGAGTGCAACAATGGTAAAAACCCAAGCAATTGCCAAGCTAGAGAGTCAAATAGGGCAAATTGCAAGTCACTTGGGTGAAAGAGAGAAGGAAAAGTTCCCCAGTCAGCCCGTGCCCAACCTGAAAGGACAGTTTGTGGTTGGAAATTCATCAACTCCTACACAGAGGGAGGAACAAGTGCAATCGATTGTCACATTGAGGTCTGGGAGACAAGTGGACAATGGAGTGGAAGAGAACCCTGCTACGCAGCAAGGGCAAGGAAGTGGCAACGAGAAAAAGAGAGATGCTGAGCCATCTACAACCACACCTACTGTGGAGGATCCTCCTAGGTCATTTGTACCTAGATTGCCTTACCCTGAGAGATTACATGCGCCCAAGAAAGGAGGGAAGTATGAGAAAATTCTGGAGGTATTCAAGCAGGTCTAAATCAATATCCCATTTTTGGACACCATCCATCAAGTGCAGTCATATGCTAAGTTTTTAAAGGACTTGATCACTATCAAGAGGAGGACGAATGTCCCGAAAAAGGTATTTTTGACCGAGCAGGTTAACTCAATCCTTCAGTGCAAGCTACCCATCAAGTATAAAAATCTGGGGTGTCCTACCATCTCTTGCACAATAGGAATCAGCCAGATCGAGAGGGCTCTCTTGGATCTAGGAGCAAGTGTGAATCTTCTGCCTTACTCAGTTTATTTGCACTTAGGGTTAGGAGAACTGAAGCCCACAACTACGACCCTTCAATTGGCTAACAGGTCAGTGAAAATACCATGGGGAGTAGTTGAGGACGTTTTGATAAAAGTGGATAAGTTCTATTTCCCTATGGATTTCATTGTGCTTGACACAGAGCTGGTTCAGAATGTAGGGATTTAGATACTAGTTAATCTAGGGCAACCATTTTTAGCCACGGCTAATGCCCTGATCAATTGTAGGACAGGAGTGATGAAGATTTCCTTCGGGAATATGACAGTGGAGCTGAATATCTTTGATATCAGTAAGCAACCACTGGAATATGATAAAGTGAGAAATATATGCTTGATAGAGGAGATTCTTGACGAGACTGTGGATGAATCAAGCATTGAGGACCCACTGGAGGCATGCTTCGCTCAATTTGGAAAGGATTTGGATCTAGATAAGTTGCTCGAGCAAGTGAGTGCCATTTTGGAGTCTCCTCCTATGGAGAGCAATGAAACGGAGGAGACCGCAGCACCTGAACCCCTTAAGAAGGAGCTTAAGCCTTTACCGGATAATCTTAAGTATAAGTTCCTAGGTCCAGCAGATTCTTTGCCTGTGATTATAGCTTCAGATTTGGTTGAGGCTCAAGAGAAGAAATTATTAGATGTTTTAAAAGAGCACAAGGAAGCTATCGGCTGGACTATAGAGGATATTAAGGGAATTAGCCCCTCAGTGGTGATGCACAAGATACATTTGGAGGAGAATGCCAAGCTATCGAGGGAGCCACAAAGAAGGCTCAACCCAGCTATGCAAGAGGTTGTGAGGACAGAAGTAATTAAGCTGTAGGATGCATGGATCATTTATCAAATCTCTGATAGCAAGTGGATGAGCCCAATTCATGTCGTGCCTAAACGAGCTGGATTGACGGTGGTGAGAAATAATGATGACAAGTTGGTGCCAACTCGTGTTTAGTCAGGATAGAGAGTATGTATAGACTACCGCAAGTTGAATGTTGCCACAAGGAAGGATCATTTTTCATTTCTATTTATTGATCAGATGGTGGAGTGTTTGGCTGGGCACGAATATTATTGCTTTTTGGATGGTTATTTTGGACATAACCAGGTCCTGTGGACCCCAAAGATCAAGAGAAGACGATGTTTACATGTCCTTTCGGGACATTCACCTATTGTCGCATGCCTTTTGGGTTATGCAATGCACTCGCTACTTTTCAGTAATGCATGGTCAGCATATTCTCTGACACGGTAAAGCGGTTCTTAGAGATTTTCATGGATGACTTCTCTATTTTCGGTTCATTATTTGAGGAGTGCCTGCACCATCTCACTTTGGTTTTAGTGCGGTACAAAGAGAAGAACCTGGTGCTTAATTGGGAGAAGTGCCATTTTATGGTCAAGCAAGGTATTGTACTGGGGCATGTCGTATCTCATTAGGGGATTGAGGTCGACAAAGCGAAGGTGGACCTAATTTCCAATCTTCCATCCCCACATATAGTGAAGGAGGTTCGATCTTTTCTGGGCTATGCAGGCTTCTACAGGCGATTTATCCAGAATTTCAGTAAAATCGCTAGGCCTTTGTGCAATTTATTACTGAAGGATGCCCCATTTGTATTTGATGAAAACTGTAAGAAAGCATTTGGGGATCTGAAGAAGATTCCGACGTCCACACCCATTATTCAGCCACCCAACTGGGGTGTGCCTTTTGAGATTATGTGTGACGCATCAGATTATGCTGTTGGAGTTGTTTTGGGGCAGCGTGTTGATAAACTTCCCCATGTTATCTATTATGCAAATAAAACTCTAAACGATGCACAACTCAATTACTCTACCACTGAGAAGGAGTTGCTAGCAGTCATTTTTGCATTAGACAAGTTCAGATCTTACTTGTTAGGATCTAAAGTCATTATCTACTCAGATCATGCTACATTGAAGTATTTTTTCTCTAAAAAATATGCTAAATCTCATCTTATCTGATGGATCTTGTTACTTCAAGAGTTCGACATAGAGATTCGAGATAAGAAAGGTTTCGAAAACGTGGGGGTGAACCATTTGTCTAGATTGATTGTGGATTTCACTGAGGCTGCCACTTCCATTTCTAAGACCTTTCCTGATGAGCAATTGATGCACATTGCACACAATCCTGTGCCATGGTTTGCTGATATAGTGAACTATCTTGTCACCGGTCAAATGCCTTTACATTGGGGGCAACAAGATAAATCAATATTTTTGGCCATGGTAAAACATTTTTTCTGGAATGATCCTTACCTGTTCAAGTATTGTCCCGATCAGATCATTCAGAAGGTGTATTCTTGAGCAAGACCAATCTAATGTCATCACCTTTTGTCATGATCATGCTTGTGGAGGCCATTTCAATGCCTAAAAGACTGCTGCAAAAATCTTGCAGTGGGGATTCTATTGGCCCACCTTGTTTCGAGACTCTCACACCTACTATGTATCCTGTGAGCACTACCAAAAGCTAGAGAGTCTTTCTAGGAGGAATATGATGCCCCTCAATCTTATTCTGATTGTTGAGATTTTTGACGTGTGGGGCATTGATTTTATGGGACCTTTCCCAAACTCCTTTGGCTATCTATACATTCTAGTTGTTGTGGACTATCTGTCCAAATGGGTGGAGGCCGTTGCATGCAAGGCCAATGACCACCGAGTTGTGGTCCAGTTTTTGAAGGACACTATCTTTGCTCGTTTTGGTATACCTCGACCAATCATAAGTGATGGAAGTAAGCACTTCTGCAACCGGATTTTTGAGCAGTTGATGAAGAAGTATTTCATCACACACAAGGTTGCCACCCCGTATCACCCACAGATGAGTGGACAAGTGAAAATTTCCAATCGCGAGATCAAGTAAATTTTGGAGAAGACTGTGAACCCGAATAGAAAGGATTGGTCTTTGCGATTGAATGATGCACTGTGAGCATATCGAACAGCATTCAAAATGCCAATTGGCATGTCCCCATATCGTATTGTGTACAGAAAAGCCTGTCACCTTCCGGTTGAATTAGATTATAGAGCCTATTGGGCTATCAAGCAGCTGAACTTCAATTTTTCAAAGGCAGGCTCACAAAGGAAGCTCCAACTCAATGAATTAGAGGAGCTGCAGAATGATGCATACGATTGTGCACGGTCATACAAGGCACAAATGAAGAAGACTCATTACCAACACATTTTGAGACGAGCTTTTGAGCCGGGTCAAAAAGTTATTTTGTACAATTCATGCCTGCATCTTTTTCTAGGCAAACTCAAATCTCGATGGACAGGCCCATTTATTATTCGGTCGGGTTTTCCTCATGGGGCAATCAAGATTGAGGATCTAAAGAATGGTAACACTTTCAAGGTAAATTGATAGAGGTTAAAACCATTCTTGGAGCTAAGGAGTCCGGACATTGAGACGATCTTGTTAGAGGATCCTAGTTACTCAGATTGAGTGTCGTCTACTATGGAGGGTCTGGTTGAAGACGTTAAACTTAGCGCTCATGGGAGGCACCCCACAACATATCATTTTTGTTTACTTATTATTTGACATATATGTGATTAATGTTTGTTTCCTATATTTTTGTTTTCCAGTCTTTATTTTTCAGGGACAATGCGTACTTTAGTTCAAGTTTGGGGGTATGCTATGAGCTATACCAAGTCCAAATAGTTCTTCATATCCTAGGTCAGCTCTTTCCATATTATTCACACATTGAGGTCAATGTGTAATTTAAGTTTGGGGGTATGGGAGACACATTACACACACTTTGTCCTAATTTGTTGTTGTTTTTTCTTCATTAAAAAAAAATAAGAAGGTGAATGCATGCTCATGTTATTTTGAAATTTTAGTTGATCTAAACAAATATTGTGATGTGATTTCATTGGTGAGCTTAAAATTTTGAACACATGATTTGATGATAGAGTTTTAAAACTTTGTTACTTACTTTGGGTATTTGAGAATTCACATGTTTGAGCCAATCTAACATGAGCACATTAGCATATATTTGTGTGAGGTATGACATGTGATTTCAATGTGCATGTTTCCATGACTTAATTGAAACTGGATGACTTGTGGGATTAACACTTGGGCATAGAAAAGTATAAAAAAAGAAAGAAAAATAATGATCATTATCAATAAACTTTCCACTGAGTAACTGGACCTCTTACCTCAGTAAGCAGTGAGTGTTCACGTCAAAAGGTGGGAATTTTATTCATAATGATCATTACAAAACTTTCTGCTGAGTAATTGGACCTCTTGCCTCAGTAAGCAGGGAGTGTTCACGTCAAAAGGTGAGAATTTTGCTTTGTAGTATTAAGGCCAGTTTAGTTTCGTAGCCTTTTTGACTCGAGTTAGTAAGTCCTTAGGGGTGTCTTTACACCTAATGCCCTAAAACCATATGGTTTGGGAGTCAATGACTCAACACTCGCTACGTGGGTCAATTATAAAGCTTAAGGGAACTAATCATAGCAGAGCCTTATATACATAAAAAAAAGGTAAAATAAAACTATGCCATCATTGTTCATTCTGATGAGAAATCCTGTGAATCTTAAGACATGGAGACATTGTACATTGAAGTTATTTAGAAACCTCATCTGTATATGCTAATTCACTTTAAACTGATTCAAGCTTGTGATGTCTTTTTTGCCTCTTGTAAGTAATTAGGTTTTAAAATTCCTATTCATTGCAAAGATAGGTTATATTTTTTTTTAAGCTTGCTCATGAATGAATATCATGATTTTGAGTGCTCCTTAAATTTTTGGATACTATGAGTAATGAACTTATCTTTGTGTTCTTTGTTTTTTCTTTTAGTTTTTATTTTGTTTTGCTAAGGGACTAGCAAAATATAAGTTTGGGGGTATTTGATGTGGGTTAAATATTGCATATTTAAGCCCTTAATTTATATTTGTTAAGCTCTTAGTTTGTATTATCTCACTTTATTTTATGTCTTTTCTATGTTTTCTGTATTTTCTGTATTTTTATAGGTTTGTGGAGAAAATGAAGCATTTTGGGAGCTGATTACGCCCAAAGTATAACACGGTTATTGTAGTACGGCTTTGGGGTGTCGATTCCACAGGGAAACAAGTTAAGTACAAAGGAAAATGTGTGAACCTTAAAACGAACGATAAAAGTTAAACTCAAGATTTTTAAGCTTTGATGGTGAAATAATGTAAAGGAAAATTGCGTAAATGTAAATGAAATATAAATGAGAAATAACAAGGTTCCAGGAATCCTCCTTAGGTTTGTTCCCTATTTCCACTCTTGATTCAATTGATTTTATCTCGATTGCAAGTTTCAACTCCCAAACAAGCAATCGGAATATATTCAATCAAGCACATTTACAATTCTTATATAATTGCTACGAATTAATCATTGATTTTGGTTCATGCACACATGACCGATCTTAAAGATTATCAAGAAATGACAATATATCTTAAAAGACAATATCGCAATAATGGACAATCAATAAGATAAATCTACCGGAATCAATCACATCCAAGCAACCTCAATGGAGGAGAATGATGCAATCACCGGATTAAGAGAGTCTAAAAGAAGAAGAATAAGAAGTACATCTATCACATGAACTCAAATCTTCTTACTTAATCAATGAATAATTCATAAACAATATTTAACAATAAATCCATACAACTGAATCAAGAACAAGAAATAAAGAACAAGAAATCCCTAAAGATTCATCTCTTTCCCTTGTAAAATGATTAGTTGGCCATGGAAATCAAGGTGGAAGAACAATAAGGATGCTTTCCCCTTGATTTGGCCATGGAGTTCAAGGTGGAAGAACAATATGGATGTTCTCCCCTTGATTTGCAACCAAAGAAAACTTAGAAATAAAATGGAAGAATGCTGGATTTGGATCCCTTGAATCCTCTCTTTTTTCTCTCTTCCTTGCTTTCTCTCTTCAATACCCAGCTGCACACTCCATAAAGATATATTTATAGAGCATGAGGGGGGTGTTTTGGTCTTGGAGAATGTCATTTGCTTGCCCTAATCCGGTCAAGAGGCGAGTGGGCCGTGCTGTGCGCCTGGGCCTGCTGTGCGTCTGGGCCTGCTGTGCTGGCCTGAACTGTTTCCACTAAAACTGCCATAACTTTCTCTAGAAAAATCCTTTTTACGAACCGTAAAATTCTCCAGAAAATAGACTTCCGGATCTTTCTAAGCATATATGGCTCATCATCTGGTTCTTCCTACATCAATACAGTTTCATCTGCAAAGATGATTGATCTGTACGGGAAATTCTGGCAATTCAGTGAAACTTCTTCAGCTTGTATGCAGAAGTGCACACACTAGTGTGCCTACCCTTAACTTGCTCCAAAGTGATGCACACACTTGTGTGCAGTCTTTTAACTTACTGTACTTTATTACTCCAGCCTTAGTTTAGAGTTTAACCATCTTTGAATCATGTTTGGACACGTCTAAACCTTAGACAAAAACGAGCACCGACACCCAAGATCTTTTGGTGCTTTAAACATGGATCGCTTTATTATCTCTTTTGTACTCAAAGCACCTGAAAATGCATCGAATTAAGTCAATGATTTATGAATATCACTTTAGAGTTATCAACATGTAAAAGTGCGATTACGACCAAGATCAACCCTAAAATGTTAACAATTAAGTATTGTTTAGATGCATTTTATGACTCTCATCAGGAGCTGTCAAGCTTCAAAGAGCTATCTTAGGATGCTTAGTGCGATCAATCACACGAGACATGTGATCGAGCACACCTGCCTACGAACAAGCGTATGATCAACATCCCACATCGGTCAGAAATCTTTGCAGTGCGATCGAGTGCACAAGCGATCGATCGCACCATGCTGAGATCGAGCGCATTCGGGCAGTATCCCACATCGAATTAGAAACCTACTGCACTCCAGGAATTCCCCTATAAAAGCAATCCAAGTGCCATTTTGGTGCAATCCGGTGGACGTCTGCTAGCATTCTGGTGGATCCTGAAGGCTTTGCTACCACGAGGGGAAGCATCGCCCAACAACGAGTGGAATTTCTCCCATGTACAGTCAGTTTTTAATTTACTGCTTTTGTTATTTTTAAAGTTTAATGTTTAGCACTGTTATTGTGAACTTTAGTTTCATGATCACGAGTGGCTAAAATCTTCAGCTAAGGTTGAAGATGAAGCCTCACCGTTGTTTGGCATTAGATTTTCAGATTTGTTTATACAATTCTGATTTTTTTTAGTATAAATGTTCTGGTCAATTGTTTGAGTAAATTCTTATGACTGATAGTTTTTAAATTGTTCTGTTGGATATTCTGTGTGTTTAATTTGATGGATACATCGAATCGTTTTTGATTAAATTGGATATCCTTTGTGATTTGTTAAAAGTGGATACATTGGATTGTTTTGATTTAATTGAGATATTTGTTGTGATTTGTTTAAAGTTGGATTCATGGAGTGTTTTGATAGATTATTTTTATAGAACATGAAAATATATGCTTTACTTTGGTGGGGTGGATTCAAAAACCTTAGTGTTTTTATCATTAGTTTTTAAATCAATTTAGTTTAGTTTATATTTTTTTTGCAAAAGACAATTCAAAACTTGGAACTAGGTTAAAATATGCTTAGTTTAGATAAAAATATTTTCACAACGCAATTCCCTGTGGATTCGACCTCGCACTTGCACAACACTAAATTGCAAACGACTTGTGCGCTTGCGAGTAATTTAAAACTCACAACACAACGCTTTTCAAAACCTTTGGTATAGCCCAAAAGGGTCTATACCGATGGTTTTTATATCTTTATCAACAGATTCTGACCATTGGTATATATCAATTTTTTTGTAGAGCTAATAAAAACCAGGCATGTGGCCCATCAATAACTCTTGAGCGGTGAAGTAACCAGAGCTGGCTACGGAGATGTACGCACGACCAGGCCTCTTGACATGATGATGAGACAACTCTAAGGAAAGTCATTCCTCAAAGTACGAAGAGCCATCCATTATAAGGCTTGACGTACAACTGTCTCAGCCAAAAAGTTCCACACTTCGGAAGGTCATCCAAGGTACATGCCAACGCCTATAGAAAGGAGCTCCCACTTTTGAACCAAGAGGGCAAGAGGATAAGAAAAAGTGAGATATGCATATAGACATATATACACAAATGTGAGCAAGCCATAGAAGAACAAATAAAACTCAAACCCAGTCATACACTCCCTAAAAGTGGTAGAGTCCAGAGAGAACCCAAAGTATAGGGAGAAAACACTCAAGGAATAAAGAGAACTATCCTAGCTCTCTCTTCCTCCCAAATATCCCTTCACCTCTACATCCTTTCTTTATTTGCCTTAAAGAGTGTTTGCTGATTTGATCGTCAAACAGTCCTCTCTAGAGCATAAAAACTCCTAAATACTTCTTTTGCATGCTTTTAACATAAAAGAACCTTTTAATCCGGGACTTTCTCATTCGCAGTGATCTTCATCAAACTCCGTTGAAGGCCATCGAAGATCCGACATCATCATCCATTTTTTTGGCATCAACATATGTATGTGATGATACTTAATTTCCAACATGGATATGTATATGGGTCTCTATTTGATTTCAAGATATGAGGTTACGGTTGTTTGTTACCTTATGAATGAAAATCAAATGATGTTTAACCATCATAAAAAATATTTATCCATATAAAATAAAATAATGATTTATCTACTACTAGAGCCAAGAGAGTGAATCAGAGAATTAAAATTTTAATTACTCAATTCTTTCTATTAACAACTTCACTACTACAATAAAGGTATGAAAACTAAGTGTTGATGCCGAAAATCTGCTGCTGAGCTGGAGGTATAATATTCAACGGTCTGCATAAAGAAAAATAGGTGAACTAAATAGTCGCCAGAGAAAAAGGGGTGGTGCCTCCAATGACTCTTCGATGCCAATGTCAGTGTAAGGTTCTTAGGAGAATGGGGAGTTGGGATGCTAATGCTCTCAGTGATATGCTTGAAAATTGAAGATAGAATTAGACTCACATACCTTGGTCCTTTTATAGCAGTTCAGGGGTGAGTTTATCACGTGCTCGGGATGGCGTGATCCTAGAGATCCCGCTTCTCCGACGAATGGTCTAGTCGTGTGTTCAGGGATGGCCCAGTCCCTGAAATCACTCTTAGACTTTGGCGTGTGAGAAGTCTGTGAATGATTGTTTTGTCACTTGCTTGTCCATATGTTATCCAGTCATTGGCGGGAGTTGTTAGTGTCAGTTATTTGTGCGAGCATGTGCCGTTTGGTCACTGGAGAGAAATTGTCCACGTGTAATTAGACTATTGCAGAGTGAATTATTGGTTGTATTAGAGGCCCCCCACTTCTTTAAGTACATTTATATGCTTTAGGAAGTATAGTGGAACTTGACCTTTAAGACATTGGGTCGAGAACTTGTGCAGCAGTCAATATGCTTGACTTTGGAAACATTGGGTCGTGCATTTGAGCAGTAATCAATATGCTCGGTCTTGGAGAAGCTGGACCGAGCACTTGAGCAGTAGTCAATATACTCAGCCTTGAAGATGTTGGACTGAGCATTTGAGCAGCAGTCAATATGCTCGATCTTGAAGATGTTGGACCGAGTATTTGATCAGCAGTCAATACGTTCGACCTTGGAGACGTTAGGCTGAGCATTTGAGTAGCAGTCAATATGTTCAGCTTTAGAGACCTTGGACCAAGCATTTGAGCAGTAATCAATATGCTCGGCCTTGGAGATGTTGGACCAAGTATTTGAGCAATAGTCAATATGCTTAGCCTTGGAGACGTGGGACCGAGCATTTGAGCAGCAGTCAATATGCTCGGCCTTGAAGTCGTTGGACCGAGCATTTGAGAAGCAGTTAATATGCTCAGCCTTGGAGATGTTGAACTGAGCATTTAAGTAGTAGTCAATATGCTCGACCTTGGAGACGTTTGAACGACATTTGAGTAGCAGTCAATATGCTCGACCTTGGAAATGTTGGACTGAGCATTTGAGCAACAGTCAATATGCTCGGCTTTGGAGACCCTTTAATGAAGCATGGGCCTAAATGGCCTTTTGGGCATTGTAGATGATGTTTTTACTTTGGGTGCATGGTGGGTGCCCTTAGTTTGGGTCTATGAAAGACTTTTTACCTTTTAGGCCCAGGGAGACCCTTTTGTTTCAAGAGCGTGGGATGCTCTTTCATTTTGGGCTCATGGCAAGCCCGTGGAAGGTTCTTTCATCTTGGGCCAATGGGATGCTTTAGGTTATTTTTAGAGCATTAAATGTTGGGTTATTAAATGTTTTGAGCATGTGCTGTCATTTCGTGAAGAGTAATGGCGGTCTATGCTTTGATTGCATGCCTTCAGCAACCTTCGGGAGTGCAACCGCTTCTCGTTTATGTCAAACGTCAAGTCTCTTCAGCTGGGGAAACATTGGGGGCTATAACGACACCTTATTTATAAAAAAATGTCCTTGAAGAGTACACCCTCAGGACGACTGTGGTTGGATAAAGGGCCTGTGATGTCCTTTCGAGCCACAAAACTTATGAAATATATGTTTACTAGTAGCACATGAGGGTCGAGCTCAGGTTTTTTGACATAGAACTATGCTAGTTAGCGCCTAACACAGTGCACCTAATTATAGCCTTCATCTGTGTCTGCTTGGACGTGAAGGGGATGATGAACATCAACGTCTTGAAGGACTACTTCCAGATAAGCAAGCACAACTAGTATGGATGGGTCATGATTAGCTCTAAGGCAAATATGGGGTTGTTGAAGAAGAAGTCTTCCTCGATCAAGAAGTGAAAAAAGTCTTTCTTCTTTGTCCAGAACGAGAAGAGCTTCAAGGTTCCACTCTTTTGGAGCCTGGACCGTGCGGGTAAGTTCAAGAAGCCACACCTCCTACACTGCAAGCAAAAGGCACTAAAGCCTATGGTGGCTGCGCCCCTCAATGTGGGCATCCTATACGACAACGAGGAGCTAGTGAAGCGCGACCTCTGCCCTCGCTTTGCAGAGGGAATAATAGAGAGTGGTAACTTAGAGTCTATGCTTTAATACTTGTTTATGTTTTGATTTACTTTTCTTTACGCTTTGCTTTACTTTTTTTTATGCTTTTCCTTATACTTAAACTTATATTTTGTGCTGAGCAGAGATAGAGGCTATAGCCACAGCCATAGAGCGGGTAAGGAAGATAGCCCGAGAGAAAAAGAGGGCTGCCTAGGCTGAAAAGAAGCCAGTGCAAGCCCAATGCTCAAGGAAGAGGCCGCGGGCCCCCTTTCCCATCCTAATCAATATTTGTCGAGCTCTCCCCTGAGCCTAAAGATGTCTCAGCCATGCCCTAGCCTAAGCAGACACGGCCGTCGTTTTCATCCCAAGGGGCTTCTTCTGGGGTCAGGGTTTTTATGCCCAACTGGGGCATAAAGATAGATGATTTGGTTTTCACCCACCCCAGGGTAGCACGGGAGCACCTCGTCTTGAGGATCCCACCTTGTGATATAATAGAGCTTTCAAGGAAGCCGATCGAAGGCCACTACTCCGTTGTAGAGGTTCTGGCCTCTCAAGTAAGCATTTATGCTTGAGTTTTTTTCCTATTCCCTTTAGATTTTTTTTTCCACTTCTCAGTACCTAATGACTCTGCATTCTATTTCAATTGAGCATAGAGCAAGGAGTGCTATCACGCCACTGCTTGGACACAGTCGAGAAGCTGGGCCAAGGTTGATAAAAGCTGGATGAGAGCTGCGAGCTTGTTCAACAGCTGTAGAGGTCTTTGGAAGGGGCCAACTGGGCCAAGGTCGAGGCCATGCAAAAGAAAGAGGCCCTGTGCTGAGAGAAGGATGCCACTATAGTCTCTGAGCAGAAGCTAAGGGAAGAGGCGGTGGAGATAGTGAGAAAGGTTGTGGAGGAGGCCTTGGTTGCTTTCAAAGACCCCACCTCCTACCGAAAGGACAAGGATGAGGAGGCTAGCCTATAATTCTTTGAGGGCTTCTTGGAGGCCAAGAAGAAAGTCGAGGCTCTATATCCTCAGGTTTCATTCTTGGCCCTTAAGCTTGCCGCCTCAGGGGATGAGGAGGGGGTCGTGGTCGGCAGCTCTGACAGTGAATGGGAAATTCAACTGGGCGTTGTCATAGTGAAGGTTGTGTCTGAAGGGGAGGCCGCTCCTTGAGGAGTTTAGTTTAGTTTTTTTTTTTTTTTTTTTGTACTCGAGGCCGGTAGTTCGTTTGTGTAATTACATATTTTAATAAAACTCATTGCTTCTTTTTTTCTTCATCTTGCTATCTTTTGTAAACTTTCAACACTTGTGCTTTAGTATTTTAATTTTTATTAACAACTGAGGCGTTCATGAGTTACACTTGGGGGGCGTACATTATTGGTAAAATTTGCGGAGTTTCTCCGTGTTCCAAGTGAGGGGACGGGTTTGCCATTCAACTCTTTGAGGTCAAAAGTAATGGCTCGACATACTCTTTTGATACGATACGGGCCTTCCCAGTTGGAGACGAGCTTCTTCGTCTCTCGAGGACAAGATACTTCATTTTTTCGTAGAATGAGATCGTGCAACTTGAAGATTCCACTTCGAACTCGAGAGTTATAGTACCTAGCCGCCATCTGTTGATAAGCGTCTAATCAAATCTGGGCTTTACCCCACACTTTGTCGATAAGATCAATGTTCATCCGCAGGGCTTCTTCATTTTTAACTTGCTCGAAGCTTTGTACTTGTAACGAGGGCACCCCAACTTTTAAAGGGATGACCGCTTCAGAGCAATATGCCATGAAAAAAGGTGTTTCCCCCATAGGTGTTCGAGCAGTGGTTCGGTAGGCCCAAAGCACATTCAGAATGATGTTGAACAAGCTCTCCGAGGTCTTCTTAGGTCCCTTGCTGTTGAGAAAGTGGGATGCGAAGGCGTAGCTAAGTTCTTTGAAGGTGTCGATGATTCCTGGTTTCAATCAGGAATACCACGTGCCAGTAGCGTTTTTAAGCATCAGGTGAAATGATCAGCACATGACCGGATCGGAGTGTCAATACATGATAAGAGCTATAAAATGCATCTTAATAGTTCTTAATCGTTAGCATTTTAGAGTTGATCTAGGTTTTAATTGCACTTTTATACGTTAATAACTCTAAAGTAGTATTCTTGGATCATTGAATTATTTCGGTGCATTTTCAGGTATTTTAAGTTCAAAAGAGGAGAAAAAGCTATTGTCATTTGAAGCACAAAGACTCGAGGCACACCGAAGTAAAGACATGGTTGCAGAAGGACAAATGAAGAAAAATCAAGTTTAAAGTGTGTGCGCTGCAGGCTAGAATTATCCAAGCCTCGGCCTCCAGAAAGGAAGCCAAAAGAGAAGAAAAAGGCATCAGTGTGCGCAATGGCCCAGCCTAAGCTAAGGTGCGGCATGAAGGGCTGAGCCGCGGCCTGGATTAAGCTAGGCCGCGGCCTCTAGAAAGTGAAGAAAACAAGGAAAAGGCTGAGCAGCGGCCTAGATTAGTGTGAGCCGAGCTTGAACCCCTGTTTCTGAGTTATGACTTAATTAGGGTTTTAATGATTGTTTAAACCCTAAAACACCCTTGGACCTTGTGTATTATAAATAGACCACTTTGGGTTTGATATTGGGATCCATCATTCATTAAAGAATCATTGAAGGTTGAAAAACTCAAGAAAGCTTCTCCATTATGGTGTTCAAGCACGAGCCCCATGGCCAACTAATCTTTAAGCAAGGCGAAGGGATGAATCCTTAGGTGTAGTTGTTCTTATTTTTCATTATTGATTTAGTTGTAATTTAAATTTATTATCAAAACATTGTTTATGAGTATTCTTTGATTAAACAAGAAGAATTTAGGTTCATGTGACAGCTGCGCTTTATGTTCTTCTTATTCTAGATTTTCTTAATCCGGTGATTGCATGCTTTTTCTCCATATAAGTCTAGTCATGCTCTTCTTATGTCAAGTTGTTTGGATGTGATTGAGTCCGGTAGATTTATCTTTTAGGTTTATCCCTTACTGCAATATTGTCATTGCGATATATTGTCGCTTCTTGATAAATCTATAGGATAGGTCATGTGTGCTTAAATCGAAATCAAAGAGTACTTCATAACAATTACATTAGGGTTTACATGTGCTTTAATTGAATATACACCGATTGCTTGTTTGGGATTTGAAACTTGGAATCGAGATAAAAACTACTGAATCGAGATTGGAATAAAGCAACGAACCTAGGGAGGATTCCCAGAACGTTGTTGTTTCCTTATTATATTCTTCATTACAAATACACAATTTCCTCATAATAATTTACTATTAAACTCAAATTTACTTATTTGGATTTTATCGTTTCATATTAAAGTTTACATTTTTCCTTATAGTTAACTTGTTTCCCTGTGGAATCGACACCCCAAAGCTGTGCTACAGCTACTGTGTTACTCTTTGGGCGTAATCAAATTTTGGCACCGTTGCCGGGGAGACACACTTATGTACAAGGAAGATTGTCAACTCTAAGACAAGACGGTACTTTTGTTCCTTTCTTTAAGTTTTTAATTTTCTGATTTTTTTTTATTTTTTATTTTGTTATGTTTTTATTACTTTTTAAACTCAGTTGGTGTAGGCTTAGACCGAGAGATTCGTGAGGTAGGTTCATTAAGGGACCTGAATTAGAGATATTCTTTCCTTCCACGCCCGTTAGTGAAACCTCGCCTAGATCAAACCCTAGTGTACACCCAACAGAGAATTTAGAAAATCTTGTTAACATGGCTGAAAACCCTAATGAGAATGTTGCTAGAACACTTAAAGACTACTTGCACCCTAGCCGAACAGCCACCCCATCGTGTATCATGTTCCCCCCTAATGTTCAACAACCTAATTTCAAACTGGGTCTGATCCAATTGCTACCAACTTTCCATGGATTTGAGAATGAAAACCCTTATATCCATATTAGGGAATTTGAGGAAGTAGTAGCAACCTTTCAAGGTAGGGTTGATATGGTAGACACCGTCAAACTTCGGTTTTTCCCTTTTTCACTTAAGGAAAAAGCTAAGGCTTGGCTATACTCGTTAAGGCCTAGGTCCATAGGTAGTTGGGATGAGATGACACGAGTTTTCTTCCACAAGCACTTCCCAACCCATAAGACCAATAACCTCAAGAGACAAATCTCAAACTTTGCACAAAAGTATAGCGAAACCTTATATCAAGTTTGGAAGCGTTTCAAGGACCTGTTAAATTCTTGTCCACACCATGGGTATGAGAGTTAGCGGGTGGTTAGCTACTTCTATTATGGACTTCTAAGTAGGGAAATACAATTCATAGAATTAATGTGCAATGGGGATTTTCTTCAAAAAGATCCCGACCAAACCATAGATTTCCTAGATGACCTATCGGAAAAAGCCCACACTTGGACAGAACCAAATGCCATGAAAGCACTAAGAAAAACCAACCCACTGGGATTTATCAACTTAAGGAAGAGGATAACCTTAAAGCCCATTTAGAGGCCCTAACTAAGGAAATTGGAGCCTTAAAAACTAGAAATGCTAAGGCCCCTGAACCGGTTGCTAGGGTAGAGTCCTATGAGCCTTGTTTCATGTGTAATGGGGGTAGATCATTTACCTAAGGATTGTCCAGTTTATTTTGAGATGAAGGAAGAGTGTAATACTATAGGTATACCCTTAGGGAAACCACATTCACCCTACTCTAACACCTATAATCTCGGTTGGAAGAATCACCCTAATTTCAGTTGGAAATCCGATATGCAATCCCCTGCCCACTCTAGTACCCAATGGCAACCAGAAGCAACCTCATCTAATGTACCTCAACAATCTTTACCTTTGGAAGATATGTTTAAGTCCTTTATGCAGGTGCAAGCCAAGAGTGTGGAAGATCAAGGAAAAATAAATCAATGGTTGTTAGAGGAACAATAAGCGATCAAAGAGGAACAAAAGGTAATAAAGAGCCAACTCACTAAATTGACTAGTTTCTTGACGATTCAAGAGCAAGGTCATTTTCCTTCATAGCCACAACCTAATCCAAGGGAACAACATATGGCAAAAACCTCCAACACTGAAAATCAAAATGTTAGAGAGGTTAATGCCATAATAACTCGCAGTGGTAAGAAAATTGATGGACCCCCTCTACCATCAATCCTAAATCCTAACACCGTGTGCAACAAGGATAAAACCCCTAAGGAACAAGAGGCCCATAATGATTATTCTCCACCGGTGCCTTTCCCTCAAGCACTCCTTAAACCTAAGGAGATAAATACAACATTAAAAGGTGAGATTCTTGAACAACTTCAGCATGTTAAAATTAATTTTCCTCTTCTTCATGTCATAAAACAGATTCCCAACTATGCTAAAGTCATCAAGGATCTATGCACACTCAAGAAGAGGCACAATGTTAAGAAGACAACGTTCTTAATAAAGCAAGCAAGTGCAGTAATTAATAGTAAGACACCGCCCAAATATAAAGATCCAGGCTGTCCAAAGGTGGCTTACCAAATTGGAAACAAATCTTGTGGCTAAGCATCGCTAGATTTGGGTGCTAGTGTGAACCTAATGCTATACTCCATGTACTTATAGCTCCATCTAGGTGAGATTAAACCAACCTCCATGGTACTTCAATTAGTGGATAGATCGGTAAGAAAACCAAGAGGTATTGTAGAAGATGTTTTGTTGCAAATTGATAATTTCTACTATCCTGTTGATTTTTTGGTTTTAGATACTGTTTCTACTGTAAACACAGAGTCAAAAATTCCTTTGATACTTGGAATACCATTCCTCACCACTGCCAATGCCCTCATTAATTGGAGGAATGGCCCAATGACATTATTATTTGGAAATAGGACTCTAGAGGTAAATGTTTTTCGAGTCTCATGACAGCCACATGAAGAGGATGAGTACATCAAAGATAATTCTAACTCTTCGGAATTCATTCCTAATAATTTTGAATTCAATGATTCTTCAGTTTATCCCCATGCTGTTAATGTTGTTGATGTTTTTGATAAGCCACATGAATTTATTAAGAAATCTTGGCAACCATGCTTTGAGGAGTTGCTTGCGAGAAGTCACATGGATACAGGAATCAAATACTCTACTGCTGATAGTAAATGGGCAACATCAAGAACACTTGAGCCACATGTGGTGGACTTTAAGTATTCTTGCCAAAAGACTAGCACTGAGGCCACTGAGTATGGAGCCTCATCTTCAGCACCACAATGAGGCCAGCAGTGAGAGTGGTGCAGTGTCTGGCTGAAGACGTAAAACTTAGCGCCCATGAGAGGCAACCCACAACATATCTTTTTTTTTCATATTTTGTTTTCTTGTTTATTATTATTATTTTGCTGTTTTCCAGTTTTACTTTCGTATTTTTTTTTCAGGGACAAATATACGAAGCAGTTCAAATGGTGGTGCACAATTTTCAGCTTCTATGCACTTTTGTTTACAAAAGGAGTTTCCTTAATTTTTGCTTTCACATTGAGGACAATGCTTATTTAAGGTTGGGGGTGGAGAAGAGGAGGAAACATATTCCTATTTTTCATATTTTTCTTTGAACTGCTTGGTGTCGTTTTCCTTTTTGTTTGTTTTTAGCATGCTTTGTGTTAACCTTAGAATTAATTCACATGTCAATGATATGAGCCTAATTGAGATAGCATATAGCATTTAGAAGAAGTTACATTTTGCTTCAGTTTGAAATTAATTTAAGTATCAATCTTCATTTGGTTTGAGACTCTAGTTTGTGGTAAGATTGTATGATTAGTCTTAAACATTTAAAGAAGTTTTTTTTGTGATTATTTTGTGAATATTTTTGCGGTCTCAACAAGCTTTAGAACTTGCTTGATAACCACTTGAGGTGAATTCCTAGAATGCACATTACTTAGGATATGATATATGCCATTTTTTGGACCATTTGAGCCTGTTAAACCTACCATTGCTATATTTACCACTAGTCACCTATTTGAGCCCTTTTTCTTTAAAAAGAATTTGAGCCTTGTTTCTTTCAAATAGCCCATTTACTCACCTTTATGAGCCTAAGAAAATATTTTATCCTTACTTTCCTCTTAAAAGAACTTAGCTATACATATTTGTTGAGAATTAAAAGGAGTAAGGATGAAAATATGAGAAAATATCACTACCATAACCCAAATACATTAAAGGAGATAAGTTGGGGGTTATGGAAAAGAAAAGAAAAATGAAAAAAAGGAGGTGAATGGTCTTATGCCAAAATACAAAAGAAAAGAAAAGAAAAGAAAAGAGAATTGAATTATGGCAAAGAAAGAAGAAAAGAAAGGAAAAGTTGTGATTTGAGAAAAATGCTCGAAAAATGGTTGAAAAAGTTGGGTGTTGAAGTAAGGTTATCTAGTGCTTAAAAGTGGTTGTGTTTAAAGCTAAGAGATTGAGTTTTTTTACTTGTGAATCCTTCCCATTCTTTCTTAACCTTTACCTTAGCCTAATGTTACAAGCTTATTAAAGACCTATTGATCCAATATAATGTGATTTTTCTACAATAATGGAGAGTGGTTTGAAATGTAAGCCTATGGAGCTTGTTTTTATGATTGATGTCACACAATTTAATATATTTTAGAGGCCAAGACTTGTATTCATGAATGTTGTGCACAAAATCATCCCGGTGTTCGGATTAATGGATGGTGGTAAGATGGATGTTAAGAGTCGATAATAATTTTAAGATTGATGTTTAGATTACTTTTGGACTTGGGTGAAATTTAATGATTCTATGTGCCGTGTGTTATGTGCAATTTTTGAGACAAAAGTGAATTACTCTTGGTTTAACACTAACATTGCTTTACTTTATTTTGATTCCCACTGTAGAATTCATCTCTTGTTTTCGCTTAAATTGCTAGAGACTAGCAATAAGCTAGTTGGGGGTTGTGATATGAGCCATAAAATGCATCTTAATAGTTCTTAATCATTAGCATTTTAGGGTTGATCTAGGTTTTAATTGCACTTTTATACGTTAATAACTCTAAAGTGGTATTCTTGGATCATTGAATTATTTCGGTGCATCTTCAGGTATTTTAAGTTCAAAAGAGGAGAAAAAGCTATTGTTGTTTGAAGCACAAATACTTGAGGCACACCGAAGTGAAGACATGGTTGCGAAAGGACAAATGAAGAGAAATCAAGTTTATAGTGTGTGCACTGCGGCCTAGAATTATCTAAGCCTCGGCCTCCAGAAAGGAAGACAAAAGAGAAGAAAAAGGCATCAGTGTGCGCCGCAGCCCAGCCTAAGCTGAGGTGCAGCCTAAAGGACTGAGGTGCAGCCTGGATCAAGCTGAGGTGAGGCCTGAAGGGCTGAGTCGCGGCCTCCAGAAAGTGAAGAAAACAAGGAAAAGGCTGAGCCGCAGCGCGAGTTCGAACCCTTGTTTCCGAGTTACGACTTAATTAGGGTTTTAATGATTGTTTAAACCTTAAAACACCCTTGGACCTTGTGTATTATAAATAGACCACTTATGGTTTGATATTGGGATCCTTCATTCATTAAAGAATCATTGAAGGCTGAAAAACTCAAGAAAGCTTCTCCATTACGGTGTTCAAGCATGAGCTCTATGGCCAATTAATTTCCAAGCAAGGCGAAGGGATGAATCCCTAGGTGTAGTTGTTCTTATTTTCCATTACTGATTCAGTTGTAATTTGAATTTATTATCAAAACATTGTTTATGAGTATTCTTTGATTAAACAAGAAGAATTTAGGTTCATGTGATAGCTGCGCTTTATGTTCTTCTTATTCTAGATTTTCTTAACCCGGTGATTGCATGCTTCTTCTCCATATAAGTCTAGTCATGCTCTTCTTATGTCAAATTGTTTGGATGTGATTGAGTCCGGTAGATTTATCTTTTAGGTTTGTCCATTACTGCAATATTTTCATTGAGATATATTGTCGCTTCTTGATTAATCTATAGGATAGGTCATATGTGCTTGAATTGAAATCAAAGAGACAATTACATTAGGGTTTACATGTGCTTTAATTGAATATACACCAATTGCTTGTTTGGGATGTGAAACTTGCAATCGAGATAAAAAAACTGAATCGAGATTGGAATAAAGTAACGAACCTAGGGAGGATTCCCGGAACCTTGTTGTTTCCTTATTATATTCTTCACTACAAACACACAATTTCCTCATAATACTTTGCTATCAAAACTCAGATTTATTTATTTGGATTTTATCGTTTCATATTAAATTTTACACTTTTCCTTATAGTTAACTTGTTTCCCTGTGGAATCGACACCCCAAAGCTGTGCTACAACTACTGCATTACTCTTTGGGCATAATCAATGCAGCATCATGGTAGGCTTATAATGCTAGAGGTGGTCTAAGGGATCTGCCAAGACATCATAGGGCTTAATTTGCAGCATTCAAAAATTTGGTGGGAGCTGGGCTTCAAGAACTTCATATGTGAACGGTGTGTCCTGGATGCTGAGTTCATCCATGACACTATGATTTTGGCATTTGATTGCTTCGTTGATTTTTTCTTCCATTTCCTCGATCTGTTTATCTAGGCTGAGGTTGCTTCTGGAGGAGGTGCCTCTTCTGGACTTATTGGTGCGAGGTGGTGAGAAGTCTACAGTGGAACAATTGTAGATGGAGAGCCCATGACTAGGAGGGCTGGTTTGTTCGGGGTCATGGCGAGGAGACGGGGGTGAGGGCTATCGACCCCCCTTCGTACTTCGGTGGGGAGGTTCGTCACCAGGCGAGAGAGCTTCAAGAACTATGCTCGAATCATTGGAATAGTGGGATGTGTCAAGGCAGCTCCTTAGAGATTTTCGGGTAGATCGATCTCCGTGTGGTGAGGGCATTATGCTCTCGGAAGGGTTCGCGTGGCCACTGTTTTAGGTGGGTGCGGCACTGGTCCCCACAACTCCTTTGCTGATGTCCTGGTGGTGTTTTTAGGTGGCATGACAACAGATGAGTTCTTTAGATTTCTTCGATTCTATTGTTTAGCGAGAGATTGATTTTCCCACAGACGTCACCAATCTGTTGATGTCGAAAATCTGCTGCTGAGCTAAAGGTCTAATATTCAACGATCTGCATAAAGAAAATGATGTGAACTAAAGAGTCACCGGAGAAGAGAGGGTGGTGCCTCCGAAGACTCTCCAATGCTAATATCTATGCAAGGTTCTTAGGAGAATAGGGAGTTAGGATGCTAGTGCTCTTAGTGATAAGCTTGAAAATTGAAGATGGGATTAAAATCACATACCTTGGGCCTTTTATAGTAGTTCAGGGGCAAGTTGACCACATGCTCGGGATGGCGTGATCCCGAAGATTCTGCTTCTCTGGTGAAGGGTTTAGTTGCTTGTTCAGGGATGGCCTAGTCCCTGAAATCACGTTGTTGATTGAAATCGCAAGTGCACGAATCATAACAAGTAATAAAGTGAATGAGTAAGAGTATCATCCCACGAGGATTGAAAAATTACTAAAAAGTACAAAATTTATTAAACTATAATCTATTTGATAATTCGAATGAGAGTGAATTGTTGAACTAGTGAGTTTAAAATAACGAAATTAAATAAGCAAGCTGAGATCAAAGAAACAAGATTCTAGGGCTTTTGATTCACCATAACTGATCCTATGCAAATTTACTACTTGAACTAACTGTAATTATTTCCTATTGTTGATAATCAGGTCTATTGTTGATAATCAGGTCTCTAATTTATTCATTAATCTTTCTCAAGCATTAACAAAATATCCAAACAAGCAAATCTTCTACATCTCTGTGAAAACTCTAAACCTGTCAAAATTCAGTAAGAACAAGAAACCTCATAATGATTATGCAAGTCCATAGATATCTCTATCCTACATATTCCTTGTGGTATCTCAAACATATGATGAAACAATTATCACTTCTCAGTCTCAAATTGAATCCCAAATCATGCAAATGTTGATCTATCATTCACAAGCATTAAGTCTAGAGTGAAATACTCAACAATATGAAACAATTACTAAATTAGTTCAATTAAAGGAAGATTCACATAATCATAGTTAGGCTACATCTTAACCCTAGAGAATGGAATTTAGTTCAAGATAAACTTGAATAAAAACATAATCAAAGGGTTCAACATTAAGAAATTGAAAGAAATTCAGAATAAAGAAAAAAACTTAAAAAACCTGTGTCCTCTTTAATGTTCTGCTTCTTTTGATTGCTCTAGAAAATGAATCCTCAAAAAAAAAAAGGTGAAAGAACCCAGTGTGCATCTAGTTCTCTCCCAAGTAATAGACACATCTCCCCCTTGTTCCGAAACCAACCTCCCAAGGAAAGAAAATAATTCCCCCTTTTCGAATCGTAGATTCTGCAAAAAAAAACCGAATCACGAAACTATTATTTGAGGAACAATTATATCCCGTTGACCTGGCTTTCCAACACTTCTTGAATCAGCTCAATACGATGTAGGATGAGTAAGATATGGTGAGATTACTTGAGACTGTCTAGAGACATTTCCAATTCGAGATCATATTAAACCCACCATGCCTTCCATTTGTTTGATCCCTTCCATTCAGCTTTCATTTCTTTTGATTGGGTTGGGCCAAGCCCACTTGAATTGAGCTTTATCTTTTGGGCCTTGGGCTTTATTATTTTTAGCTTCATCTTACTAAGATAGAAAACTTGACTCGCTTTGAATTGCAGGCTAAGGGATGTTCCAGATTGTCAACAGTGCAGGTGCAGTAACTTCAAGCCCGGTTTTGACCTTGATGCAACCAATATCTCTCAAAACTAAAAACATGAAAGTTGTATAGATTTTGCTTGGCATTCTATATCATCTAAATCATCTCAATTGGAGCTCTGATGAGAGAGTTATGCCCAGATTACGAAGCAATATCGAAATTATCCAAAATCGCCCAACTATCTTCGTTTTGCACTTAACACCTCCATTTGCATCCTAAATCAAAATATAAGAATAATGAGTACATTTAGGCACCAAATGAGTATAAAAGACTAAACATTAAGGGAGAAAAATATGACATTTTTCATTCTCGTCAAATTTCCCCACACTTAACTTTTGCTCGTCCTCGAGCAAAACTCAAATTCATTTTCCCAAAAACACCAAGGTTGCAACGCCATCAACAAAGAACAACCAAACTCTTCAAAACTCATAACATATCATGAACAAACATTCTTAAACAACTTACAATTACTTAGTAAGAATTTTCACTCGAAGATGGAGTAAATTAAATAAGTAGACCCTCACGGAAATAAACACTCGACTCTTATGTGTTTGAAGGGTATGTGTTTCGCTCAAATTCATTCCAATAGAAATGATCTACCATAGCTTGCATATCTTCTCATTCTCCACCACTGGGATCAAAACTTTTCATGGGTTGTAACGGGGTTTAGGATCAAGGTGGGAAATATTTGGGAATGTAGCTCAAAAGCCATCGAAACTAGTGGAGCAAAAATGAATCAACTCAAACTCGAATATATAAGACATGTAAAACCAATCACTCCATTCAGCAGCTTCTTTAATTTGGATTTAAAGCATTTAAACCATGAAAAACTCCTGCATTACAAAAGAGATTGTTCAAAGGAACACTTTTGTTTGCAGCAAGGAACAATCCTTTGCAACAGCTTCCACCTTTGTATATATCACGTATAAACAAACCCCTTTCTTGGAATTTTAAAAGGAATTATGAACATGGACAATTTGTAACATTAAAAGTAATTTCCTCCATCACTTCCTTTCTTATTTCCTCTTTTTTTTTTAAACAAATTACATCAACAATGGAACTCACGAATTGAGAATGAAAACATGTTCCATTTCACCAGTTATAGCCATACCAAAAATCCAGACACCCCCACACTTAGTTCTTGCATACCTGTTGTGAGTTTTAAATTACTCGCAAGCACACGAGTCGTTTGCAATATAGTGTTGTGCAAGTGCGATGTCGAATCCACAGGGAATTACGTTGTGAAAATATAATTTTTAATCTAAACTAACTCTATCTTAACCTAGTTCCGAATTTCGAATGATAATTTGTAAAATAAATTAAAACTAAATTAAATTGATTTTAAAACTAATAATAAAAAGCACTAAGGTTTCCGAATCCACCCCACCGAAGTTAAGCATACATGTTCTAAAAATATAGCCTATCAAAACATTAAATGAATCCAACTATAAGACAAAAAACAAAGAATATCTCAACTAAACCAAAAGCACCCGATGTATCCGCTCTTAACAAATCACAAAGGGAATCCAATTTAATCGAAAAGCATTCAATGTATCCATCAGATGAAACACAAAGAAAATCCAACAGACAATTTAAACTCAATCAATTATAAGATTAACTCAAATAATTGACAGAACATTTATACTAAAAATTGTCAGATTTGTACAAGCAAATCTGAACTACTACGCCAAACAACGGCGGGGCTTCATCTTCAACATTAGCTGAAGAGTCTAGCCACTCATAACAATAAAACTATAATAAAAAATGCTAAAAATTTAAACTAAAACAACTGAATATAAAAAAATAAATAAACAACTTTACATGGGAGAAATTCCACTCGCTGACGGGCGGCGCTTCCCCTCGTGGTAGCAATGCCTTCGGGATCCACCAGAATGCTGACGGAAGTCCACCGGTAAACACCAAAGTGGCTTAGGAATTGTACACTGAATTATGAAGTCAGGTGGTGTTTATATAGGGGAAGACCCGGAGTAATGTGGCTTGCAGAAACGATGTGGGATACAGGCCCGTGTGCGCTCGATCGCAGTGTGTCGTGATCGATCGCAGGTACGATCGATCGCATGTCTTGTGTGCACGATCTCATGTGCACTCGATCGCATGTCTGCTGCGATCGATCGCAGATGCACTGAAATTCAAATATTTCGATGTGGGATGTTGACCTTGCGCTCGTTCATAGGCAGGCGCGCTCGAGCGCAATGTCTCCAGAAGCTTCAAATCTCCTGAAATGCTTTATTTTCTCCACAAAGCTGTAAAAACACACAAAACACAAGAAAAACGTAAAATAAAGTAAAATACTACTAACTAAGAGCCTAACAAACATAAGTTAAGGGTCTAAAATATGCAATATTTAAGACTCATCAAATACCCCCAAACTTAAATTTTGCTAGTCCCTTAGCAAAACAAAATAAAAGACTCACTGAAAAACAAAGAACATAAAGATAAAGTCATCACTCATGGTATCCAAAAATTTAAGGAGCACACATCACCATGATATTCATTCATAAGCAAGCTTAAAAAGGTAAACCCATCTTCGCAATGAATAGAAATGTTAAAATCTAATTACTTACAAAAGGCAGGATAAGGCATCACAAGCTTGAATCAGTGTAAGGTGAATTAGTACATAAAAATGAAGCTTCCAAGTAACTCTAATGTGTAAGGTCTCCATGTCTCAAGATTCACCGAATTTCCCATCAAAAATGAACGAAAAGGCATAGTTTTTATTTTATTCTTTTATTTTATTTTATTTATTATTTTTTTATATAAGGCACGGCTATGTTTAGTTCCCTTAAGCTTTCTAATTGACCCATGTAGCGAGTGTTAAGTCAATGACTCCCAAACCAGGTGGTTTTAGGGCATTAGGTGTAAAGACACCCCTAAGGACTTACCAACTCGAGTCAAAAAGGCTACGAAATTAAACCGACCTTAATATTACCAAGCAAAATTCCACCTTTTGACGTGAACACTCACTGCTTACTGAGGCAAGAGGTCCAGTTACTCAGCGAAAAGTTTATTGATAATTTTTTTTTCTTTTTTTTTTATATTTTCCTATGCCCAAGAGTTCATCCAACAAGTCATCCAGTTTCAGTTAAGATAAGGAAAAATACACATTAAAATCACGTGTCATACCTCACATAATTTGTGCTAATGTGCTCGTGTGAGATTAGATCAAACATGTGAATTCTCAAAATGCCTAAAGTAAGTAACTAAATTTTAAAAATTTATCACCAGATCATGTGTTCAAAATGTTAAGCTTACCAATGACATCACATCACAGAAAATGTTTAGATCAACCAAAATTTCACGATAACATGAGCATGCATTTATCTCTATGACGAAAAGACAACAAATTAGGACAAAGTGTGTGATGTGTCTCCCATACCCCCAAACTTAAATTACACATTGACCCCAATGTGTGACTAATATGGAAAGAGCTGACCTGAGATATGGAGAACAATCTGGACTGGTATGGCTATAGCATACCCCCAAACTTGAACTGAAGTACGCTTTGTCCCTGAAAAATAAAAACTGGAAAACAAAAAATACTCGAAACAAATATTAATCATAAAAATGCGAAATAATAAATAAACAAAAGAAAAGATAAGCTGTGGGGTGCCTCCCATGAGCGCTAAGTTTTACGTCTTCAACCAGACCCAACATTAGTAAACAGGCCCAACTAAGTGCTCCACCATCTGATCAATAAATGGGAATGGAAAATGATCAGGCCTAGTGGCAGCATTCAATTTACGGTAGTCTAGACACTTTCTCCATCTTGACTGCACTCGAGTTGGAACCAACTCGTTGTCTTTATTTACTACCGTAAATTCAGCACTTTTGGGCACGACTGGAATCTGGCTCACCCATTTGCTATCAGAGATAGGATAAATGATCCCTGCCTCTAGCAGCCTAATATCTTCCGCCCTCACAACCTCTTGCAAAGCAGGGTTGAGCCTTCTTTGTGGCTCCCTCGATGGCTTGGCATTCTCCTCTAACTGTATCGTGTGTATCACCAACGAGGGGTTGATTCCCTTGACATCCTCAATAGTCCAGCCTATAGCTTCCTTATGCTCTCTTAAGACGTCCAATAATTTCTCCTCTGGAGCATCACCCAAATCTAAAGCTATGATTATAGGCAAAGAATCTGCTGGACCTGGGAACTTATACTTAAGATTATCTGGTAAAGGCTTAAGTTCCTTCTTGGGGGTGTCAGGTGCGGCGGTCTCCTCCGTCTTATTGCTTTCTCTAGGATCGGACTCCAAAATGACATTTACTTCATCAAGTAACTTATCTAAGCCCAAGTCCTCTCTAAAGTGAGCAAAGCATGCCTCCAAGGGATCCTCAATACGGGATTCATCCATAGTCTCCTCTGTCCTACTACTCTCCCGAGGAGCAGACTCCACGATAGTATTTGCTTGCTCAAGTAACTTATCTAAATCCAAATCCACTTCAAACTGAGCAAAGCATGCCTCCATATTGTCCTCAGACTTCCTTTCTTTCTTGGGCACTTGTAGTCTCTCAGGGTAAGGCGCTTTAGGTAAAAACGACCTAGAGAGATCCTTAATAATACGAGTGGCTGTAGATGGCTCAGCATCCCTCTTCTCGTCGTTGCCACTCTCTTGCCCTTGGTGCATAGCAGGGTTCTCTTCCACTTGATTGTCCACTTGTCTCCCAGACAAGTATGGGACAGTTGATTGCACTTGTTCCTGCCAATGCATTGGAGTTGAAGAATTTCCCACCGCAAACTGTTCCTTTGGGTTAGGATCAGTTTGACTGGGGAACGTTCCTTCCTCTCCTTCACCCACGTAACTTGCGATTTGATCAATTTGACTCTCTAGTGTGGCAATCGCTTGGGTGTTTTCTATTGTTGCACTCATCACTTCACTCATAGATTGGCTAGTCGCTTTCATGAAATCATTGAGAGCGTCCTCCAATGACTGTGAAACCGACACTGGCGCTTGAATGGGAGCTTGGTAAGCGGGTGATGGTGCTGGATAAGCTGAGTGACCATAATTTGGAATTGGTGGAGGAAATTCGGGAGTGTATTGATTGTGAGCATGGTAAGGGGCTCCTCCCTGATTCATTGGTTGGTTCTGCTCCCATGAAAAATTAGAGTGGTCCCACCACCCTGGATTGTATGTTTCGGAGCAAGATCCATTTGATTGCCAACAACAGTCATTGAAAGCATTCATTTGTTCCATAGGATACTCGGCACAAGCCGGCATTGATGGGCAATTCTGTGCTAGATGCATGGGACTAGCACAGATGGAACAGCTTTCAACATTGAAAGTGTTGGCAGCATTGAGGGACGGGCTGGTCATTTTAATGAAATCCTTGAGGGCGTCCTCTAAAGACTGTGAAACCGGCGCTGGATTCATCCACATGATTTTTTTATTTTTTATTTTTTTAACAAAAAGATAACTAACTAGTAGAAAAATAAAATCAATTCAGACCAAAAATTTTCACAAACAAAACAATTCCCCGGCAACGGTGCCAAAAACTTGTTGTGAGTTTTAAATTACTCGCAAGCGCACGAGTCGTTTGCAATATAGTGTTGTGCAAGTGCGAGGTCGAATCCACAGGGAATTGCGTTGTGAAAATATAATTTTTAATCTAAACTAACTCTATCTTAACCTAGTTCCGAATTTTGAATGATAATTTGTAAAATAAATTAAAACTAAATTAAATTGATTTTAAAACTAATAATAAAAAGCACTAAGGTTTCCGAATCCACCCCACCGAAGTTAAGCATACATGTTCTAAAAATATAGCCTATCAAAACATTCAATGAATCCAACTATAAGACAAAAAACAAAGAATATCCCAACTAAACCAAAAGCACCCGATGTATCCGCTCTTAACAAATCACAAAGGGAATCCAATTTAATCGAAAAGCATTCAATGTATCCATCAGATGAAACACAAAGAAAATTCAACAGACAATTTAAACTCAATCAATTATAAGATTAACTCAAATAATTGACAGAACATTTATACTAAAAATTGTCAGATTTGTACAAGCAAATCTGAACTACTACGCCAAACAACGGCGAGGCTTCATCTTCAACCTTAGCTGAAGAGTCTAGCCACTCATAACAATAAAACTATAATAAAAAATGCTAAACATTTAAACTAAAACAACTGAATATAAAAAAAATAAATAAACAACTTTACATGGGAGAAATTCCACTCGCTGACGGGCGGCGCTTCCCCTCGTGGTAGCAATGCCTTCGGGATCCACCAGAATGCTGATGGAAGTCCACCAGTAAACACCAAAGTGGCTTAGGAATTGTACACTGAATTATGAAGTCAGGTGGTGTTTATATAGGGGAAGACCCGGAGTAATGTGGCTTGCAGAAACGATGTGGGATACAGGCCCGTGTGCGCTCGATCGTAGTGTGTTGCGATCGATCGCAGGTACGATCGATCGCATGTCTTGTACGCACGATCTCATGTGCACTCGATCGCATGTCTGCTGCGATCGATCGCAGATGCACTGAAATTCAAATATTTCGATGTGGGATGTTGACCTTGCGCTCGTTCATAGGCAGGCGCGCTCGAGCGCTGGTGCGCTCGATCGCATATCTGTTGCGATTAAGCGCAATGTCTCCAGAAGCTTCAAATCTCCTGAAATGCTTCATTTTCTCCACAAAGCTGTAAAAACAAAACACAAGAAAAACGTAAAATAAAGTAAAATACTACTAACTAAGAGCATAACAAACATAAGTTAAGGGTCTAAAATATGCAATATTTAAGACTCATCAATACCCATACATATCATAATGATGAACAATGCTCCACTAGCTCTACGGCTTGGGTAAAGGCATTGTTTTTCGGGTTTAAAGCTTGTAATGTGGGTTCACAATAAACAAAGAAAAAACTGATAAAGCTCAAAGGGGTTCAACAAAGGGGAAAAATTAATTACAAGATAGGCTATATGTCTTATGTAGCTCATAACAAAAAAGACTTTAATCATGTTTATGCATGATGTGTCAAAATGACCTCGAAGAGAATCAAGGCAAGTTCTAGAGAAACAAATCCATGGAAGAATATCTCACATAAAAGAAAATAGTGAGACTGATATGGATGTGTCAGTCTAAAGCCTCAAAATCTCACCAGCTTTTGTCTACTAAATTTGGTCACTACCATTCTCAAGGAAAATAAGTAGACTAATTAATTCCAAGTGGGAAGATTACTTATTCCATCATGTTATGAATTTTTCAAGCTTAATTGAATCTTGCTCATGACATACACAACCAAAAATCATTGAAAACCACAAAAACAAAAAGCAAAACTCCTTTTTTTTTTTTTAAAGATACAAAATTAAAACACAACCTAGATCCCCTACCCCAAACTTAAAACTTACATTGTCCCCAATGTGTAGCAAAGAAAGCAAATACATGGTAAAAAGAAACTTCCTTGACCACTAGTGGAGACGGATCACGCTCCCGTCCCTTAGTATCTCCATCAACGCGTTCAAGGTTCAGAGTAAGAAAGTGGGGAACTGTGTCATTGCCACACCCATGTAAAAAGAAAAAAATTTGAAATCAAAACACACAAAAAGTAATTGAGGAAAAGAATAATTATAAAACTGAACCAATTGCAGGGAATAATGAAAATAACAAAACAAAGGTTTAGAATGCTTGGGTTACCTCCAAAGAAGCGCTTGGTTATAGTCAGTAGCTTAACTGTTGCCCTTCTTCTAGGTCAGATCAAGGAGAATTATGGTCTTGTTGCTGTAAACTCCACCATTCAAATAAGGCTTCAGACGTTTTCCATTTATTTTAAATGTCCCTTTCTCATCATGAGTGACTTCTACTGCTCCATGGGGAAAAACTTTAATGATCGTGAATGGGCCTGACCATCGCGATTTGAGCTTTCCTGGAAAGAGGCAAAGCCGTGAATTGTAAAGCAAAACTTGTTGTTCAGGTAGAAACTCCTTCTTTGAGATGTTCTTATAACGCCAAGCCTTGGTCTGCTCCTTGTAGATTTTTGCATTCTCATAAGCTTCATTGCGAAACTCGTCCATCTCATTAATTTGCAAAAAAAGCTTTTCACTTGCCACTCGGAGATCCGCGTTTAGGTGCTTCATCACTCAATAAGCTTTATGAATGAGCTCTACAGGAAGATAGCATGCTTTCCCATAGACCAAATGATAAGGAGACATTCCTAAAGGTGTTTTGAACGCTATCCGATAAGCCCATACGCATCATCTAGCTTTTTAGCCCAATCTTTTTGGGAGATGTTAATTGTTTTCTCTAGAATTTGCTTCACCTCCCTATTTGATATATTCGATTGTCTGTTTGTCTGAGGATGATAAGCCAAAGTCACCCGGTGTCTAACTCCATATTTTAATAACAGAGCTTCAAATTGCTTGTTCCAAAAGTGAGTTCCTTCATCGCTAATAATGGCCCTGGGAGTCCCAAATCTGGTAAAAATATTCTTTCGGAGAAAATTAAGCACTACTTTTCCATCATTAGTGGGAGTTGTGATTGCCTCTACCCACTTGGACACATAATCCACTACTAGAAGAATGTATTTGTTGTTGTAGGACGAAGGGAATGGTCCCATGAAGTCAATACCCCAAACGTCAAACAACTCCACCTCTAGAATATTCTGCAAAGGCATTTCATTGCGTCTAGATATGTTCCTAGAATGTTGGCATCTATCACAAGCACCAATAAAAGCATGAGTATCCTTGAATAAGGTTGGCCAATAAAATCCATATTAGAGAACTTTAGCTGCAGTCCGATGAGCTCCAAAATGCCTTCCACATTCTAGTGTATGGCAATGCATCAAAATGTCTGTCATCTCCTCTTCTGGAACACATCACCTAATGATTTGGTCCACATAAGGCCTATAGAGTATCGGTTCTTCCCAATAGTAATGCTTTACTTCTGAGAAAAATCTCTTCTTTGTTGGTAAGAAAAATCTGGAGGAATGATTTTTCCTGCAAGAAAATTGACATAATCCTCATACCAAGGTAGAGACTTATTAGAAGAAATTGCTAAAAGTTGCTCATCCAAGAAATTATTATCTATCGGCGGTTGTTAGGACTCAAGTTGCTCTTGTAACTCCAGCCGTGAGAGATGATTCGCCACCAAATTTTCAGCATTAAGAGAACCCAATAGATGAGTCTTAGCTTGGCTTCCTTGTTGAAAATAAGGTATTTAATTATGGAAGGATTGGTATAGACTATTACCCTATTCCTAATGAGATATAGCTGAAACTTGTCAAAAGAAAAGATTATAGCAAGTAGCTCCTTCTCGGTTGTGGCGTAGTTGAGTTGGGCATCATTAAGGGTCCGACTAGCATAATAAATTGTGCGAAACTTCTTGTTCTTTCGCTGCCCCAATACAACTCCAACTGCATAGCCACTTGCATCACACATTAATTCAAATGGTAGATCCCCATCCGGTGCTATAACAATTAGAGCCGACACAAGCTTCTCTTTAAGTAACAAGAATGCCTTCTCACACTCTTCATTAAAGACAAATGGAGTTTCCTTCACTAACAAGCTACAAAGGGGTTTGGAAATCTTGGAGAAGTCCTTGATGAATCTTCTACAAAATCTTGCATGTCCAAGAAAATTCCTAACTCCCTTTATTGTTGATGGAGGTGGTAGCTTC
This sequence comes from Bretschneidera sinensis, assembly GCA_023935145.1. NCBI lineage: Eukaryota > Viridiplantae > Streptophyta > Magnoliopsida > Brassicales > Akaniaceae > Bretschneidera > Bretschneidera sinensis. The sequence continues at coordinate 40,114,829 of CM043705.1, forward strand.
TCTATTGTCTTAATCTTGGCTCTATCTACTTCAATCCCTTTAGAAGAGATTCGATAACCCAAGAAAATTCCCTCTTTTACCATGAAGTGACACTTCTCCAAATTAAGCACAAGGTTAGTTTCTTCACATCACTCCAAAACTAATGCAAAATTCCTAAGGAAATTATCAAAAGAAGATCCCAATACGGAAAAATCATCCACAAAAATTTCAATAATCTGTTCTACCATATCTGAAAAGATTGCCATCATACACCTTTGGAAAGTGGCTGGCGCATTACAAAGCCCAAAGGGCATTTGCTAGAAAGCAAAAGTACCATAAGGGCATGTGAAGGTGGTCTTCTCCTGGTCTCCCGGTGCTATGGCTATTTGATTATACCCCAAATAGCCATCTAGGATGAAATAGTAATCACGCTCGGCTAGCCTATCTAACATTTGATCAATGAATGTCAAGGGAAAGTTATCCTTTCGAGTGGCCTTGTTCAGTTTTTGGTAATCCATGCAAATTCTCCACCCGGTGATGATTCTTGTAGGGATTAACTCATTGTTAGCATTCTTCACCACCGTAATTCCTCATTTCTTTGGTACTACTTAATCAGGACTAACCCATGAGCTATCAGAAATTGGGTAAGTCACTCTAACATCTAATCACTTTAAGATCTCTTTACTCACCACTTCCTTCATTGTCGGATTGAGTCTTCTTTGGTGATCTATCATTGGCTTGCACTCTTCTTCCAACAAAATTCGGTGCATACAAAGAGAAGGGCTAATCCCTTGATATCCGCAAACATCCACCCAATAGCTGCTTTATGTTTTCTAAGCTCTCTCAACAACTTTTCTTCTTCTTCAGTAGAAAGCTTAAATGAAATAATTAATGGAAGAGTAGATGATTCGCCAAGATGAGCATACTGAAGGTGTTCCGATAAAGGCTTAAGCTCCAATACAGGTGACTTTTCAATAGAAGGAAGGGGCTGTGAGGGTCCTTGTCCCAAATCTTCAAAATATTTCCTATTGTTAGGACCAAATGAATCCATCTAAGAGGCATATTCTAACACTTTAGGATCCTCTACTATAGTCGGATTAGGACTAACCAAACAAGCTTCCAATGATTCCTTTTGTTGATTAAGCACTTCGGTGATCAAAGAGTCAATCGCTTGGGTGCTAAAACAACTCTCACTTGTATCTAGATACTTGATGGCATTTAAAACATTAAAGGTTACCTCCTCCTCTTGTACCCTCAACCGCAATTCTCCCCTCTGGACATCAATAAGAGCTCAGCTAAGAATGGTCTACCAAGAATGATGGGGATTTCCCGATCCTCCCCCATGTCTAGTTAGATGAAGTTAGCTGGAAAATTAAACTTGTCCACTTTGACAAGCACATCTTCAATAATTCCCTGTGGGTGTTTTATTAAGCGGTCCGCTAATTACAATGAAACTGTAGTAGGTCTCGCCTCACTTAATCCAAGCTTCCTAAAAATAGACAAAGTATTAGATTAATACTTGCACCTAGATTACATAAAGCTCTTTGAAACACAGAATTTCTAATTGAACATGGGATAGTGAAGCTCCCTGGGTCCTTAAGCTTTGGAGGCAATTTCTTTTGTAGAATTGTACTGCACTCTTTAGTAAGGGCTACAATTTCATACTCTTCTAATTTTGTCTTATTTGACAAGATATCCTTAATAAATTTCACATAGCTTGGCATTTGTTCGAGGGCATTTGCAAAAGGCATGTTAATATTTAATTTTTTAAACACATCTAGAAATTTGGAAAATTGCTCATCAAGCTTATTATTTTTGAGTCATTGAGGGAATGAAACTCTTAGTGCCGGATCCTGTGGTGGGTTTGATTGACTTTCGAAAATTTCCTTGAATGGTGTTGTGTGAAGTTGCACCTCTTGATCTTCTTTTTCGAACTTCTCACATCCTGTTGGAGTTTTTAACTCTTTCCCACTTCTCAAAGTGATCGCCTTACATTGCTCCTTTGGATTCACTTCAATCGTGCTAGGCAAATTACCTTGTTGTCTCCTAATGAGCATATTAGCCAATTGACCAACTTGGACTTCTAAATTCCGAATCGAAGCTGCTTGATTCTAAAAATTGGTCTTAGTCTCTGTTATGAATCGGTTGGTGTTATTTGCTAATTGTGTCATTGCTTCTTCAAGTGCTGATTTCTCTTTTGGTGGGTCACTAGATGACGGACTAGATGGCGGTTTTAATACATTTTGATTATTCCATGAAAAATTTGGATGATTCCTCCACCTGGAATTGTATGTTACACTGTATGGATTGTTCTGCCGGTTGTAATTTGTAACAAAGTGTGCTTGCTTCGCTTGGGATGGAAAGAAGGGGTTTCCCACTTGACATTCTTCACTCGGATGGTTTCCGTGGCAAAATTCACAAACCAGTGGTGTCAAGTGAATGACATTTACTGTCAGTTGGTTAGCCTTCAATTGTTGAGTAAGAGTGTGGACTTGAGTTGCCAAGGTAGTGAAAGCTTCAATCTCATGTAATCCCACTGTCTTCTTCGGTAAAATTCTCTTACTCAGCCATTGATAGTTGTTCATGGCCATCTCATCTAATAGATCATATTCATCATCCTGGTTTTTTCCCATAAACACTCCTCCTGAAGCTGCATCTATCAGACTTCTTGTAGAACCAACAAGTCCATTATAGAAGTTTTGAACTTGCATCCACTTTTGTAATCCATGGTGAGGGCATCGCCTAAGTATGTCTTTATATCGCTCCCAAGCCTTATAAAGTGATTCGCCTTCAATTTGAGCAAAATTTGAAATTTCATTGCGCATCTGCACGGGCAATTCTGACAATTTAGTGAAACTCCTTTCCAAGTGCTTGTGAACCTGTAAAACAACGAAAAACAACTCAAAGTAACAAATTCCTAACCTAAACATGTAAATCAATACTTGAAAAACATATATGATAGACGCTTAAATATTCAAATTTAAGCCCTTTTATTTACATTTATTAGGTCCTTAGTTATGTTAAATTAGTTCATTTTACTTCATTTGTGTGTTTCACATGTGTTTTATAGGTCTTGGAAGAAAAGAAGCAGTTTTGGCACTTAAAGGAAGAAGCTTGGAAATCTTGGAGCAGTCTCTGGTCAAGTTGCGATCGATCGCACCATGTAATGCGATCAAGCGCACATTACGATCGTGCGCACACAAGAAGGATCGAGCGCACCCTGTGATCGAGTGCAAGACGCGTGCGATCAAGCGCACATGTACGAGTGTGAACAGTAAACTGCAGAACCCTATTTTGGAAATAAGAGAGTTTTTACGGTTTAGGAAGTTTAGGGTTTCCTGCACCTTCTAGGACTACTCAAGCCCTATAAATACACCTGTAAAGCACACACAATTGATCACTTCTCTTAGAGATCACTTTTATCTTTTGCTTAGCTCGAAGTTTTAGGCTTTAGAGAGGATTGATAACCCGTCTCCCTAGTATTCTTCGGGTTTTATATTTTATGCTTAGTTTATATATGATTTTTTTTTTAGACAGCATGTGTAACTAACTTTCTTATAGGGCTCGATTGAAGCCCTAGTTATGCTTTCTCATATATTTATTCATTGATAAATCTTTGCCAATAGCCTTTATTATGCTGCTTAACTTGATTAATGCCTGTGCTTATTTAAATTCCTCATATGTATGTGTATGGCCAGCGTATGCATGTGGTATGGATTGGTTAGTTAGATCAATTTGGATGACCGAGTCCTGGGTCTAACATTAGTAACAAAAGATATCCACACCAGATTCTTGGATTAATCAACATGGGAAACCGGGAGTAGATACCATGCCCTAGGTCTCATGTGGTTATCGATTTCCATAGTACTTATGCTTTCTTAAGGAACAACTCAAGCCGATACCATGCTGAATCCCTTAAGGAAGAAAAGAGTTACAGTAGATACCATGCCTAACTCGTTGCTTAGGGAAATCAATAGCTTAAGGAGTAGATACCATGCCCTTAGGTTGGCAACCAGTAGGTATACATAATAAGGCTAGTGCACTGATACATTATATAATTGGGAAAGTATGACTAGTGGTGGATATCAAATCCCTATGTCTTTATGCTTATTAAATCACATTCACAGTTATTTATTTCTTTTTACTTTAAAGAAACTAATTCTAAAACCAAACTTTACCATTCCCTGTGGAGATGATCTTGCTTTCGCACACTATACTACACTGTTGACCTTGTGCACTTGCAAGTAAAACTAGCACGATTATCTACTTATTAATTTGGGTATATTTTCGCATAACAAGTTTTTGGCGCCGTTGCCGGGGACTGCACTAAAGTTCCTTTTAGAATTACTTTCATTTAATCATTGTTATTATTACTTTAGTTTATGATTACCATCTTTATTTTTATTTTTCATCAAACCCTAATTGATTTTTCTTCTGTTTCAGGCACATAAAACCCTAACCCACACTTTCTGTGATACTTGCGCTCGATCATAGCCTTCTGTGCGATCGAGCGCAAATAGGACAGAGAGCTACCCGAGCAGCAGAGTTTAACTGCTGCACTAAAACTGGTTTGCCTGATTTATGCACGGACTTCGATCCCGACATCCAGCATTCTTTCCCTTCGATCCCAAGCTTGAACAGACTATCCGACAAAGGCTTAGGGATAACTTCGAGGAGAACGAAGAAGAAGTCGAGAACGAAACACTAATGGTGAAATAGCTCGAAAACCAGCAACCCCCTGCACGAGTACCGATGAAGAACTCCTTCATCCCACGGAACATTGATCAACCATCATGCATTGCATATCAACCTAAGGTGGTAGGAAACTATTACATATCCCCGCAAATATTGAATGCTTTAACTCATTTTAGGGGAACTCCGAATGAAGATCCACACTTGCACCTCCGAGAAATTTTCGATCTTTGCAAGTTCCAGCACATACAAGGCCTAGACTAAGAAGGAATAAGGTTAATTCTGTTCCCTTTTTCTTTAAAAGATAATGCTAAACTATGGTATAATTCTTTGCCTGTAGTTTCCATCCACACTTGGGAGCAGTTGGCAAGCAAGTTCCTGAGGAAGTTCTTCCCAGCCCAAAAGACGAGACAAATGAGGAAAGAGATCCAGTCTTTCTAACAAAAAGATGGAGACCTCTTCTTCGAAGCATAGGGACACTTCAACGACTTGCTACTCAAATGCCCACACCATAACCTGCCTCAAAATGAACTGGTACAAGCCTTTTATGAAGGTTTAAACGACACTAACAAAAGTATTGTTGATTCAGGTTATGGAGGAGTGCTGATGGAGAAAAGCAGCGAAGAAGCAATGGAACTCTTCGAAACCCTAAGTGAACACACTCAGCAGTTCTCCTCTCGAGGTAGACATGTAACCAAAGGTACAAGTGTATATGAGGTAAATCTGAATGGAGGATCTTCCCCTCAAATGGTAGCGATGGAAAGGAAACTAGATTTATTGGTAAAAGCCATGGCTGCTCAAAATTGCCTCATCCAGCCTACCATCTACCCCACTCCAGGTATGTGCAATATGTTCCCAATACGATCATAATACTGATACTTGTCCTTTGTATTCACCTGCAGATACAGAACAAGCAAATTATGTAGGACCTAATAACTATCCGCCAAAGAACAACCCCTATGCCAACACATACGACCCTGGATGACGGAATCACCCGAATTTCTAATGGAACAATAATAAGAACAATCAAGAGCAGCAACGAAACCCGCAGCCCACTACTCATGCTACTCCCGAACCAAAGAAGAACGACCTCGAAAGTCTTGTGAGACAACTGGCCACTCAGCAGCAGCAATTGATGACGTCACAAGAACAGTTCATGACTCAGAAAAATAGACCACTACAGCACATGAGCAAGCAATTCAAAGACTAGAGGTACAAGTGGGATAACTGGCTAAAGAACTCAGTGGTAGAAAGCAAGGAGAGCTCCCAGCTTAAACACTACCCAACCCTGGGGGGCATTAACAACTAAAGGCTGTCACAACTTTGAGAAATAGCAAAGTGATAGGGTCTGATGAGTCTGCAACAGCATCCAAAGAAACCCCATCGGCATCAAGGGTAAGTGAGACGGAGAAGGTGAATGCACCACCCTTCCTGCAAAGGTTAGTAAAACAAAAGAAAGACAATAAACTACTTGATATTTTTGAAACCTTGTGGAAAGTTGAAATTAATATTCCGTTACTAGATGCAATTCACCAAATACCTGCCTATGCTAAGTTCCTAAAAGATTGTTGCACTCATAAAAGAAAATTTTAAGAGCATGAAACTGTAGCATTAATTGAAGAAGTAAGTGCTGTACTACTAAGAAAACTCCCACCAAAACTAAAAAATCTAGGTAGTTTTACTATTCTCTGTAGAATAGGTGATCAACTATTTGACAAAACATTACTAGACTTAGGAGCGGGGGTAAACTTACTACCTTACACGATATTCGAAACCTTAGGTTTGGGAGAGCTACACCCGACTTCTATTACCTTACAGTTAGCAGATAGGAGTATTAAAAGACCTAGGGTTATTCTTGAGGATGTCTTAGTAAAGGTTGGCGAGTTCATCTTACCTGTTGATTTCATTGTATTAGACATGGAGGAATGCCCTATGCCATTGCCTTTGCCTATCATATTAGGGAGACCCTTCATGAGAACTACCGACACTAAGATTTGTGTGAAGAAGGGTATAGTGAGTATGAAAATCAATGGTGAGAAAATAGAGTTTAAAATATTTGATGCAATGAAAGTTCCTCAAGATGACTTGGAATGCTTAAATGTTTGTATGATACAAAACTTTGTTGATCAAGCTTTTCAGGTCCAACAACTTGATCCATTGGAGACTAACATCACCCATAGCATCACGGAGGTGGATATTGAGCAAGAATATAAAGATATTAATAGTGACATCATCACAGCTGTACACCTCCATGAGACCTCTCCAAAATACTCCAGTAAGTATCCTCCTCCATTTGAATCTCTCATACCCACTAATACTACGCTTCTTCCATCCATTGTCCAGGCACCAGCATTAGAACTAAAGCAGCTACCCGAGCATTTAACATATGTCTACTTAGGAGAAAAGAAGACCTTACCTGTGATTGTAGCTGCTAACTTGAGCAGTGGAGAAGAAGAGAAGCTGTTAAGAGTTCTTAGAGAGCATAGATCTGCCATTCGGTGGACCATTGCTGACATTAAGGGGATAAGTCCAGCAAAATGCATGCATAGTATTTACCTTGAAGAAGAAGCAAGGCCCACTCGAGATGCTCAAAGAAGACTTAACCCACACATGAAAGAGGTAGTAAAGGCCAAGGTATTGAAGCTACTAGATGTTGGGATCATCTACCCTATATCAGATAGCAAATGGGTGAGTCCGGTACAAGTTGTTCCTAAAAAGAGCGGGATTACCTTTGTAAAAAATAAAGATGAGGAGCTCATACCTACAAGAAAAACAATGGGTTGGAGAGTATGTATTGATTACCGGAAACTGAACAAAGTAACTAGAAAAGATCATTTTCCCCTGCCATTCATTGATCAAATGCTAGAGAGGTTAGCCGGTCACAGTTCGTATTGCTTCTTGGATGGGTATAGTGGATACAATCAAATTGCCATAGCACTTGAGGATCAAGAAAAGACTACCTTCACATGTCCTTTCGGTACATTTGCTTATAGAAGAATACCATTCGGTTTATGCAACGCACCAGCCACTTTTCAAAGATGTATGATGAGCATTTTTTTCGATATGGTAGAGAAATACATTGAGGTGTTCTTGGATGATTTTAGCATCTTTGGTTCTAATTTCGATGAGTGCCTAAATCATTTAGAAAATGTCCTAAAGAGATGTGAAGAGAGTAATTTAGTGCTAAATTGGGAAAAATATCACTTCATGGTTCAACAAGGTATTGTGTTGGGGTACTCCATCTCAAACAGAGGTATTGAGGTAGACAAGGCTAAGATGGACATCATTTCAAAGCTACCTCCCCCTCTCATAGTCAAACGCATTAGAAGTTTCCTTGGACATGCCAGTTTCTATAGAAGATTCATCAAGGACTTCTCCAAAATCTCAAGACCTCTTTGTGCATTATTGGTTAAAGATACCAAGTTTGAATGAAATGATGATTGCATACAAGCTTTCAACACCTTGAAGAATGTTCTCACCTCTACCCCAATAATGATGACATCATATTGGAATCTCCCTTTCGAATTAATGTGTGATGCCAGTGACTTTGCCTTGGGAGCTATCTTAGGTCAAAGAATCAGTAAGGTACCTCATGCTATTTACTATGCTTCTAGAACTTTAAATGATGCTCAGCTTAACTATTCTATTACTGAAAAAGAATTGTTAACTGTTATTTTTGCTTTAGAGAAGTTTAGATCATATCTTATTGGTTCTAAAGTTATAGTATTCACTGACCATGCTGCTTTGAGATATTTGTTTTCTAAGAAAGATGCGAAGCCTAGGCTAATCAGATGGGTACTTCTACTACAAGAATTCGATTTAGAAATCAAAGACAAGAAAGGCAGTGAGAATGTCATTACGGATCATTTGTCAAGGCTTCCCTATGAGAATGATGATAAAGAGTTACCTTTAAATGAGAACTTCCCTGATGAACAACTATTCGCACTAGAGGTAAAACTTCCATGGTATACTGATATAGTGAATTATCTAACTGTTAAAGTTTTTCCCCCAGGCATGACCACTCAAGAAAAGAAACGGCTAAAATCTCTGTCAAGACACTACTATTGGGATAATCCTTACCTCTTCAAGGTCTGCCCCGATCAAATCATCAGACGATGTATCCCAGAAGAGGAGCACTCGAGCTTATTGCAACACTGCCACCAGTTTGCTTGTGGAGGACATTTTGGGGCAAAACGAACAGCTCTTAAGGTACTACAATCTGGTTTTTATTGGCCTAATCTGTTTAAAGATGCTTTCTCCTTTTGCAGCTCATGTGATAGATGCCAGCGGACAAGTAACATCTCTTCTCGAAATCAGATGCCCTTATAGAATATTCATGTAGTAGAACTTTTTGATGTATGGGGCATTGATTTCATGGGACCTTTTCCTAACTCCTTTGGTTATTTATATAGTCTTGTGGGTGTGGATTATGTGTCAAAATGGGTCGAGGCTGTCCCCTAAAAAACTAATGATCACAAAGTAGTTGTAAAGTTTCTACAGGCTAACATCTTTACGTGATTTGGGACTCAAAGAGCAATCATCAGTGATGGGAGCAGCCACTTTCATCATCGCTCTTTTGCCAAACTACTCTGGAAATATGGGATCACTCATAGAGTAGGCACTCCATATCATCCTCAAACCAGTGGCCAAGTAGAGATAAGCAACCGAGAGATCAAGGGAATCTTAGAAAGGACAGTGAAGCCTAATCGGAAGGATTGGTCTCTATGCTTAAATGATGCTCTATGGGCATATCAGACAGCTTATAAGACTCCAATTGGCATGTCTCCCTACCGCTTAGTCTTTGGAAAAGCGTGCCATCTCCCGGTGGAATTAGAACATCGAGTATATTGGGCCATAAAGCAATTTAACTTCGACATGAAACAAGCGGGGGAGAAAAGAAAGCTGCATCTAAATGAACTTGAAGAATTCAGATATGATGCTTATGAGAATGCCAAGTTGTACAAAGAACAGACAAAGGCCTATCATGATGAACAACTCATACGGAAGGAGTTCCATGTAGGACAAAGAGTGTTGCTCTATGACTCACGATTAAGACTGTTCCCAAGCAAGCTCAAGTCTAGATGGTACGGTCCATACATGGTTACCAAGGTCTTCACTCATGGTGCATTAAAAGTTTGTAGTCCAAATGGAAATCAGCCCTTTATGATAAATGGACACAGAGCCAAGCCTTACCTAGACATTAACTTTCCTCCAAGAGATGAAGACTTGGCACTTGAATCAGTACAGTATACAGCTGAAACACAAGCACTGGAGCCACAAGAGATGGACTCTAAGTGCTTCCTCCCAACCAACTAGTACTATGACACGAGAGCGCTTGAGCAGCTCATATTTGATTACTCATACAGCTAACGCGCCTCTACTGAGGTTAATGGTACTGAGGCCACTAACCAATGGTAAGGTTGTACTGTTCCAAATTTATCATTTTTCAGCTAAGGTAAGTTTTTCTTTTTGCACATGCACACTGGTTGCGATCGATCGCAACATTCCATGCAATCGAGCACAAGAGTGCGATCGAGCACGCCAGTCAATATGCTCGAGCGCACAAGTGCGATCGAGCGTAACCTGTGTGCGATCGAGCACACTCGTGGCAGAAGGTTTAGATATAAATCTGTAAATTTTCACTCGCACCCTTACACTCTCTCTCACTCGCACTTTCCCGTCTACCAGCATCTCTCACACTCACACTCTGCCACCATCATTCACCATCACTTCCATTATTCACCATCACCACTACCATCCATCGTCACCACCGCACTCCACCATTACCGCCATATACCCCCTCCCCATTACACATTCTGTCCATTAAATAAGGTGCACATTTCCATTCACACACACACGAATTTTTACATGTTATTTACATACATTTATGTTGTTTTATGTGTGATTGGGAATTTCTTATTATTTGCAGAAGGATAGGAACAATTTCAAATCTTCAAGACCATAGCTTGGTCTTTTGGTGCACACGAACTGTTTGAGGAAAAGCCTGACCGTGTGCGATCGAGTGCACGGTATTTGCGATCGAGCGCATAGCCCAGTGTGCGATCGAGTGTACCTATTTGAGATCGATCGCAAATTAGGCAGAAGCAAACAAAAGCATGACCAAACCATCTGCTTCCAACTCTAATGCATCCAGCAGTCGTGCCTCGTAATCCCGGCCCAACATCGAGCAACGGGAGCTCTTGTTCGAGACTACCTTCGCCATCGATGAAGTATTTAAGCACATGGATACGACTCAATGGGCTGTCCAAGCATTTAGACACCGAGGGTTGAAGAGACTGTTTAAGCCAGTTTGCTCTACTGCTTACTCCCAGCTTGTAGTCCAGTTTTAGGCAAGCCTATCATTTGACTGCAGCAGGCTGGGAGTACTCACTTCTTCAGTTCGGGGCATACCCATCGAGGTAGCTAGTGCCGATATAGCCATTGCTCTTCATTACACCGATGAGTCCCCTCCTAAAGACATCGATATCGAGGAGTAGTCGGAGTCCTTTGCCCTGGCTGAGATCATTACAGACATATACGCTGGCCAGTATGCTGACAGACATAACAGTGCGGCCAGTCTGTCAAAGTTGCCTCCATGAATTTGGCTCGTCGACACAATCCTACAGCGCAATGTGTGTCCATTGGGGCACAAGACACAGCAGTGAGACCAGTTTCTCCAGTCTTTATATGCCTTCAACAGAGGCCACTGGTACTCCATCCTGGTTATCATTTGGAGCCAGCTGCACAAGTTTTGGGATCACGTACATGGCCGTCAGACCACCAGGGCCAATGCATGGGGCCTTCCTTTCCCGTTCCTACTCTCATACATCTCAAGAAGAAAGGGATAAAGGGGACCTCCAGCGACGGACCAGTGCGAGAGCATTCTCTCTTCGGGAAGGCTCAGTGGACACACAGCCTCTCTCACATGCCTTGAGGACTCCTAGCACCTGCTCTAGCAGCTGAGAGAGTTTAGGAGGATCGTATGGAGATCGAGTCCCCAGTCATTAGCCCAGTAAGAGAAGAGGACCATTTGAACATGGGACCCACCGAGTCCCAGCACTTTCTAGCTGAGCTATCCTCCTTCCGAGGCGAGGTCTCTGCCGCCACCACACTCGTGCATCAGCACATCAATAGTTTAGAGGCACGATTTGCACGACAAAAGGCTATGTTGCAGTCTATTCTTGATCGCCTACCTTCGACACCCGGTACCTCTTCGACTGCACCACCTGATGATCAATAGTGAGAGGGTACCCCGTCTGGCTGAAGACGTTAAACTTAGCACTCATGGGAGGCACCCCACAGCATATCCTTTTTTCTTAGTTTGTTTCATTTTATTATTCATATTTCCTAGTTTATTTTTCTATCTATTTATTATTACTTGTTTTCCATTTTATGTTTGTTTCTCTTTCTTTTTCAAGGACAGCGTGAGTGCATCCAGTTGAAGTTTGGGGGTGTGCTACGAGCCATGCCAACCATCAGTTCTCTATCACCCAGGTCAGATCCTTCCATGCTCTTCACACATTGGGGACAATGTGCAATTTAAGTTTGGGGGTATGGGGACACATTCACACACTCACTATGTCCCATTTTGTTGATTTTGTTGTGTTGTTGTTTTCATAGATAAATGTATGTTCATACTGTTCTAATTTTTTTTTTTTTTTGTGATCTAAAACAAAGAATATGATTTGACTTCATCAGCGAGCTTAACACTTTGAACATATAGGCCAATAATCAAATTTTTGAACCTAGATCACTGCCCTTTTGGCATTTAAGGATTCACAAGTTTTACTAGTTTTACTATCACAAGCACATTAGCACATAATTATGTGGGTTATGACATCTTATTTGGATTTGTATGTTTCTTTTGCTTGACTGTGAACTAGACGACCTATTAGATTGACAATTTGGCATAAAAAAATCAAAAAGATTGACTAGTGCTCAAAAAGAAATAAATGCTCCTAATGATCAATAAAAACTTATTTTCCGCTGAGTAACTGGCCCTCTTGCCTCAGTAAGCATTGAGTATCACGTCAAAAGGTGGAAAATCTTAAATGATCATTAAAAAGAACTTTCCACTGAGTAACTGGCCCTCTTGCCTCAGTAAGCATTGAGTGTCACATCAAAAGGTGGAGAATTCTGATTGGTAGCATTATGACCAGTGAGTTTCGTAGCTTTTTTTTACTCGAGCTAGTAAGTCTTTAGGGATATCTTTACACCTAATGCCCTAAAACCATCTGGTTTGGGAGTCATTGGCTAAACACTCGTTACACGAGCCAAAAAAGAAAGCTTAAAGGAACTAACTTGGCAAATATCTCACAAATAAAAGAAGAAAATCTATGCCATCCTTGTGACTCTAATAAGAAGTTTGGTGAATCTTGAGACATTGAAACATACACGTTAAAATTATTTGGAAACCTAATCTTTTATGTGCTAGTTCACCACACACCAAAGTAGAACTTGTGATGTCTTAAATTGCCTCATGAAAGTGATTTGCGTTCAAAACTCTTATTCATTGCAAAAACATGTTTGTATCTATTAAACTTGCTCATGAATGCACATCATAATTTTGTGTTAAGACTTAAACTTTTCAGACACTATGAACATTGGATCTATCTGTGTGTTTGTATTTTTCATTTTAGTTTTGTTTAGTATTGCTAAGGGACTAGCAATGTGTAAGTTTGGGGGTGTGATAGATGCTTAAATATTCATATTTAAGCCCACTTATTTACATTTATTAGGTCCTTAGTTATGTTAAATTAGTTCATTTTACTTCATTTGTGTGTTTCACATGTGTTTTATAGGTCCTGGAAGAAAAGAAGCAGTTTTGGCACTTAAATGAAGAAGCCTAGAAATCCTGGAGCAGTCTCTGGTCAAGCTGCGATCGATCGCACCATGCAATGCGATCGAGCGCACATTGCGATCATGCACACACAAGAAGGATCAAGCGCACCCTGCGATGGAGCGCAAGACGCGTGCGATGGAGCGCAAGACGTGTGCGATCGAGTGCACATGTACGGGCGTGAACAGTAAACTGTATAACCCTATTTTGGAAATAAGAGAGTTTTTACGGTTTAGGAAGTTTAGGGTTTCCTGCACCTTCTAGGACTACTCAAGCCCTATAAATACATCTGTAAAGCACACACAATTGATCACCTCTCTTAGAGATCACTTTTATCTTTTGCTTAGCTCGGAGTTTTAGGCTTTGGAGAGGACTGACAACCCGTCTCCCTGTATTCTTCGGGTTTTATATTTTATGCTTAGTTTATATATGATATTTATTTTAGACAGCATGTGTAACTAACTTTCTTATAGGGCTCGATTGAAGCCCTAGTTATGCTTTCTCATATATTTATTCATTGATAAATCTTTGCCAATAGCCTTTATTATGTTACTTAACTTGATTAATGCCTGTGCTTATTTAAATTCCTCATATGTATGTGTATGGCCAGTGTATGCATGTGGTATGGATTGGTTAGTTAGATCAATTTGGATGACCGAGTCTTGGGTCTAACATTAGTAACAAAAGATATCCACACCGGATTCTTGGATTAATCAACATGGGAAACCGGGAGTAGATACCATGCCCTAGGTCTCATGTGGTTGTCGATTTCCATAGTACTTATGCTTTCTTAAGGAACAACTCAAGCCGATACCATGCTGAATCCCTTAAGGAAGAAAAGAGTTAGAGTAGATACCATGCCTAACTCGTTGCTTAGGGAAATCAATAGCTTAAGGAGTAGATATCATGCCCTTAGGTTGGCAACCAGTATGTATACATAATAAGGCTAGTGCACTGATACATTATACAATTGGGAAAGTATGACTAGTGGTGGATATCAAAGCCCTATGTCTTTATTATTATCAAATCACATTCACAGTTATTTATTTCTTTTTACTTTAAAGAAACTAATTCTAAAACCAAACTTTACCTTTCCCTGTGGAGATGATCTTGCTTTTGCACACTATACTACACTGTTGACCTTGTGCACTTGCAAGTAAAACTAGTACGATTATCTACTTATTAATTTAGGTATATTTTCGCACAACAATATAAAATACTAGGACAAATATTCGTTCATCTAATACCCCTAAACCTAGATTTTGCTAGTCCTCAAGAAAAACTAAAAGAAGACATAAACAAAACAAACCTAAAAACTTAAATCAACAAAGCCCTCATGTCTTAATTCTTATTATGACTCATATCTAGATATCTTATGCACAATTATGTTCATAGTCTCTGCACTTCAAAATTCATTGCTCAAATCAAGTACGCATCGCACATCCATATTCCAATGCTCAAAACACCTCACGTCAATTACCCCCAAACCTAACGTCAAGAATCTAAATTCTCTTCGACTCTAGGCCTCACAGGATTTACTCATTAAGCACACTGAACCTAGGCCTCAAACACTCATCAAGCATATGCAAATAAAAGTTATGTAAACAAGAAATTTCAAAAATAAATTCGCATATGAATATTGATATCATCAAAGAACGCTCATATGTTCGCAAAATAGATATCATGAAAGGAATCAAATGTTAGGATTGCAAAGCTATCACATCGCCTATATCATATCCTAGTCAAAGACTTCAAGCAAAACATATTGAGTATGAATCTATGCATAGATATGCATGGTTGGCCGAACTTGATTTACACCAAAGCTCTTTCTTTTCAACTCTTTATAAGAGCGACTTCAATACCCTTGAAGTATCTCATGTCCTCTTTCTTGTCTAACCAAATCCCTTTTTGACATGTTTGTTTTATATATATATATATATATATTATTTTTCCAATTTTTTAATAGGAATTTGGATCTTTCTCCAGAGACAGTGGCGACTAGGGCGTATAGTGATAGGCACATTCTCAAACTTCTTACTCAAGTCATTCAACTAAAATAATGAGAATACACAACATGATACTTCATCTGAGTTATATAATCCTAGCATTCAATGCAAAACCTATAGAGATCATCTAACAATTAAGGTCATAACGAAGAGTATTTAAGAGTACCAAGAAACTAACTCTCAAAATAAAATGCTTATGGCTCAAATAACTCACTAGGTAGTCTCCACTATTTGATTCTTAATCCTTAGTTCTAGGTTCATCTCAGTATCAACATCAAGAGAATGGTCTATAGAATATGAATATGCATCAATCCTCACAACAACTTGTCAGTGTTAAAGAAACTAAACTCAACATGCATGAAAGACTTGATTACTAACCATAAAACAGATTGTAGCATGAAAATTTTGTCTCAGCAAGTTCTAATTGTACCCCTAAACCTAAATTAAACATTATCCTCAATGTATGAAATCAGATATGCATTTAGAAAAACATTTAGAAGGGAACAATGAAAATGAAAGAACAGAAAACATACTCTATCAAATGGGTGGGTTGCCTCCCACCAAGCGCTTTCTTTAATGTCTTAGCAAGACGTTGGTTGAACTTATTCAAGATCATGCACCTTAATGCACTCAACAACCCCATTCTCATGGACTCCTTCTAAGTAAGGCTTCACACAATGCCCGTTGACCTTGAATATCCCTTGAGTCTTGGGGTTCAGCAACTCTACCGCTCTATGAGAAAAAATGTTGACTACCGAAAATGGTCCGCACCATCTTGACTTCAATTTTCCTGGAAATAATTTGAAACGAGTGTTAAAGAAAAGAACTTTCATTCTAGGATAAAGAGACTTATGGATAAGGCCTTGGTCATGGTAAAACTTAGTCATTCTTTGTAGATCTTTGCATTCTCATAGGCTTCATCACGAATCTCTTCTAACTCATCGAATTATAGTAACCGCATCTCTCCTACCATTGCCATGTCCATGTTTAACTCCTTGATTTCCCAATACGCCCGATGCTCAAGCTCAACTGGTAAATGACATGCCTTTCCAAAAACCAACCAATAGGGGCTCATCCCAATGAGTGTCTTGTACGTCGTGCAATATGCCCACAATGCGTCATTAAGCTTGGTTGCCCAGTCCTTCCGTGATGGTCGCACCGACTTTTCCAAAATGCTCTTGATTTGTCGATTGCTTACCTTAACTTGACCCAAAGTTTGTGTGTGATATGAAGTCCCCACCTTGTGTGTGATGCTATACTTCTTCAACAACCCATCACAGAGTTTATTGCAAAAATGGGTTCCTCCATCACTGATTATGGCCCTCGGTGTACCAAACCTACTAAATATCACATCCTTCAAAAATTTCACAACACAATTAGCATCATTGGTTCAAGTTGGTATAGCCTCAACCTATTTGGACACTGATGCGATAAAATTGACACTAGCAAGTGCACTAATCGTTCAAGTAATAAAATGATGAGTAAGTATCGTTCCCAACAAGGACTGAATAAATAATACAGAAATTATGACTCATCTCTTACGTAATTTGAGCAAATGAATAATTGTAGGAGAAGAAATTACTAACAATTAACTAAGGGAAAAACATATGACAATAGTAAATAAAGGGCGAATTTCAACCTTTGGAATTAGATTCTTATAAACTAACGTGCCAAGGACTCGACTTCACCTAAACCATCATTGTTAAGAGTTTCGAATGTATAAGTTTTGTTTAATACATTTTTCAAGATGGTAGAATTCCCGATAAATTGGTTATCCATATTCCAGGTCTAACCACGATCTCAAAAATCATTAATTTCAAATATCCATATTCTAGGTCTATTCTAGATTAATTCAAATCAAGAAGCATTAAGTTCAGTGGACTTCCTTTTAGTTAAATCTCCCTATTCGGTTACGATTCAAACGGACCACATGAATTTCCTAGAATCCCTATTCGGTTACTCCAATTCCATTCATGGCATGTTTTACCCTGGTCTTTGCATAGACAACAATCCAACATCATATTTATTAATTCAACCATTCATAAAAATATAGCTTCTCTATTCGACGCATCACCATGCTTAAAGAAGGAATCAAAATAACAAACAGCATTAAGAACAATAAAACACACTCTTTGAAAAACACATTAAATTCCAACTTGTCCAAATAGCAACTCAGGACATAGGTTTAGGATTCATATATCCTTAACACAAAAATACTTACTCCATAATAATATTCAAAAAAACCAAGTTCATATCATAAAACATCAACATAACTAAATAAGAATAAAGCAAAACCTGAGAAGAATAATTAAAAGCTTCAGAGGAGCCTCCAAGAGTGTCTCCAACTCCCCTTTTGCGTCTCATCTCCTCCAACTCTGTTTTTCTATTCAGTAGTCGCGCTTCCCTTTTTGTTCAGTTAGGGTTTGCTATTTATAATATTCTGAATCTGTCGGCAAGCACTGCAGCGTCAACTTCCCAGCGCTGTAGCACTAGGCACAAATCGAACCCTAGCCAGAGCTGCAGCGCCCCACTAACCAGTGCTGCGGCTTTGAGTTTCTATCCATATTTTTCTATTCCTGCCAGATTCCAGCGTTGCAGCTTTGAGTTTCTTTCCCTTGTGCTATTCCTGCCAGATTTCAGCGCTGCAGATTTGAGCTTTTGTCCCTTGTGCTATTCCTGCCAGATTCCAGCGCTGCAGCTTTGAGTTTCTGTCCCCTTCGCACATTTTGCCTTTCCAGTGCTGCAGTAAGTGTCTGCACAGTAAATTTCCAAGACTCAATATTGATCATTTAATTAAAAAAAAACTATTAGTAGAATAAAATAAACTAAACTAAAAATTGCTAAAAACACATGAAACACAAATCTAATCCTTAAGATCAACACCACAAACATGCCTAAAAGAAGTATAATAACATGATTTATTCAGAGTTATCACACCCCCAAACTTACGTTTTTGCTAGTCCTTGAGCAAACTAGAACACAATCCTAACACACACATCCTAAGAGTGAGAGATGGTTTGATTAGATTTGATAGCAACATGCCTCAAAGATTGCAAATAGATCATAACACAAGAAAAATTTCCAAATACTGCTAATGTCTAGAATTTCAAATTTATTGCCAGCCTTATCTTACATCAAATTCTTCAAACGTGTGTGTGTGTAACACCTTTATAAACTTAATCGTCTAGCCACTCTGATCGGTTTATGCAAGCAAGTAGGATAATGCCAATCTTTCAGAGTCCATAAGCTTACTTTTCACACCACTCTCCACTAATGTAGGCCACGACAGTACCCAAGATCACCAAGACTTTATTCAGCTTATAACTTTGGCTAAAGCTAAGGTATGGAAAAGGATTTATTTGAGGCTTACATCACCTTAAGTATATCAACCAATAAAAATTTATTTCAAACTTTTCCTCAGTTATTATGTAATACTCAATACTTTTGTTGTTGTCACATCTTCTTCTTCTTCTTTTTGTTTTTTTTTTGTTTTTTTTTTCGTATGCTTGTACTATAGTAGAACCAGTCTTTATTTTCATGCGCATGAATGAAGCTGAATCAGAGCATGTACATGACGATCAAACACGGCTTTGCCAGCTGCCTGTGATAGGCAAAATACGACTTGATCAAATAGTTCGTGTGGTAAACCATTTTGCCTTCAATCTTTCCCTTGCTCACTCTCGATGGGAAATATTTGATACTTAACACAGCCAAGTCGAAGACCACTTTCTCTTGCTTAATCATCTGCTATCACTTAAGAGAATAGTCCATTCACTAGTCGATGTGCTTACAGGTGAAAGGTAGAGTTGTAGTATTTTTTTTTTTTTTTGAAAATAAGTTAGATGATCGGGTGACAAAACAACATATATTCAAGCTCAAAAGGGGAAAACTAAGGATAATCCCATATCAAGGGTTGGCTAGAAAAGCTTAAACGTTCTAAACATGGCCTGAATCATTTCTTTGGTACTATACTACCTAGGATTTCGCCTTCAGTGGTCTTCAAACAGGTTCTAGAGTCCATGAGATCTCAAGAAACTACATTGCTCACATAAACATTCTTCGAAATGGCAAGACAACAAAGTGCTTAGGTGTAAGTGCTCAATGTGTTCAAAGAGTTCGATGTAAAATAAATCCAACAACAAACTTAAGCACACAGACAAACACAACATTTTTCAAATTTTCAAGGGCTACAATCAAGTCAATCTATTTCTCATCCTCGGCAAAATCAAAATCAAACAAAATAAAGCACAAAGATAAAACAAACAGAAAAATAACTAAAAACATGAACAACACACAACAACTCAGATACTTTTCCCCACCCCCAAACTTAAATGATACATTGTCCGCAATGTATAAACATTTAGCATAAAGTAAGAGAAAGGAACTTCCCTGATTAGTTGGAGCCCGAATCAATCATCTTCTTCATTATCCTCATTCTCCTGATCGTTGCTGAAAGTGCGAGGAGAGTGTTTTTTTTCTTTTTCTAAAACACAGTAATGGGACCTAGCACTGCAACTCTGACTGTCTAGTGCTGCAACTCTGGTTCTC
The DNA here is from genome assembly GCA_023935145.1 of Bretschneidera sinensis. Taxonomy (NCBI): domain Eukaryota; kingdom Viridiplantae; phylum Streptophyta; class Magnoliopsida; order Brassicales; family Akaniaceae; genus Bretschneidera; species Bretschneidera sinensis. Next base: position 40,134,893 of record CM043705.1, read on the forward strand.
GGGTCTGACACTAATACAACCTGAAAACAAGATAAAAACTTAACTAAAAGACAAACATAACAAAAATAAACACACAAAACAATATCTAATTCAGGAAACATAAAAGCAAATTTTTAGTTCTAATTTATAGTCTTTAGCTTAACTTCCTGATTTATGGCTCTTAGAGAATGGTTGTGGATGATTGAGGGTCAAACGTCCTCATGATATAGTGCTTCAATCTGTGCCTGTTGACCTTGAACGTCTCCTTGTTTTTCTTGTGTCGTATTTCAACAGCACCAAAAGGTAATACACTTATCACAGTGTATGGTCTAGTCCACCGAGATTTCAGGTTTCCTAGAAATATGTGCCTTCTTAGGACTTTCAGCAACCGTTCTTCCATTTTACCTGTCAACGAAGAAGATATTATAACAGGAAAAATATTTTTCTCTAAATAAACATATTTCAAATGAGCAAGTAAAGTTTTCAATTCATTTGTTATTATTTGTTCTTCTGAAACTTCTTTTCCCATTTCAGACTCCAAGTTCCTTGCTTCTTCTTGGATGACGAGTTCTTCAGTGGTAGTAGTTCCTGATTCCATGATGCATCTCTCCAAAGTATCTTCATTTAATGTTTTCTCCTGAAACTCCTCAATGAGTTTATCAACAATATCCACTTGAAAACAAGAAGAAGTAGATAAGCCAGAAGGGTATTTCATAATTTTATACATATCAAAAACTACTTGCTCATCATTGACTTAAAGTCAATTTCCCTTGTTGTACATGAATTAAGGCTGTCCCTATTGCAAGGAATGGATGTCCAAGTATAAGAGGTACCTCACGATCCTCTTCCATGTTGAGAACAACGAAGTCTACAGGGAATATAAATTTATCAACCTTTACCAGTACATCTTCTATAATTCCCCGTGGTTTCTTAATAGATCGATCAGCTAATTACAATGACACTGTCGTTGTTTTGACTTCTTCTAATCCAAGTTTCCTGAAAATTGAAAGAGGCATAAGATTGATACTTGCACCAAGGTCACATAAAGCTTTATCAAAGAATGAACTTCTCAAAGTACAGGGTATAGTAAAACTCCCTGGATCTTTCAATTTTGGAGGTAGCTTGTTTTGCAGTATGGCGCTGCACTCTTTAGTTAACATCAACGTTCAGTGTTCCTCAAGCTTCCGTCTATTAGACAAAATTTCCTTCAAAAATTTAGTGTAACTAGGCATTTGTGATAACGCCTCTGCAAATGGAATGTTAATATGCAAGTTCTTGAAAATCTCTAAAAATTTTAAAAATTGCTTATCTAGTTTTTCTTTCATAAATTTCTGAGGATAGGGACGAGGTGGCATATACTTAGTTTCAGAGTTAGGATCGATCAAACCTTTACCAGTAGACTTCTTTTTTGAAACAAGTTTCTCCTCTTGCATGGTCTCTTCTTTCTTACCTTCTTGATTAGTGATTTCTTTAGATTTTGGCTCATCCAATTGTGTGCCACTCCTTAGTGTTATGGCCTTGACATCCTCCTTAAGATTTTTTTTCTGTGTTGCTCAGAAGAGAGCCTTGTGCACGTCCATAAATTATAGTTGCTAGTTGGCCCACCTGAACTTCCAGATTTCTGATGGATGCTTCTTGATTTTGGAACCTAGTTTCTGCTGCATTTAAGAATTTGGTCATCATGTCCTCCAAGTTGGACTTTTTTTCTTGAGGTGGGAATTCAGGAGGAGGTTGTTTCGCATTGCTTTGATTCCAAGACAGATTCGGATGATTTCTCCATCCCGGATTATATGTATTGCTATATGGATTGTTTTGCCTGTGAAAATTTGAAACAAAGTTAGCTTGTTCAGTAGATGAATTAGATGCAAATTGATTACCTGGCTAACAGTTACTGTTATGGTGGCCACTAGCACCACACAATTCACATACAACATGTGTAGTAGGATAAAGTCCATTTATCTTCTTGGTGGAACCTCCATTTGTGCTTTAAAGCTATAACAGCATCTATATTATGCAATCCTGAGGCTCTATTAACAGGTAATCTTTCAACTGGCCATTGCTAAGAATTTGTGGCCATCTCTTCTAGCAATTCAATAGCTTCTTCTGGAGTTTTTCTCATGATAGTGCCACCTGCAGCTTCATAAATCATTTTTCGGGTTGTACTGGTTAAACCGTTATAAAAATTTTGTACCTACATCCACGTGGGCAACTCATGATGAGGACATCTTCTCAAAAGGTCTTTAAAACGTTCCCATGCCTCATAGAGTGACTCCCTATCGACCTGCAAAAACATAGTAATTTCATTACGTAACTTTGCAGTTTTTGCAGGAGGAAAGTATTTCCCTAACAAATTTTGTGCCAATTCTGCCCATGTTGTTATGGATCCTGTTGGCAAAGAAGTCAACCAGCTTTTTGCTTTATCCCTCAGTGAAAATGGAAAAAGTCTTAACTGAATTACATCCTTCGATACTCCATTATGCTTAAATGTGTCGCACAGTTCAAAGAAATTCGCCAAGTGAACATTTGGATCTTCTTGCGATAGGCCCCCAAATTGTACTGAATGTTGAATCATCTGAATGATGGTAGGCTTAATTTCGAAATTGTTCGCTTGTATAGGTGGTCGTCAGATGCTAGATTCAACACCATCCATCTTTGGCATAGCATAATCCCAAAGTGCACGTTGCACCTCTGCATTGTTCCCTTTTTCCATTATATTGACTGTTACTGACACTGCTCTTCTCAAAGTGTGAAAAGTGCGCTCAATTTCTGGATTAAATTCTGCAAGTATTCTCCCACTAGTACGTGTCATGCACTAGAAACGAAAACCCTGCAAAATAGACTTAAAAATCAAATTAACGAACTCTCAAATTAACTAGTAAAATCACAATAAATGTAATATTTTATTTCAGTCCCCGGTAACGGCGCCAAAAACTTGGTGCGTTAAAATTGACACTAGCAAGTGTATTAATCGTTCAAGTAATAAAATGATGAGTAAGTATCGTTCCCAACAAGGACTGAATAAATAATGCCGAAATTATGACTCAACTCTTACGTTATTTGAGCAAATGAATAATTGTAGGAGAAAAATTTACTAACAATTAACTAAGGGAAAAATAGATGACAATAGTAAATAAAGGACGAATTTCAACCTTTGGAATTAGATTCTTATAAACTAACGTACGAAGGACTCGACTTCACCTAAACCATCATTGCCAAGAGTTTCAAATGTACAAGTTTTGTTTAATACGTTTTTCAAGATGGCAGAATTCCCGATAAATTGGTTATCCATATTCCAGGTCTAACCACGATCTCAAAAATCATTAATTTCAAATATCCATATTTCAGGTCTATTCTAGATTAATTCAAATTAAGAAGCATCAAGTTCAGTGGACTTCCTTTCAGTTAAATCTCCTTATTCGGTTACAATTCAAACGGACCACAGGAATTTCCTAGAATCCCTATTCGGTTTCTCCTATTCAATTCATGGCATGTTTTACCCTGGCCTTTGCATAGAAAACAATCGAACATCATATTTATTAATTCAACCATTCATAAAAACATAGCTTCTCTATTCGACACATCACCATGCTTAAAGAAGGAATCAAAATAACAAATAGTATTAGGAACAATAAAACACACTCTTTGAAAAACACATTAAATTCCAACTTGTCCAAATAGCAACTCAAGACATAGGTTTAGGATTCATCTATCCTTAACACAAAAATACCTAATCCATAATATTATTCAAACAAACCAAGTTCATATCATAAAACATCAACATAACTAAATAAGAATAAAGCAAAATCAGAGAAGAATGATTAAAAGCTTCAGAGGAGCCTCCAAGAGTGTCTCTAACTCCCTTTTTGCGTCTCGTCTCCTCCAACTCTGTTTTTCTGTTTAACAGTCGCGCTTCCCTTTTTGTTCAACTAGGGTTTGCTATTATAATATTCTGAATCTGTCGGCCAGCGCTGCAGCGTCAACTTTCCAGTGCTGCAGCGCTAGGCACAAATCGAACCCTAGCCAGAGCTGCAGGGGCCCACTAACCAGCACTACAGCTTTGAGTTTTTATCCACATTTTTCTATTTCTGCCAGATTCTAGCGCTGCAATGCTGAGGAACCAGCGCTGCAGCTTTAAGTTTCTTTCCTTTGTGCTATTCCTGCCAGATTCCAGTGCTGCAGCTTTGAGTTTCTGTCCCTTGTGCTATTCTTGCCAGAGTCCAGCGTTGTAGCACTGAGGAACCAGCGCCGTAGCTTTGAGTTTCTGTCCCCTTCACACATTTTGCCCTTCCAGCACTGCAGCAAGTGTCTGCACAGTAAATTTCCGCGACTCAGTATTGATCATTTAACTGAAACAAACTATTAGTATAATAAAATAAACTAAACTAAAAATTGCTAAAAACGCATGAAACACAAATCTAATGCTTAAGATCAACACCAAAAATGTGCCTAAAAGATGTATAATAACATAATTTATTCAGAGTTATCAGACACATAATCAACCGCAGCTAATATATATTCATATCCAAGTGAAGGCGGAAAAGGGACCATGAAATCAATTCCCCATACATCAAATAATTCAATGACAAGATTGTTAGTCAGAGGCATCTCATTTCTCTTTCCAATACTACTAGTCCTCTGGCATTTATCACAACACATGCAAAACTTATGAGCATCTTTAAATAGAGTTGGCCAATAAAATCCAAATTGCAATACCTTAAGGGACATTTTCTTACCTCCAAAGTGACCTCCACAATGAAGTTCGTGGCAAAAAGAAAGAATGCTTTCATGCTCAGCCTCAGGTACACATCTCTGAATGATTTGATCTTGACCAAATTTGAATAAATAAGGCTCATACCAAAAGCAACTCATGCAAAAAGGTAATAATCTATTCTTTTCTTGAAAAGAAAGATTAGGTCGAAAGACACCACAAGCAAGATAATTTACAATATCAGCATACCATGGCTCTTGACTTATAGCAAATAATTGTTCATCGAGAAAAGTGTCAATAATTTTCTTATCTTCTTCTTGCATATGTGAATCAAAGTCCGAAATTGGTCTAGAAAGGTGATCTGCAACAACGTTCTCACTACCTTTCTTATCCCTTATTTCTGGGTCAAATTCTTGCAAAAATAAGACTCACCAAATTAGTCTTAGCTTAGCATTCGGCTTAGTTAATAAGTGTCTCAATGCCACACGATCCGAATGCATAATGACCTTAGATCCTACTAAGTAGGACCTGAACTTGTCTAATGCAAACACGACAGCCAAAAAATCTTTTTCTGTGGTGGAATAGTTGAGTTGGGCATCATTAAGTGTTCTACTAGCATAGTAGATCACATGTGAATGCTTATCCACTCGTTGCCCCAAAACAGCCCCTATAGCATAATCAGATGCATCACACATAATCTCAAAAGGAATTGGCTAGTTAGGTGCCATGATAATAGGCGCCAATGTCAACTTTTCTTTCAAAGCATTAAAGGTGATAAGGCAATCATCATCAAAAGTAAAAGGAACATCTTTAGACAACAAATTACATAATGGGCGACTTATCTTAGAAAAATCTATGATAAATCTCCCATAGAAACCTACGTGTCCTAAGAAACTCCTAATCCCCTTAACCAAAATTGAGGGTGCTAATTTAGCAATCAAGTCAATTTTAGCCTTATCTACTTCAATACCTTTACTAGAAATCACATGCCCTAATACAATGCCCTGTTGTACCATAAAATGACTCTTCTCCCAACTGAGTGTTAAACTACACTCAATGCATCTTTCAAGTACTAAAGTCAAATTATGCAAACAGTTATCCACCATATTCGAGAAGATTGACACATGCATCTTTGGAATGTGGCTGGAGCATTGCATAGGCCAAACATCATCCTCCTAAAGGTAAATGTCCCAAATAGGCAAGTGAATGTTGTCTTCTCTTGATCCTCCAGCGCAATCGACACTTGATAATAACCTGAAAGACCATCAAGAAAATAATAAAAATGATGCCTTGCTAGTCTTTCCAATATCTGTTCAATAAAAGGAAGTGGAAAATGATCCTTTCTAATAGCTGAGTTCAATTTCCTGTAATCAATGCACATTCTCCATCCTATAGTCATCCTAGTGGACATTATTAGCTCATTCTTCTCATTTCTCACCACTATAATCCCAGACTTCTTAGGCACAACATGAACTAGACTAACCCATCAACTATCTGAAATAGGTTAGATAACTCTTGTAACTAGGAGTTTTAAAATTTATTTCTTCACTACCTCTTGTAGGTTAGGGTTTAATCTCCTTTGAGCTTCTCTCACAAGTTTGGCACCATCCTCTAAAATGATCTTATGCATGCATGTAGTAGGACTAATACCCCTGATGTCACTTATACTCCATCTTATGACTCCCCTAAGTCTGCTAAGCTCCTTCACAACTCTCTCATCTTAGGTTTAGGTCAAAGTAGATGAAATAATGACAAGATATGTGTCTCCCTCTCCCAAAAATATGTACTTAAGGTGCTTAGGTAACTCTTTAAGTTTAAGCTTAGGTGGAGTAGAATCTTCCCTAGGTAGGGGACTTGGTAATTCTAAAGGTTTACTAGACCCTTCTTGGGGTAATACTAGTATTGCACTATCTAACATCTCATGATACCCTTTGGTCTCCTCATCTAGTGTTTCCTCTACTCTCTCAGTTGTAAGAGCAACTTCAAGCTTGTTCTTTATTTCTGTCTATAAATAAGTTCCATAAACAAGTGAGTCCACAATCAATAAAAGAACACTCATCGTCAATAGAAATAGAAGAAGGAGTAGTTAGAGAATCAAACACTTTGAATTGTATAGTCTCTCCCAAGACTATCATCATTAACCTCCCATTATGGACATCAATAATAGTATTGGTTGTGGCTATAAATGGTCTACCAAGAAGAATTGTGTGCTCCTTGTCCTTAAATGGGGTTCCTTCCATCTCTAATACCATGAAATCTATAGGCACAATCACTTTGTCTACCTGCACCAATATATCATCAACTATTCCCTTAGGATATTTAACTGACCTGTTAACGAGTTGAAGGGGCATAGTTATTAACTTAAGCTCCCCCAAACCTAGTTGCAAGTATATCGAATATGGTATGAGAGTTATACTTGCTCCTAAGTCTAGCATTGCTTTAGCAACCTTCTTGTTTCCCATTGTGATGTTGATGATGAAACTTTCGGGATCTTTCAGCTTAGGTGGCAAGCTTTGTTGGAGCACCGCACTAGAACCTTCTGACACCATCACTTTCTCGTTCATATTTCCTCTTTTTGGTGTTAAGTTCCTTAAAGAATTTTTTATATGATGGCACATTCCTAATAACATTCAAAAGAGGCAAATTAATAGTCACTCTAGAAAGCATGTCAAAAATATCAAAAAATTGCTTATCCTATTTAACATCCTTCAGATGGCTTGGATAAGGAATAGGAGGCCTCTAAGTCTCGTTCACGTTGTGCAGTATCATGAAGGAAGATGGCTCCTTCTCTTTGCTCTCCTCAGATATTTAAGAAGATTGTTGATCTTCAGCTGGATTTCCTTTAGGAGCGTCATGCTCTTTTTACTTCTCATTTGATTTTCCTGCACACGTAGCAAGTCATAAGAAATTTTATCATCAGAATTGTTGTTAAGCATTTTACCACTTCACAGCACTATGATAGCCTTTGCTTGCTCATGTTGGCTAGGAAACTTCCCTTTTTGATGTACTTGTAATTGTTCCACAAGTTGCCTAACTTGTGCTTCCACCCTCTTCATTGATGCCTCTAAGGAATCCAACCTTTGGCTATGTCTCTCATGGTTCTCTTTACTAACTTTAATAAAAGCACTCAAATTTTCCTCCAAAGTTGGATTTCTAGGCTGATTGGGTGATGCAACTTGGTTTTGATATTGAACTGGTCTTGAATTTTGAGCATATGCCAGAGCATTATTAGTATTCCAGGAGAAATTGGGATGATTTTTCTACCCAGGGTTGCAGGTGTTAGAATATGGATCATTCCTCGACCTAGGTTGGTAGAAACCCATTGCGTTAACTCGTTCTTGTTCATTTCTTGCATAAGATTCATAAGACAAAGAACCAGTGTTAGCATCGTAACCAAAAACCCAACAAACTCAACATACCTCATGATTGGGCGTGTTTGTGGTAGTGAGAAGTTTGACTTGTTTTGCCAACTTTGCAAGTTGCATTGCCATATTATTGTTGGAGCTCAATTCATTAACCCCAACTCTCCTTCCTCTTACATTTGTTTTTTGGAATTAGCACCCAACATCTCATATAGCTCGCATGTCTCCTCAGCAGTCTTTTCACCCATGGCTCCACTGGCGGCATTATCAACTATATATTGACACTATTGTGTCAATCCATTATAGAAGAATTGAATTTGTAGCTGCAATGGGTAACGATTATGGGGACACTAGATTAGAAGCATCTTGAACCTATATCATGCTTCATTAAAGGGTTTTCCCTCCATTTGTGAGAACGTGGCAATCTTAGTTCTAAACTCAGTGGTCTTCTGATGGGAGTAGTATTTGTTCATGAACCGATTGTAGACCACTTCCCATGTAGTCAAAGAACCGGGTGGAAAAGTCATCAACCACGCTTTTGCTCTATCTTTCAATGTGTAGGGGAAGTATCTCATCCTCAGTTGATCCTCATTCAGCCCCTGTAAAGGAAAAGTCTACACTGTTGCATAGAAATCCCTTATGAAGGTTAATGGGTCTTCATTTGGAATTCCGTAGAATGAAGGGAGCATGCTAAAGTGGATATTTTTTATCTCATAATTCTGTATAGCTTCCCCCAATTGGATGCAAGATGTGGAAGTGCCAATGATTGGCCTTGCATACTCTATCATAATTTGTCTTTTAGCTCCTTCCATTCTTACAAGCTCCTCTTTTTCTATTCCCTCAACCTTTTCTTCTTCTTCCGTAGGCTGTAACGTCTCCCTTAGCCTATGGATGTTGTCTATTGCTGGCACTAGATTTCTCCTTTGGGATCTTCTACCGTGTATGTACCTAAAGAAAACAAAAGAAAAATTAACCTAATAGGAATCAAGAGAGCGAAAATCAAGAAACAAATTAATGCCAATTTAAATCAAGAAAATCAAGAAGCAAATAAAGAAAATTTGATGAAATAAAAGAAAAAAATTACACCTAAAAGAAAGAAAAGAAATAAAATAAAAATAAAAACAAAGAAAATAACTAAAGAATTAAACGCCAATTCCTCGACAACGGCACCAAAAACTGGATGTGAAAATTTTAAGTTCTCGCAAGTGCACGAATCACAAATAGTATTGCGATGAGTTTATGCTTGAGGTTGATCTCTCAAGGAATTGCAGTGGTTTAAATCCTAAATTACTTTCTTAAAATTACTAAAAAAACTCTGAAATTAAATCCTTAGCACTATAATTAAAAGATTGGTGTAGAGAAAATTGAAATAAAAACAATTTAGTAAATTAAACAAAACGAATTATAAAAAGATGAGTATAATCAATGAGAACAATTGGGAGTTTAGCTTGCTATCCAATCATGAATTGGAACATTTGGTGAATATAAAGAATTAATCAACATCCAAGATTATTGGTATTTCTGTAAGACTAGAGAACCATTGATCGAGTCTATTCTCAATTTATAACTAATTAATTAAATCTCATGGATCGTGTTCATCAATTAATTAGTTAAATTAAGTATAAGGAAAACACAACTACCTAAATCACAATTTGATTTGAATCCTGATTTAAATTCCTATTCAAGAAAGCTTAATTAGGTTTAGAGGATTTGTCCTGAACCTAATCTCGAATATTAACCTTGACTATCAATAATAGATGACCAATCCACAAGCCATAATCAAAGGTATGAAGGATATTGAATAAGAAATAATCTGGAAATTTTCATAAAACTAAATCTACCAAAATATCCAAAACAATCAAGGCAGCTAAGTCAAACGCCCAACAATGCGTTCAACCGCTCATGTTTAAATCCCAATTACAGAATTTAAATACTAGGGTTACAAGCATATTGAAGGACAAAAGGAGGAAAGATATAATTTCTTCCTAAATTACAAGATGAATCGTCAAAGTCTTGAAGCGATTGATCATCGTCTTCAATCTCTTGATAAACCGTCTTGATGAAAGAAACTATCTCCTCCTTCAATCTCCCAAAACTTCTCTTGATAATATCTCTCTAAGAATTTTTGTCATCTCCCCCCTTCTCTGAGTCTAAAAAATTTCTATATATAGCTGTATGGAGATGGCTTTGTAGACAGAAAAGTCACCCTAGGGTTTCTGTTCAGGCCGTGTGCTTCTGCTGCTGTCTAGGCCTGGTTCTGCTGCTATCCAGGCTGTGTATTTACTACTGTCTAAGCCAAGTTTCTACTATCTAGAACTGGTCTGATTGTGCTGCTATCCAGCCTGTGCAAATCCCCAAAAAAAAATCAGAATTTAATAGCTCATTCACTTCTGCTACGCTGAAATCACGCATAGCCTAACCTTTGTCTACTAAAACTGCCATAACTTTCTCTAGAAAAATCATATTTATGAGCCATAAAATTCTCTAGAAAATAGACACTAAATCTTTCTAAGAATATATGGCTCATCTCCTAGTTCTTCCTGAATCAATACAGTTTAATCCTGTTGGAAATCACCTTGATAAGATGCCCAGGTGGTGATCTTCCAAACACCCAAGTCCATAATGACTTATAAAGATTTGGAATCGAAAACAAGAATAGAAATCAAAGAAAGAAAGAAGACAAGCGATTTGTTATCGAGGTTCAGCAATAGCCTACGTCCCCGTGAGTTCCTCTGAACTCTCTGCACTAAATTAATGGTTCTTTACAATCCAGTAACCCTTTTCAAGAAACCTTAAGTTCTTGAAGAAACCAAGAAGAGAAGAAAGAAGATGATAAGAACTATTACAATGCTCTCTATCTAATCTATACTCCACTCTCTTTACAACTAGCCTCACTACATTGAGTCCCTTTTGTGTTTTGTGTCTTTGCACTCTCACACAATTCTCTCTTGTGTGTCTATCAATCTTATCACTCTTTATAATTCATCACAAATTATGTCACAATGTTAATGAGAATAAAGCTAGGTGACCGTTTATATAGTGCACCAACTTCTTGTCCAATCTTAAGAGTCAATATCCACCCTTATATCTTGATAACCACTCAACCATGGCCCTCCATCAATCCTAAGTGATGCTGTGCATTTTAACCTTGTACCCACACACATAATAAGAGGCTAAATCAAGTGGAATATGTGTGCCTCAGTGTGCCTACCGCCTAGGCACTGAACAGGGCATGCTGCAGCGCTAAGCAAAACACCTTTTCCACCACTTTTTGGGCGCCACGACCTTGGCGAGGGAGAGGTGTGGCACTGCCCTCCACCAGGACTTCCTCCTTGCTGGGTACTGTGGCCTAGGAGGAGCTGGGCTATGGCGCACACTGAAGCTAGACCTCCTGATGTTGTGCGTACTTCTTTGTCTTGTTGAATAGAGGTGTGCACACACACCCAAACCGACTAAAATCCTAAGTAGTCCAAAGCAATGATTGAACTTACTTAGAGGTAGAACTTTAGTTCCTAAATCTATAGGGTTTTCTTCCGTGGCTACCTTGTCCACATGGATGCATTCTCTCGTAACATTTTCCCGAATGAAAGGGTACTGAACATCCATGTGCTTTGTCCTCTCATGGAACACTGGATTTTTGCACAAGTGCAATGCACTTTGACTATCCAAAAGCACAACAACCTGCTCATCTAGTACCTTCAACTCTTCCAGCAACCCTTTGCACCACATAGCCTCCTTAATGGCTTCCATTGCCGCTATGTACTCAGCCTCGGTTGTTGAGAGTTCTACCACCAGTTACAACTGAGCCTTCCAACTTACACAAGATCCGTTTAAGTTGAAGAAGTAGGAGGTAATCGATCTCCTTTTATCCTGGTCTGCTCCGTAGTCCGAATCCGCGAAACCCTTAAAGTAGATAGACTTACCCATCTTCTCATAAACCAGCCCTACTTCTGGGCTTCCCTTCAACTGCCTTAGTAACCACTTCATCCTAAGCTAACGCTCATTTCCGGGATTACTCATAAACCTGTTGAGAACACTTATTGTATGAGCAACATCAGATCTAGTGCTTACCATGGTGAACATAACAAAACCAACAGCACTAGAGTAAGGGATTTTTTCTATTTCCTTCTTCTCCACCTCTGATCTCAGACATTGATCACTGGAGAAATTGAAATGACCAGCAAGGGGAACCTTCATTGGTTTGCTATCTTCCATAGAGAACTTAGATATCATCGTCTCTATGTAGGAAGTTTGAGAGATCTTCAATCTATTTCTCTTCCTTTCCCGGATGATACACATCCCAGGGATCTTCTGTACATGGCCAAGATCCTTCATCTCAAACTCCTCACTGAGTTGAGACTTCAATTTTCTTATCCTCTCCATGTTGCTCCCAACCAGCAACATATCATCAATATAGACGAGGATGATCACCACTTCCTCAACCTTCTGCCCCTTGTAGTACAAGCACGAATCATAGTAGCTCCTCATGAAACCCAAGCTGATTACAAAGGAATCAAACCTCTTATTCCATTGTCGAGGTGATTACTTTAGGCCATAGAGAGATTTCTTCAATTTGCACACCAAATCTCCTTGCCTTCCTTCCTTATAGCCTTCGGGTTGCCTCATGTAAATGGTCTCATCGAGCTCTCCATGTAAGAACACTGTCTTCACATCTATTTGCTCGATTTCCCAATCAAATTGGACCACCAATGCTAACACTATCCGTATCGTATTGTACTTCACAACCGGTGAGAAGATTTTGGTGCAATCTATGCCTTCTTTTTGTGTGAACCGCTTCGCCATAAGCCTAGCTTTATACCAGACTTCATCCCCTAGAGTATTACCTTCTTTGATCTTGTAGATCCATCTACAATCCACAACTCTCTATTTTTCTAGTTTGGGCACCAACTCCCAATAGTTGTTCTTCATCAAAGAATCCATTTCTTCCTCCATAGCTAGCTGCCACTTTGACGAATCCTTACACTCCATGGTATCCGTGTCAGTTTCTAGTTCAACCTCTCCTTCTGTCCAAGGGGCTGCTACATTAGCATCCGCAAACCCATATCTCAAAGAAGGTTTAACAACCCTCCTTTTTCGGTCCCTTGTGAGCTGGTAGTCATTTCGACTTGTTGCATCAACCTCTTCTAGTTCAGCCTCTTCTTGAGTTTCTTGAGCTTGGTCTTCATCAATGAGCTCTACCTGGTCTGAACCCTCTTGCCTTCCTTGCTCTACCTGAACCGAATTCTCCTCGATGCGATGCTCCACAAATTCTGGACTGGTTTGCTCACTAGCCCCTGCAGGGTTAGTTTTCTCCAAGTAGGGAAATAACAATTCGTTAAAAATAACGTCCCTACTTATAATGACTTTCATACCTTTCTTTTCTAAGAACCTGATAAGAGCCATAAAATGCACCTCAACGATGCTTAATTGTTAGCATTTTATGATTCTTCTCGGTCTATATTGCACTCTTGTATGTTGATAACTCTTAAGGAATATTATTGGATCACTAGCTTATCCCAATACAATTTCAGGTATTTTGAGTCCAAAAAAGAGAAGAAGTGATCGTTGTTTAAAAGCACCAAGGTTCCATGCATGACAAAGCATAAGAGTGGCTGCGGAGAGGCAAAGCATGAAGAAAATCAGCAAATAAGCCAGCACCGCGGTGCCTAGAAGCTCGCCCAGTGTGAACAACCTGCCAGCACCGTGGTAGCACTGCGGTGCCTAGAAGCTCACCCAATCTAGAATATACCTAGCACCGCAGTGCTCCCCAACAGCACCGCAGCGCGCACATGGATTTGCATCTCGGAGTCAGACTTTAATTAGGGTTTTTTAAAATTAGAATAAATCCAAAAAAACCCTCAGATTTTTGTACTATAAATAGGATACTTGGGGTTTAAGAGAGGGGGATCTTGGTTGAGAAGAAAAGCATAAAACTCAAAGCAGCAGCTCATCCACAAAAGTGTTTAGCCATGAACATCATGGCTAACTAACTTCCTAGCAAGGCGAAGGGATGAATCCCTAGGTGTAGTTATCCCTATCTACCCTTATTTGGTTCAGTTGTAATAAGAATTTATTGTCAAACATTGTCATGATTTACTTCTTTATCTAATTATAAGATTTTATCTATTCCGGTGATTGTATCTTTTTTCCTTGATATAACTTTAGTCATGCTTCTCTTATGTCAAGATTATTGGGTATAATTGAGTCCGGTAAATCTAGCCTTTAGGTTTGTCCATTACTGCAATATTGTCGACAAAGATATATTGTCGTTTCTTGATAAACCTATAAGATAGATCATATGTGCATGAATCAAAAATAAGAAGTATTTCATTACAATCATATTAGGGTTTATACATGTTCTCATTGAATATTTGCCGATTGCATGTTAGGGATGTTAAATGTGCAATCGAGATAAAAACAATTGAATCAACTTAAGATTAGGGCAACGAACCTAGGGAGGATTCCTGGATCTTTGTTGTCCCTCTACCATATTTTACAACCTACACAATTACTTCATCATCAATTTCAGATTCTTTACTTATTTTGATTATATCGTCTCATATTAAGGTTTATATCTTGCTTTATAGTTAACTTGTTTCCCTGTAGAATCGACACCCCAAAGCCGTGCTACAACAACTGCGTTATACTTTGGGCGGAATCAAATTTTGGCGCCATTGCTGGGGAAACACGCTTACTCATAAGGAAGTTTGTCAACTCTAAGATAAGACGGTACCATCTTTCCTTTATATTTTGATTTTTTCCTTTATTTTGTTATGTTCTATTTTTTTTTAAATCAATTGATGTATGCTTAGACAGAGAGATTCGCGAGGGAGATTCATTAAGGGACCCGAAATAGAGATACTTTTCCCTTCCACGTCCGTTAGTGAAACCTTGCCTAGATCAAACTCTAGTGTTCACCCCACAAAAAAATTTAGAAAACTTTGTTAACATGGCTGAAAACCCTAATGAAAATGTTGCTAGGACACTTAAAGACTACCGACATCCTAGCCGGACAGCCACACCATCGTGTATTATGTTTCCAGCCAACACCCGCCATTAAGACTTTAAACTGAGGATGATACAATTACTCCCCACTTTTCATGGCCTGGAAAACGAAAACCCATATGTGCACATTAGAGAATTTGAGGAAGTAGTTGTGACTTTCCATAGTCACGATGCAACTGATGATATCGTGAGACTCAAGTTTTTTCCTTTCTCCTTGAAAGATAAAGCTAAGAGTTGGTTATACTCGTTGAGACCACGATCTATTGGGTCATGGAATGATATAACTCAAGTCTTTTTCAACAAATACTTCCCTCAACATAAAACTAATGCACTGACAAGACAAATCTCCACCTTTGCACAAAAGGAAAACGAGACTTTGTATCAATCTTGGAAGAAATTTAAAGAGCTGTTAAGTATGTGTCCACATCATGGGTATGAAAATTGGCGCTTAGTGAGCTATTTCTATGAGGGTCTTACCTATAGAGAGCGCCAATTTATCGAGATGATGTGCAATGGTGAATTTCTGCAAAAAGACCCTGACAAGGCTTTTGAGTACCTTAATGAGCTTGCTAAAAAAGCTCACACATGGACTGGACCTAGTGCTACTGAAAGCACAAATAGGTCACGACCTATAGGAAACCTTAGTGGTGGAGGAATCTACCATATTAGGGAAGAGGATAATCTTAAGGCCAAGGTCGAGATGCTTACTAGGGAGTTAGAGGCACTGAAAACAAAAAAACCAACACACATGGTTAATCAAGCCGAACCTTTAGAACCATGTTTTGTGTGTGGTGGGATTCATCATCCTGCTCAAGATTGCCCCACATTTGTTGACATGAGAGGGCTGTATGAAGAACAATGTAATGCCTTAGACATGTACAAGAAGCCTCAAGCCGCATTCTCTAACACTTACAATCCGGGGTGGCGAAATCACCCCAACTTCAGCTAGAAATCTGAAAACCAGCAGCATACACAGCCCCCTAAAACATACCTAGCACCTTATTATGCACCCTCATCCTCTAGGAACTCTCTAGAAGACACTTTACATGCTTTCATAGAAGCACAAGGTAAAACAAACCAGTGGTGTGAGGCATTAATTACACAAGTGGTTGAAGAGGACAAAGAAATAAGGAGCCAAGTGTCTAAATTAATGGGCTCCTGAAGTGTGACTGAGTGAGGTAAGTTTCCTTCCCAAGCTCAGTTCGTACCTCACGGTCAACATATGGCATAAAAAAATTTGAAAGATGTAAATGCTATTGTGACCCAAAGTGGCAAGTCACTGCACATCCCACCAATGAATAAATCCGAGGATGTGGAAAATGGTCAAACTAATAGTGAAGATGAGATACTTAAAGACCCTGAAGTGACCAAAAATCTTGTTAAGGCACCATTCCCCCAAGCCTTAAAATAAAAAAAAAAATGGAAATAAATAACGAAATCCTTGAGAACTTAAGGCAAGTGAAACTTAATCTTCCTCTTTTGCATGTGATTAAACAAGTCCCTACCTATGCAAAAGTTCTCAAGGATCTATGCACCATTAAGAGGAAACACCATGTCAAGAAAAAAACATTCTTAACTGAGCAAGTTAGTGCATTAATTGAGCAAAGAACTCCCCTAAAATAAAAATATCCGGGCTGTCCTATCATTACTTGCAACATTGGAAATCATGAGATTAGACAAGCCTTGCTAGATTTAGGGGCTAGTGTAAACCTGATGCCATTCTCCATTTACTTACAAATGGGGTTAAGAAAAATCAAACCAACCGGTGTGGTATTGCAATTGGCTGACCGATCAGTCAAAGTACCTCGGGGTGTGGTAGAGGATGTCTTGATTCAAATTGATAAATTTTACTATCCTGTTGATTTCTTAATTCTTGATACTACTTCTGCTGTTGACACTAACTCTAAAATCCCTTTGATTTTGGGTAGACCTTTCCTTGCTACTGTGAATGCTCTAATAAATTGTAATAATGGACTCATGAAACTGTCCTTTGGCAACATGACACTTGAAGTAAATATTTTCACTATTGCAAAGCAACCTGAAGATGAGGACGAACACCACCAGCTTTACATGATTGAGTCACTCATAAATGAGGGAGTTTCCTTAGCTTATGATTATGATCCTCTTAAGAATTTTCTTGTTAATTCTGAGATAGATTTATTTGATGATAAAACTGATATGATTAATATTTTTGCTATTTTTGAAAAATCTTAGGATTATAGCAATCGGACATGGCAACCAAGGTTTGAGGAGCTACCCGAAAAAAGCAAGACACAAGTCCCCTCAAGTATGGAAGCACCTAAGGTTGGACTAAAGCCGCTACCTAAGGCTTAAAGCATGCTTTTCTCGGTTCAGG
The DNA here is from genome assembly GCA_023935145.1 of Bretschneidera sinensis. Classification (NCBI taxonomy): domain Eukaryota; kingdom Viridiplantae; phylum Streptophyta; class Magnoliopsida; order Brassicales; family Akaniaceae; genus Bretschneidera; species Bretschneidera sinensis. The sequence goes on from CM043705.1 coordinate 40,152,303, forward strand.
TGATACCTTTCCTGTTATTATTTCTTCTGAATTATCTGAGAGCCAAGGTGAGAAACTATTTCAAACTTTGAATGCACACAAATCAGCCCTAGGTTGGAGCATGACTGATTTAAAGGGAATTAATCCCCTAATCTGCTCCCATAAAATAAATTTGGATGAAGGAGCTGGTCCTCGTAGAGACCCTTAACGTAGGCTTAACCCCACTATGAAAGAAGTAGTGAAAAATGAAGTGTTGAAACTATTAGATGCGGGTATTATATATCCTATAGCTGATAGTAAATGGGTAAGTCCTACACAAGTCGTCCCTAAAAAGTCTGGAGTCATGGTAGTAAAGAATGACCTAGGAGACCTAGTCCCTACCAAACTTGTGACCGGGTGGCGTATGTGCATTGATTACAGAAAATTAAATGCTGCCACCCGAAAAGATCACTTCCCACTCCCTTTTATTGATCAAATTCTTGAGTGTGTAGCTGGTCATCCCTTTTACTGTTTTCTAGATAGTTATTTTGGTTATTATCAAATAGAAATTGCATTAGTAGACCAAGAAAAGACCACTTTTACTTGTCCTTTTACTTGTCCATTTGATTATGTAATGCCTCTACTACTTTTCAATGCTGCATGATGAGTATTTTTAGTGACATAGTTGAAAGTTTCATGGAGATTTTTATGGATTACCTAACTGTTTTTGGATCTTCATTTGAAGCGTGTTTAATTAATTTAGAAAGAGTATTAATTCACTGTGAGGAAAAAGAATTGGTTTTAAATTGGGAAAAATGCCATTTCATGGTACCATCCAGCATTGTCTTAGGACATATTGTCTTTTCTAAAGGAATAGAGGTTGATCAATCTAATATTGAATTAATCTCTAAATTGCCTACACCTAAGACAATAAAGGATGTGAGGTCTTTCCTTGGTCATGCCGGTTTTTACAGGAGGTTCATATAAAATTTTTCAAATACATCTAAACCACTATGTGCCCTCCTAGTTAAAGACACTCCCCTTGAATGGACAGGAGCTTGTCAAGAAGCATTCCAAATGCTAATCGGCAAGCTTACTTTCGCACCTATAATGCAGTCACTGGATTGGACTTTGCATTTTGAAATCATGTGTGATGCTAGTGACTATGCTGTAGGTGCTGTTCTTGGACAGCAAAGAGAGAGAAAACCATTTGTCATTTACTATGCTAGTAAAACTTTAAATAGTGCTCAAATGAATTACTCCACAACTGAAAAAGAATTACTAGCTGTAGTATTTGCTTTAGACAAATTTCATGCTTATTTAATTGGTTCCCCTATTCTTATTTTTATAGATCATGCAGCCCTCAAGTACCTTCTTACAAAGAAGGATGCTAAAGCACGACTAATACGATGGATCCTCCTCCTATAAGAATTCGATATCACCATCAGAGACAAAAAATGAGTGGAGAATGTAGTGGCATATCATCTCTCGAGACTTACTTTCGAGGACACTTGCGATGAAATGCCAATCAAGGATGATTTTCCCGATGAGAAATTACTATCCATTTCTTCTCTACAATGGTTTGCTCACATCGTAAATTATTTGGCTATAGGTGAGATACCAATGGATTGGAGCGCTCAAGACAAGAGAAAATTCTTAAACGAGATACGTAATTTCTATTGGGATGACTCCAATCTTTTCAAGTATTGCCCTGACCAAATTCTAAGGCATTGCATCCCTAATGAAGAGATTACAAGTGTCTTAGAATTTTGTCACTCCTAAGCTTGTGGAGGCCACTTTTCAATGAAAAAACCGTGGCAAAAATTTTGCAGTGTGGATTTTATTGGTCTTCATTGTTTAAAGATACAAACACCTATTGTCGCTCATGTGAAAGGTGTCAAAAGTTAAGAGCTGTGTCTCGTCGAAATATGAAGCCCTTAAACCCTATTTTAGTAATTGAAATCTTTGATTGTTGGGGCATCGATTTTATGGGACCCTTTCCTCCTTCCTTCGGATACCAATATATCATTGTGGCAATAGATTATGTATCTAAGTGGGTAGAGGCAGCAACTTGCCGAAGTAATGATAATAGAACGGTAATCAAATTTCTTAAAGAAAATGTGTTATCTCGATTTGGTACACCACGTGCTATAATTAGTGATCGAGGTACACATTTTTGCAATCGTTCTTTTGAAGCTTTGATGCAAAAATATGGGGTGTTACGTAAAATTTCTACTGCTTATCATCCTCAGACTAGTGGATAAGTAGAGCTTGCTAATAGGGAAATTAAACAAATTTTAGAAAAAACGGTTAACCCGGATCGTAAGGATTGGTCTTTGAGACTTGTTGATGCACTTTAGGCCTACCGTACTGCTTTTAAAACACCCTTATGCATGTCACCTTATAGGCTTGATTTTGGAAAGCCTTGCCACTTACCCGTGGAGCTCGAGTATAGAGCTTATTGGGCCATTAAGTCTTTTAATTTTGACATAGGAGAGGCGGGTAAGTTTAGGAAGTATCAACTGACCGAGTTAGAGGAATTAAGAAACGATGCTTATGAGAACTCTAGAATCTATAAGACCAATATGAAAGCATTCCATGATAAAAACATTTTGAAGAAAACATTTAGACCCAATGATCGAGTGTTCTTATATGATTCTAGACTCCATAAGCATCTAGAAAAACTTCCGTCAAGATGGACCGGTCCTTTCATAGTAAAATATGTTTTTAAAAATGGGGCGGTGGAAATTGAGGACACTAAGGATGGTCGAATTTTTAAAATGAATGGTTAGCGCCTTAAGATCTTCATCAATAGGCCAGATCCAGAGGTGGAAGACATTCCATTTATGGATCCGATCTATTTCTCTTAACTTTACCACACATGTACGTTTTCATTTATTTTTCTTTTGATTTGTTTATTTTGTTTTAATTACATTTTATTCAAACTCAATTATTAGTTTCTTCTTTTAGTTTAATTTTTCGGATTTACTTTTTAACTTTATTTTTCTGTTGGCAACCAAGACCGGAATATTTGGACACCAGTAGCACTGCGGTGCCCAGTACCAGGATCAGTAGTGCCAGGCCCAACACCGCAACGGCAGACCCAGCACCGTGGTGCCCAGAACTGAGCCCACCAGCACCAGGCCCAGCACCGCGGTGCACAACGCAGCACATAGCACCAGGCCCAGCACGCCAAGCCTAGCACCGTAGCACACTGCATGGCGCTAGCTCGAGCCCAGCACTTGCCTAACCCTAATTCTGCACTATAAAAGCCATTTTACAGCCTTCTTCCTCATTTCTTCTTTCACAAAACCAGCAGCACACTACTTCCTCTCTCCACTTTAAAACACATCCTTAGTTGCTCAATCACCTGCACTTAAAACTTTCTTGTTTATACATCAATTCTTACTAAATTGCTCACTTTTGTTGCTAATTTTGCTAGCACTCTCTCTCTAAAGCTTGGTTATAAGAAGACCATTGGGTTCATCAAGAACACTTCAAGAGGTAGAAAGTCTTTCTTCTCTCCACCATGGACATCAAATTGGAATTTCAGCAAGAAGAATGGCAAGCACTTCACCTAGGAGTACACATTGTCTAGCACCTGTGCACTAAAGGTTGTTTTTCTTTACTTTATCTTTAAACATTGAGGACAATGCAAATTTTAAGTTGGGGGTGGAGGAAACGTATCTCTTTAAATTGTTTGGTGTTACCTTTCCCTTACCTTCTGTTTTTAGCATGCTTTGTGTTAGCCTTAGAGTTAATTCACATGTCAATGATATGAGCCTAAATTGAGACAACATATAGCATTTAGAAGAAGTTAAATCTTACTTCGGTTTGAAATTAATTTAAGTATCAATCTTCATTTGGTTTGAGACTCTAGTTTGTGGTAAGATTGTATGATTAGTCTTAAACATTTAGAGAAATTTTATGTGTGATTGTTTTATGAATACTTTTGTGTCTTAACAAGCTCTAGAACTTACTTGATAATCACTTGAGGTGAATTCCTAGAATGCACACTACTTAGGATATGATATAGGCCATTTTTGAACCGTTTGAGCCTTTCAAACCTACCATTGCTATATTTATCGCTAGTCACCTATTTGAGCCTTTTTCTTGAAAAGAAAAATTAAGCCTTGTTTCTTTCGATAAACCATTTACTTACCTTTATGAGCCTAAAAATATTTTATCCTTACCTTTCTTTTAAAAGAACTTAGTTATACACATGTTGTGAGAAGCATTTAAAAGGAGTAAGGGTGGAAATATGAGAAATTATCACTACCATTACCTAAGTACATTAAAGGAGGTAAGTTGGGGGTTGTGGAAAAGAAAAGAAAAAAAAATAATGATGAAAAAGAAGGTGAATGGTTATGTGCTAAAATAAAAAAAAAAGGATTATGGTAAAGAAAGAAGAAAGAAAGAAAAAGAAAAAAAGATGGTGATTTGTTGAAAGAAATGCTCGAAAAATGGTTGAAAGAGTTGGGTGTTGAAGTAAAGGTTATCAAATGCTTAAAGTGATTGTGTTTAAAGCTAAGAGATTGAGTTCTTTTACTTGTGAATCCTTCCCGTTCTTCCTTAGCCTAACGTTACAAGCTTATTAAAGACCTTTTGATCCAATAAGGTGTGATTTTTCTACAATAGTGGAGAGTGATTTGAAAAGTGAGCTTATGGAGCTTGTTTTTGTGATTGATGTCATGAAATTTATCTTGTTTTAGAGGCCAAGACTTGTATTCATGAATTTTATGCATAAAATCCTCTGGGTATTCGGATTAATGGTTTGTGGTAAGATGGATGTTAAGAGTCAATAACGATTTTAAGATTGATGTTTGGATTACTTTTGGACTTGGGTGAAATTTAATGATTCTATGAGCGGTATGTTGTATGAAATGTTCAAGACAAAAGTGAATTACTCTTGGTTAACACTAGTAGCACTTTACCTTGTTTTTGACTCCCACTATGGAATTCATCTCTTGTTTCCGCTTGAATTGCTAGAGACTAGCAATAAGCTAGTTGGAGGTTGTGATAAGAGCCATAACATGCACCTCAATAATGCTTAATTGTTAGCATTTTATGATTCTTCTTGGTCTATATTGCACTCTTGTATGTTGATAACTCTTAAGGAATATTATTGGATCACTAATTCTTCTCAGTCTATATTGCACTCTTGTATGTTGATAACTCTTAAGGAATATTATTGGATCACTAACTTATCCCAGTACAATTTCAGGTATTATGAGTCCAAAAAGGAGAAGAAGCGATCATTGTTTAAAAGCACCGAGGTTCCATGCACGACGAAGCATAGGAGTGGCTATGCAGAGGCAAAGCATGAAGAAAATCAGCAAAAAGGCCAGCATAGCGGTGCTCCTCAGCAGCACCGCGGTGCTTAGAAGCTCACCCAATCCAGAATATACCTAGCACCGCGGTGCTCCCCAGTAGCACCGCAGCGTGCACACAGATTTGTATCTCCGAGTCAGACTTTAATTAGGGTTCTTTAACATTAGAATAAACCCAAAAACACCCTCAGATTTTTGTACTATAAATAGGATACTTGGGGTTTAAGGGAGGGGGATCTTGGCTGAGAAGAAAAGTAGAAAACTCAAAGCAGCAGCTCATCCACAAAAGTGTTTAGCCATGAACACCATGGCTAACTAACTTCCTAGCAAGGTGAAGGGATGAATCCCTAGGTGTAGTTGTCCCTATCTACTCTTATTTGGTTCAGTTGTAATAAGAATTTATTGTCAAACATTGTCATGATTTACTTCTTTATCTAATTATAAGATTTTATCTATTCCGGTGATTGTATCTTTTTTCCTTGATATAACTTTAGTCATGCTTCTCTTATGTCAAGATTATTGGGTATAATTGAGTCCAGTAAATCTAGCCTTTAGGTTTGTCCATTACTGTAATATTGTCGACAAAGATATATTATCGTTTCTTGATAAACCTATAGGATAGATCATATGTGTATGAATCAGAAATAAGAAGTATTTCATTACGATCATATTAGGGTTTATACATGTTATCATTGAATATTTGCCTATTGCATATTTGGGATGTGAAACGTGCAATCGAGATAAAAACAACTGAATCAAGTTAGGATTAGGGCAACGAACCTAGGGAGGATTCCCGGATCCTTGTTATCCCTCTATCATATTTTACAACCTACACAATTACTTCATCATCAATTTCAGATTCTTTACTTATTTTGATTATATCGTCTCATATTAAGGTTTATATCTTTCTTTATAGTTAACTTGTTTCCCTGTGGAATTGACACCCTAAAGCCGTGCTACAACAACCGCATTATACTTTCGGCGTAATCAGGACCACAACCTATACCCCTTAACTCCATCAACATATCCTAGAAATACACATTTTCTAGACCTTGGGCTAAGTTTATCCTCCTTCTGTTGTGCATATGCAGCACACCCAAAAGTCCTAAGGTTGCTTAACCCAGCAGCTTTCTCACTCCACATTTCCATAGGAGTCTTGAGCTCTAAAGCTCTAGAGGGTGATCTATTTACCAAGTATGCAGCAGTAGCCACAGCTTCCCCCCAAAAATATTTTGGTAAACCGGATCCTATTAGCATGCACCTAACCTTTTCCATAAGGGTTGTTGTGAGTTTTAAATTACTCGCAAGCGCATGAGTCATCTGCAATATAGTGTGTGCAAGTGTGAGGTCGAATCCACAGGGAATTGCGTTGTGAAAATATATTTTTATCTAAACTAAGTCTATTTTAACCTAGTTCCAAATTTGTAATTATATGTTGCAAAAGAAATATAAACTTAAATTAAATTTATTTAAAAACTAATGATAAAAAAACTAAGGTTTCTGAATCCACCCCACCAAAGTTAAGCATATATGTCCTAAAAATAGCCTATCAAAACATTCCATGAATCCAACTATAAGACAAAAAACAAAGAATATCCCAATTAAACCAAAAACATCCAATGTATTCGCTCTTAACAAATCAAAAAGGAAATCCAATTTAATCGAAAACAATTCAATGTATCCATCAGATGAAACACAAGGAATATCCAACAAAACAATTTAAACGCAATCAATCATAAGATTTTACTAAAATAATTGACAGAACATTTATACTAAAAAAATGTCAGATTTGTACAAGCAAATCTGAACTGCTATGCTAAACAATGGCGAGGCTTCAACTTCAACCTTAGCTGAAGATTCTAGCCACTCATAACTATGAAACTATAATTCATAATAAAAGTGCTAAACATTAAACTAAAACAGCTAAATAAAAAGAAATAAATAACTTTACATGGGAGAAATTCCACTCGCTGATGGGCGGCGCTTCCCCTCGTGGTAGCAAAGCCTTCAGGATCCACTAGAATGCTAGCAGACGTCCACCGGTTAACACCAAAGTGGCCCAGGAATTGTACACTGAATGATGAAGTCAGATGGTGTTTATATATGGGGAGTCTCAGAGCACTGTAGGTTTCAGATTCGATGTGGGATACTGGCTCGAGTGCGCTCGATCGCAGATTGGTGCGATCGATTGCATGTGTGATCGATCGTATGTTTTGTGCGCACGATCGCGTGTCTGGTGCGCTCGATCGCAGATGCACTGTACTGCAAACATTTCGATGTGGGATTGTTGACCATGCACTTGATCGCAGTATAGTGCGATCGATCGTTATTGCTCTTAAAGCTTCACATCTCCTGAAATGCTTCATTTTCTCCACAAACCTATAAAAATACACAAAACACAAAAAAGACATAAAATAAAGTGAAATACTACTAACTAAGAGCATAACAAATATAAGTTAAGGGTCTTAAATATGCAATATTTAAGACTCATCAAATACCCCAAAACTTATATTTTGCTAGTCCCTTAGCAAAACAAAATAGAAAACTAAATGAACAACAAGGATTATAAAGATAAGTTCAGTATTCATGGTATCCAAAAATTTAAGGAGCATGCAAAATCATAAGATTCATTCATGAGCAAGCTTAAATAAGCCGAACCCATCTTCACAATGACTAAGAATTTAAAACCTAATTACTTACAAGAGGCATGGTAAGACATCACAAGCTTGAATCAGTGTAAAGTGAATTAGCATATACAGATGAGGTTTCCAAATAACTTCAATGTACAAGGTAATTCAAGTCTCAAGATCCACAGAATTTCTCATTGGAAAGAACAACGATGACATAGTTTTTATTTATTTTATTTTATTTTATTTTATTTTTTATATATAAGGCTCTGCTATGTTTAGTTCCCTTAAGCTTTCTAATTGACCCATGTAACGAGTATTGAGTCAATGACTCCCAAACCAGATGGTTTTAGGGCATTAGGTGTAAAGGCACCCCTAAGGACTTATTAACTCGAGTAAAAAAGGCTACGAAATTAAACTGGCCTTAATACTACCAAGCAAAATTTTCACCTTTTGACGTGAACACTCACTGCTTACTGAGGCAAGAGGTCCAGTTACTCAGCGGAAAGTTTTGCAATGATCATTATGAATAAAATTCCCACCTTTTGACGTGAACACTCACTGCTTACTGAGGCAAGAGGTCTAGTTACTCAGTGGAAAGTTTATTGATGATGATCATTATAAATATTAGTAGTTTTTATTTATTTATTTATATATGCCCAAGTGTTTATCCAAAAAGTCATCCGGTTTCAGTTGAGACAAGGAAACGTATACATTCAACTCACATGTCATACCTCACACAAATATGTGCTAATGTGCTCGTGTGAGATTAGATCAAACATGTGAATTCTCAAAAATGCCTAAAGTAAGTAACTAAAGTTTAAACTCTATCATCAGATCATGTGTTCAAAGTTTTAAACTCACCAATGAAATCACATCACAATTTTTCAGATCAACCAAAAAAAATTTTAGACGAACATGAACATGCATTTATCTTTACGACGAAAAGACAACAAATTAGGACAAAGTGTGTGATGTGTCTCCCATACCCCCAAACTTAAATTACACATTGACCCCAATGTGTGACTAATATGGAAAGAGCTGACCTAAGATATGGAGAACTATCTGGACTGGTATGGCTCATAGCATACCCCCAAACTTGAACTGAAGTACGCATTGTCCCTGAAAAATAAAGACTGAAAAACAAAAAATACTACAAACAAACATTAATCATAAATACGTAAAATAATAAATAAACATAAAGGATAAGCTGTGGGGTGCCTCCCATGAGCGCTAAGTTTAACGTCTTCAGCCAAACCCAAGATTAGTAATCATGCCCAACTAAGCGCTCCACCATCTGATCAATAAATGGGAATGAAAAATGATCAGTCCTTGTGGCAGCGTTCAGTTTACAGTAGTCGATACACACTATCCACCCTGACTGAACACGAGTTGGCACCAACTCGTAGTCCTTATTCTTCACTACTGTTAATTCAGCACGTTTGGGCACGACTTGAATCGGGCTCACCCACTTGCTATCAGAGATGGGATAAATGATCCCCGCATCTAACAGCTTAATTACTTCTATGCTCACAACCTCTTGCATAGCTGGGTTGAGCCTTCTTTGTGGCTCCCTCGATGGCCTGACATTCTCCTCCAAATGTATCTTGTACATTACCAACGAGGGGCTGATTCCCCTGATATCCTCAATAGTCCAACCGATATCTTCTTTGTGCTCTCTTAAGACATCTAATACTTTATCCTCTTGAGCTTCACCCAAATCTGAAGCTATAATCACAGGCAAACTATCGGCTGAACCTAAGAACTTATTGATGAGTCTTAAATATTAGATATTTAAGACCCTTAACTTATATTTGTTATGCTCTTAGTTAGTAATATTTCACTTTATTTTATGTCTTTTTTGTGTTTTGTGTATTTTTATAGGCTTGTGGTGAAAATCAAGCATTTCGGGAGATGTCAAGCTTCAAGAGCAAATGCGATCGATCGTACCGTGCTGTGATCAAGCGCATGGAAAATATCCCACATTGAAATCTTTGCATTGCAGTGTTCCTGCGATTGAGTGCGCCAGACTTGCGATCGAGCGCACACTCGATCGTGCGCACATGCGATCGATCGCACCATACTGCGATCGAGCGCACCCAGGCAGTATTCCATATCGAATTTGTAACCCTTTGTACTCCGGGACTCCCCCTATATAAACACCATCTAGCCTCATCATTCAGTGTACAATTCCTGGGCCACTTTGGTGTTAACCGGTGGACGTCTGCTAGCATTCTGGTGGATCCCGAAGGCTTTGCTACCACAAGGAGAAGCGCCGCCCATCAGCGAGTGGAATTTCTCCCATGTAAAGTTCTTTATTTCTTTTTATTTAGTTGTTTTAGTTTAATGTTTAGCATTTTTATTATGAATTGTAGTTTCATAGTTATTAGTGGCTAGAATCTTCAGCTAAGGTTGAAGATGAAGCCTCGCCGTTGTTTGGCATAGTAGTTCAGATTTGCTTGTACAAATCTGACATTTTTTAGTATAAATGTTCTGTCAATTATTTGAGTAAAATCTTATGATTGATTGAGTTTAAATTGTTCTGTTGGATATTCTTTGTGTTTCATCTGATGGATACATCGAATTGTTTTCGATTAAATTGGATTTCCTTTGTGATTTGTTAAGAGCGGATACATTGGATGCTTTTGGTTTAATTGGGATATTCTTTGTTTTTTGTCTTATAGTTGGATTCATGGAATGTTTTGGTAGACTATTTTTTAGGACATATATGCTTAACTTTGGTGGGGTGGATTCGAAAACCTTAGTGTCTTTATTATTAGTTTTAAATCAATTCAGTTTAGTTTTAATTTGTTTTCCAAGAATACAACTCAAAATTCGGAACTAGGTTAAGATAAAGTTAATTTAGATTAAAAATTATATTTTCACAACGCAATTCCCTGTGGATTCGACCTAGCACTTGCACAACACTATATTGCAAACGATTCGTGCACTTGCAAGTAATTTAAAACTCACAACACTTATACTTAAGATTATCTGGTAAAGGCTTAAGTTCCTTCTTGGGGGTTTCAGGTGCGGTGGTCTCCTCCGTCTTGCTCTTCCGAGGAGGAGACTCCAAAATAGCATTCGCTTGCTCAAGTAATTTATCTAAATCCAAATCCTCTCTAAATTGAGTAAAGCATGCCTTTAGGGGATCTTCAATGCGGGATTCATCCACAGTCTCCTCTGTCTTACTACTCTCTCGAGGAGCAGTCTCCAAGATAGTATTTGCTTGCTCAAGTAACTTATTTGAATTCAAATCCTCTCCAAACTGAGCAAAGCATGCCTCCATAATGTCTTCAGACTTCCCTTCTTTCTTAGGCGCTTGTAGTCTCTGAGGGTTAGGCGCTTTAGGAAAAAATGACCTAGGGAGATCCTTACTAATACGAGTGGCTGTAGATGGCTCAGCATCTCTCTTCTCATTGTTGCCACTTTCTTGCCCTTGGTGCATAGCAGGGTTCTCTTCCACTTGATTGTACACTTGTCTCCCAGACAAGTATGAGACAGTTGATTTCACTTGTTCTTGCCAATGCATAGGAGTTGATAAATTTCCCACCACAAACTGTTCCTTTGGGTTAGGATCAGGTTGACTGGGGAATTCTCCGTTCTCTCCTTCACCCACGTAACTTGCAATTTGATCCATTTGGCTCTCTAGCTTGGCAATCACTTTCGTGTTTTCTATTTTTGCACTCATTACTTCGCTCATGGATTGGCTAGTCATTTTCATGTACTCCTTAAGGGTGTCCTCAAGTGACGGTGAAACTGGTGCTGGTGTTTGAATGGGAGCTTGGTAAGCAGGTAATGGTGCTGGATAGGCTGAGTGACTATAACTTGAAACTAGCGGAGGAAATTCGGGAGGGTATTGAGTGTGAGCTTGATAAGGGGCTCCTCCCTCATTCCTCAGTTGGTTATGCATCCATGAAAAATTAGAGTGGTCCCACCACCCTGGATTGTACGTTTCGGAGTAAGATCCATTTGATTGCCAACAACACTCATTGAAAGCATTCATTTGTTCTATGGGATACTCGGCAAAAGTCGGCATTGATGGAAAATTTTGTGCCAAATGCATAGGACTAGCACAGATGGAACAGCTATCAACATTTAATGTGTTGGCAGCATTGATGGACGGGCCAGTCATTTTCATGTACTCCTTAATGGTGTCCTTTAAAGACTGTGAAACCAGCGCTGGATTCATCCACATTTTTTATTTATTTATTTATTTTTATAACTAATTAGTAGAAAAATAAAATTAATTCAGACAAAAATTTCACAAACCAAACAACTCCCCAGCAACGGCGCCAAAAACTTGTTGTGAGTTTTAAATTACTCGCAAGCACACGAGTCGTCTGCAATATAGTGTGTGCAAGTGTGAGGTCGAATCCACAGGGAATTGCGTTGTGAAAATATATTTTTATCTAAACTAAGTCTATTTTAACCTAGTTCTAAATTTGTAATTATATGTTGCAAAAGAAATATAAACTTAAATTAAATTTATTTAAAAACTAATGATAAAAACACTAAGGTTTCCGAATCCACCCCACCAAAGTTAAGCATATATGTCCTAAAAAATAGCCTATCAAAACATTCCATGAATCCAACCATAAGACAAAAACCAAAGAATATCCCAATTAAACCAAAAGCATCAAATGTATCCGCTCTTAACAAATCACAAAGGAAATCTAATTTAATCGAAAACATTTCGATGTATCTATCAGATGAAACACAAGGAATATCCAGCAGAACAATTTAAATGCAGTCAATCATAAGATTTTACTCAAATAATTGACAGAACATTTATACTAAAAAAATGTCAGATTTGTACAACCAAATCTGAATTGCTATACCAAACAACGGCAAAGCTTCATCTTCAACCTTAGCTGAAGATTCTAGCCACTCATAACTATGAAACTATAATTCATAATAAAAGTGCTAAACATTAAACTAAAACAACTAAATATAAGTAAATAAATAACTTTACATGGGAGAAATTCCACTCGCTGATGGGCGGCGCTTCCCCTCGTGGTAGCAAAGCCTTCGGGATCCACTAGAATGCTAGCAGACGTCCACCGGTTAACACCAAAGTGGCCCAAGAATTGTACATTGAATGATGAAGTCAGATGGTGTTTATATAGGGGGAGTCTCAGAGCACTGTCGTTTTCAGATTCGATGTGGGATACTAGCCCGAGTGCACTCAATCGCAGAATGGTGCGATCGATCGCATGTTCGATCGATCATCTGTCTTGTGCGCACGATCGCATGTGCACTTGATCGTGTGTTTCGTGCGCTCGATCGCAGATGCACTGTACTGCAAACATTTTGATGTGGGATTGTTGACCATGCGCTCGATCGTAGCATAGTACGATCGATCACTATTGCTCCTGAAGCTTCACATCTCCTGAAATGCTTCATTTTCTCCACAAACCTATAGAAATACACAAAACACAAAAAAACATAAAATAAAGTGAAATACTACTAACTATGAGCATAACAAATATAAGTTAAGGGTCTTAAATATGCAATATTTAAGACTCATCAAGGGTTCTATTCATCCTCTCAGCAACTCCATTTTTCTGAGGTGTTTTTACAACCGTTCTATGTCTTAGAATGCCATTTATTTCACAGAATTTATCAAAATCCATATTGCAAAATTCTAAGCCATTATCGGTTCGTAAAGCCTTAACTACCCTACTCGTTTGAGTCTCCAGCAACTTTTTCCACACAACAAATTTATTCAAGGCATCTGATTTATTCCTAAGCAAATAAACCTAAACTTTTATTGAATAATCATCAATTAAAGATAGAAAGTAAAAATTATCTCCCTGTGTTGGTGTCCTTGCTGGTCCCCAAAGGTCCGAATGAATGTAGTCAAGAATCCCCTTAGACTTGTGCACTCGGGTGTTGAAGCTGACCTGGTGTTGCTTCCCAAGAATGCAACACTCGCAGAAATCTAATTTCTATACTTTGTCTCCTCCAAGTAGACCATCCTTGCTAAAAACTTGCAGGCCCTTTTTGCTCATATGTCCCAAACGATTGTGCCAAAAGGCTGCCCTATCCATCTCAGCCATCAAGCTTGCTGCTTGATCATTGATTACTATCTCTCCGATCATCTTATAGAGTCCATCTTTTATTGCTGCTTTGATCACTACCAAAGATCCCTTGGCCATCTTGATCTTTCCTCCCTCTACTTTGCATGAATACCCCAAGGAATCCAGCTGCCCTAATGAGATCAAATTCCTCTTCAAATCTGGAAGATACCTCACATTTTGTAGCAGCCTTGTGACTCTATCAAACATCCTCAACTGGACGTCTCCTATCCCCCTCACATAGCAAGAATTGTCATTCCCCAAGAAGACCCTTCCATCATTGATCTCCTTGAAATTCTTGAACCATTCCTTGTGAGGGCACATGTGAAAAGTGCACCCGGAATCCAGAATCCACTTTTCACTGCCTTGCCTCCTGCTCACATTTGAGCACACAACAAGAACATCATCTTGCTATTCTCCATTGGCAACCGAAGCCTCTCCATTGTTGGTATAGCTTCTTCTCTCATCCCACATCTTCTTCTTGCAATCTTTCTTGAAATGGCCCTCCTTGTTGTAGTAGAAGCACCTATTTCCTCCAAATCTTGGTTTAGAATGTGCTCTCCCATGGCTCTACCTCTACCTCTTGATTTCTCCCGGTAGTTGCCATGAGTGCTACTGCCATTCTGAGTTGCTGGCCTTCCTCTTACGAACAACCCTTCTCCACTTGATGCCTCCCTCATCTTGGCTTTAAAATCATAAGCCCTTATGGCATTGATCACAATCTCCTTGGTTAAAGTATCTCTTCCATACTCAATAGCATTAATCAAATTATCAAAGCAATCAGGAAGAGATTTTAACAAAATAACAGCCAATTGTTCATCCGAGAATTTAATATTACAACTAACTAAATCTTGAACTAGTTTATTAAAGACATCAAGATTATCTTGCAACTCTTTACTGGGATCCATTTTAAAAGCAATTTTAAGAAGATAAATCTTATTAGGGAGAGTTTTGATAAGAAACAAATCATCTAGTTTCTTCCGTATGACAGCCGAATCTTCCGAGTCTCCGCACTCCCTTGTGACACTATCTGACATGTGTAGGAAGATGGTGCTGTATGCTATCTTCTTCATCTTAGTTCGCTGGTCCTCTGTGACACTTGCTGGAAAAGCATCAGCTTCTCCAATAGCCAAGTCCATTTTCTGTTGCATAAGAACAACCTTGATCTTCTGCTTCCATAGGGAAAAATCTCCCTTTCCATCAAACTTCTCAACAACAAAATTTGAAGCCATCTTTGCGAACAAGATCCCAGATTTATGCAATACCCACAAATGCTTTCTTCAACCTCAAGAACACGATCGAAGATGGACTTAACACCATTCTTGAATCACTCTCAAGAACACGATCTGATCTTAATCTTTACACCGTTCTTGAATCATCCAAGAAGTTGATATTTGATTCTTGGAGTCTTGACTCTGTTACCTTCTTGTTCTTGCTCCGATACCCTCTCACCAAAGCTCCTCTTGCTCTAATACCATTATTGGAAATCACCTTGACAAGATGCCCAGGTGGTGATCTTCCAAACACCCAAGTCTAGAATGACTTGTAAAGATTTGGTATCGAAAACAGGAACAAAAATCAAAGAAAGAAAAAAGACAAGCGATTTGTTATCGAGGTTCGGCAATAGCCTACATCCCTATGAGTTCCTCTGAATTCTCTACACTAAATCAATGGTTCTTTACAATCTAGCAACCCTCTTCAAGAAACCTCAAGTTCTTGAAGAAACCAAGAAGAGAAGAAAGAAGATGATAAGAACTATTACAATGCTCTTTATCTAATTTATACTCCTCTTTCTTTACAACCAGTCTCACTACAATGAGTCCCTCTTGTGTTTTGTGTCTTTGCATTCTCACAAAATTCTCTCTTATATGTTTGTCACTCCTTACAACTGATCTCAAATTATGTCACAATGTTAATGAGAATAAAGCTAGGTGACCCTTTATATAGTGCACTAACTTCTTGTCTAATCTTGAGAGTCAATCTCCACCCTTAGATCTTGATGACCACTCAACCACGGCCCTCCATTAATCCTAAGTGATTCTATACATTTTAACCTTGCACCAATGCACTTAACAAGTGGCTGAATCAAGTGGAATATGTGTGCCTCAGTGTGCCTAGCGCCTAGGCACTGAACAGGGCATGCTGCAACGCTAGGCAAAACACCCTTTTCACCACTTTCTGGGCGCCACGGCCTTGGTGAGGGAGAGGTGTAGCGCTGCCCTCCACTAGGACTTACTCCTTGCTGGGTGCTGTAGCTTGGGAGGAGCAGGGCTGCGGTACACACTAAAGCTAGACCTCCTGATGCTGTGCTCACTTTTTTGTCTTACTGAATAGAGGTGTGCACACACACCCAAAGTGATGCACACACTTGTGTGCACTCCTTTAACATGCTGAAATTCATTCTTCCATCTCTTGTTTAAACCTTAAATATGTTTAAACCTTAGACAAATACCAACAAATCCGTAAAAGTCACTTCTGCCACGTTGAAATCACACACAGCCTGACCTTTGTCTATTAAAACTACCATAACTTTCTCTAGAAAAATCATATTTATGAGCCATAAAATTCTCCAAAAAATAGACATCCAGATCTTTCCAAGCATCTATGGATCATCTCTTGGTTCTTCCTAAATCAATATAGTTTAATCCACAAAAATGACTGATCTACACGAGCAATTCTGGCAATTTAGTGACACTCCTTTCCAAGTTCTTGTGAACATGTAAAATAGTGAAAAACAACTCAAAGCAACAAATTTCTAAGCTAAACATATAAAGAAAATACATGAAAAACATACAAAATACTAGGACAAATATTCATTCATCAAAACTTCTGAGCTAAATCCTCCCAACTAGTGATTGAATCTGCGGCTAGTGAATTTAGCCAATTCTTCGCTCTGTTTCGAAAAGAGAATGGAAATAACCAATTCCTAAAGTGAAGGAAATGCCATTATGCTTGAAAGTGCCACAAATTTCCAAAAAACTTGCTATACGAGCATTAGGGTCATCACTTGGCAACCCATGGAACTGAATTAATGTCTAGATCATCTGTAGGATAACCGGCTTAATCTCAAAGTTGTTGTCTTCAACAGTGACTTCTTGGTAACTGAATGGATTTTTGTGACCTATGGTAGTGCAAAATCTCTTAGTGCCTGTGTGTCACATCTTGGATTCTCATTGCCTGCCATAGTGTTGGAACGTTTCTGAGCTTCTCGCTTCTTTTTCCTTAGGCCCTTTGCAGTTTTCTCGATTTCGGGATCGTAAGGTAATAGCTCTAAACTCTTGCGTCGTCTCATACACTAAACAAACACCTAAAAATAAAAGAAAAAATAAATAAAATTAGACCAAGTAATTTTATCAATAATTTTATCTAAATCCTCAGCAACAGTACCAAAAACTTATTGATTGAAATCGCAAGTGCACGAATCGTAACAAGTAATAAAGTGAATAAGTAAGAGTATCGTCCCACGAAGATTGAAAAATTACTAATAAGTACCAAAATTTATTAAACTATAATCTATTTGATAATTCGAATGAGAGTGAATTGTTGAAGTAGAGAGTTTAAAATAACAAAATTAAATAAACAAGTTGAGATCAAGGAAACAAGATTTTAGGGCTTTTGATTCACCATAACTGATCCTATGCGAATTTTCTACTTGAACTAATTGCAATTATTTCCTATTGTTGATAATTAGGTCTCTAATTTATTCATTAATCTTTCTCAAGCATTAACAAAATATCCCAACAAGCAAATCTTCTACATCTTTGTGAAAACTCTAAACCTGTCAAAATTCAGTAAGAAATAGAAACCCCATAAAGATTAGGTAAGTTCATAGATATCTCTATCATATAGATTCCTTGTGGTATCTCAAACATATGCTGAAACAATTATCACTTCTCAGTCTCAATTGAATCCTAAATCATGCAAATGTTGATCAATCATTCATAAGCATTAAGTCTAGAATGAAATATTCAACAATATGAAATAACTACTAAATTAGTTCAATTACAGGAAGATTCACATAATCATAGTTATGCTACATTTTAATCCTAGAAAATGGAGATTAGTTCATGATAAACTTGGATAAAAACATAATCAAAGGGTTTAACATCAAGAAATTGAAAGAAATTTGGAATAAAGAAAAAAACTCAAAAACCAATCTCCTCTTTGATGTTCTGCTTCCTTTGATTGCTCCAAAAAATGAATCCCTAAAAAAAACCATGAAAGAACCCAGTGTGTGTTCGGTTCTCTCCAAAGTGATAGACTCCTCTCCCCTCTTGTTCTAGAACCAACCTCCCAAGGAAAGAAAATAATTCCCCATTTCCGAATTGTAGATTATGCAGATTTTCGGCCTCAAATTGCGGGGCTGTTTCTGCCTCCAAAAAGTTCGAATCATGAAACTGCTATTTGAGGAACAATTATAGCCCATTGACCTAGCTTTCGAACTCTTCTTGAATCAGTTCAATACAATGTTGTACGAGTAAGATATGGTGAGATTACTTAAGACTGTCCAGAGACGTTTCCAATTTGAGATCACATTAAAGCCACCATGCCTTCCATTTATTTGATCCCTTCCATTCAGCTTTCATTTATTTTGATTGGGTTGGGCCAAGCCCACATGAATTGAGCTCTATCTTTTGGGACTTGGACTTTATTATTTTTAGCTTCATCTTACTAAGATAGAAAACTTGACTCGATTTGAATTGCAGGCTAAAGGACGTTACAGAACGTCAACAGTGCAGGTGCAGCAATTGCAAGCCCAATTTTGACCTTGATTCCGCCTGTATCTCTCAAAACTCAAAACATGAAAGTTGTATAGATTTTTCTTGACATTCCATAGCATCTTGAATCATCTCAATCGGAGCTCGGATAAGAGAGTTATAACCAGATTACGAAGCAATGTTGAAACTGTCCAAAATCGCCCATTTAGCATCCTAAATCAAAATCTAAGAATAATGAGTACATTTAGGCACCCAATGAGTATAAAAGACTAAACATTAAAGGGGAAAAATATGATATTTTGCATTCTCATTACACGCTTAGACTTTGGCGTGAGGGAAGTCTGTGAATGATGGTTTCATCCCCTGCTCGTCCACGTGTCATCTAGCAATTGGAGGGGAATTGTTATCGCCGATTATTGGTGCGACCATGAGTCTTTTGGTCATTGGAGGGGAATTTTCTACATGTCATCAGACTATTAGAGAGTGAATTATTGGTTGTGTCACTAAGTATATAATATTAATTAATGATGTGTGTTATCAGAGACAAATATTAATTAATGATGTAGAAATGTCTTGATTATTATAGTATGAAAATTTTAACTAGTCGTCTAAACTAAAACGAAAAGACAGAACTTGTAGTTTGTCGTCATGTGACATGACTGTGATATTTGGAGTGTCTGCAGCTAAAGAGCTGTAACTAAGCTATAATATTGTTGTTCCTGGAAAGTTGTCACTTATCACTATGTTCTTAATTATTGGTTAATATAATAAGATTATTCTTGTAAGAGTTGATTGCTCCTGCTCAGTATAGCTTTATTCCTACTTTTTGATAATATTCTGACTGCTCAGGAAATGATACATTCCATTCGAAAGAAAAAAGGTAAGCATGGATGATAAGCTTTGAACATTGATCTTGAGAAGGCTTATGAAAAGCTAAGATGAGATTTCTTTAGAAAACCTAGGGTTATGTTTGGATTTTCATGTGCTTTGATCGAACTCATTATGTTCTATGTCACTAGTGCTAGTATAGAAGTCGTGTTGAATGAGAATAGGACCAAAGATATTTTATCAATGAGGGGCTTACGCTAGGGAGACCTTTCTCCTCTTATCTTTTTATTCCCTACATGGAGCAATTGTGTCAAATGATTAACAAGAGTGTATCAGATAATGTTTGGTGTCCTATCTCGATTAGAAGATGCCAAGTTAAAATATCCATCTCTTTTTTTGGGCGTGCCTTTGTTGCATGAGAGATCGACTAAGATGTTGTATAAAGATACAATTGAGAATTTTCAAATTGTTAAAAAAAAAAGGAAAAATAAAAAATGCTACCAAATTTTTCAGGCATTATGGCATTTTTACGTGGGTTTCGTCAACATATCAGACTTTATGGCATTATTGTCCTTAATTTCCTTGATTCATTTCTCAAGCTTTATGGCATTCTTAATTTCCTTGTTGGCCCACCGTATAGTATTCTTGACTTTGAAATCAAGAAGAACATATTAAATTAAGTTTACATTATTATGCCCCCGTTATGATCAGCATTATGTTTTGCATAACGTTATTTCATGGTAGAGATTATGGATGGTAAAATCTGACCCGACCTGACTTGATCTGGTCTAAACTCGATCCGACTAAAAAATATATCAAAATAATATGACATGAATCTGACCCTAACCTGAACAACCTGAAACTCGAATTGACTCGGATTCAAAATGACCCGAAACGACCCAAAAATCCGAAAAAAAAACCCGAACTCGACACAATCTGATCCAAAATGACTTTAAAATATATTTTTATAAAAAAAAAATTTCTTTTTAAAATTGGAGTAATAGTTATTTGACTAGTTGTTAAATAAAATAAATTATATCACAATTAATTATTGATTTATATGTATTAATGTGCATGGTTTAACATTCTATTAATATGAGTAATCTCATTAGCATCAAATCAAAATTTGAGAAGACTATTAAATTTTGCATTGTTCTTCATGGTACAATAAAATTTTATCTTTAATTGTCCGGCAAAGTTAGAACGGAATGAAGTGATTATAAGAAATTTAATCTCCAAAATGTAATATAAGATGTTACTAATGAGAATAACTTTGTGGATCAACTGTCTGAGATCATTTAAAATTGAATTTTGAGACTAAAAGTCATAATATTGCATATTGCGTTCACAAATTAAATATATTATTTAAAAAATTTAGTAGTGATTTATTATTAATTAATTTTCATGGATTTGGACATATAACTCGTTTAGTCTTATTATATGCAAATAATATTTTTTAATTAAGTATAAATATCGATTTTGTTGACCTGACCCGACCCGACATGACACAAGACCCGATACAACATGAGATTGAAATTACCCGAACCCGAACGATTGAGACTCAATATGATCGCAACCCGATCGACCCAAACCCGAATGACCCGACCTAACCCGTTTGCCACCTATAGTAGAGAACTTCGGTTTTCCTATAAATACTGCAGTTATAGTGATCTAAAAGCCATCGAAAAATGCAGTAATTTCTTTCTTTTTTTGCGCACATTATTCTATAATTTTTGTTATTAATTTCTTTGGATCATTTCTGAACGAGTTTGAAGTCTGATTTGTGATTGTGCATAAATTGGGTTAATATTATATAATGTATCCTTGAGAGCGACCATCAAAGCTATTGCACCATAGTGGGGCAAAATCTCTTCTCAGGGACAGCAAATTAATTTCCATGCCTCAATACTTTTTATTTTTATTTTTATGTAGGATAAAAAGATATGTTTACAAGTAATTCTTCTTCTTCTTCTTCTTCATCTCCTTATCTTCTCCATCAAAAAAAGCAATAATTTGGATTCTTGTGAAGCCTTTGATATAAAGGTTCATAGATTTGTCTGAACTGAGGAAAGAACTCGGATATGTAATTCAAACAGCCTAAAAACCTTTGTAGTTGGGTTGTCTTTTATTTCATCTGGAAATTTATTTGCAAATTCAATTGACCTTTCAATAGGTTTGATAGTTCCCTGAAAAATCGAATGTCCTAAAAACCTAACTTTTGTTTGAAATAATTTTATTTTTGTCATGGATAAGACTAAACTGTTAGTCTTGATGATTTGGAAAAATGTTTTCAAATACTTAAAGTGTTGGTCTATTGATTTTGAGAATATTAATATATCATCAATGTATGTGATACTAAATTTAGAATAATCATTGAAGATATCATTAATAATATTCAAAAATTCTGAAGGTGCATTTTTGAGTCCAAACGGAATTACATTCCATTAGTAATGACCAAATGGGACATTGAAAGCAGTTTTGTATTTATCCTTCTCACTTATTTGTATTTGCCAAAATCCAGATTTTAAATCAAATTTGGAAAATATAGTTGCATCATGTAGTCTATTAAGGAGATCTCTTTTATTATGTATGGGATACCTAATCCATTGCAGAACTTTATTGAGCGGTTTATAATTGATGACAAATCTAGGAGCTCTTCTTTCGAGTTTAGCTTGTTTTTTAACATAAAAGGCAGAACAACTCCAGGGGGATTTGCTTGGCCTAATAAGTCCTTTACTCAAAAGGGTTTTGATTTCTTCTTGGCAGTACTTTAACAACTCTTGATTCATTTATATAGGTCTGGACTTAGATGGAATATTCTTCTCATCAAAGTTTGGTTCATATGGTAAAGAAACTATGTGCCTCTTCCGTTCCCAAAAGATATTGGGAAGATTAGCACAAATTTATTTTTTGAATAAATCCTAAAGTTCTTTAATCTGAGTTTGGATCTGTGGTTGTTGAATCTGTTGTTCAATTTTTTGATAATTTATTTCTTCCTTAAGAAAGTTTATATGGGCCTTTTTACTTTGTATTAAATTTCTTTGTATGCACAGAGTATTTGTTTGGAGTAAATTTAATTCTCTAGTATCAACGGGTTGTAAAAATGGAAAGAATAAGTTTTGTCTCAGAATATTGGTTTCTATTCCCTGATGGTTGACCTAAAAAGGATAGATTTGGGTTAGGAAGGGTGTTCCTAAAATAATGTTTTGGTGTATATTTTTTACGAGGACAAAATGAGCCTTTAAACAATATCCTTCATTATATATATAGGAATTTTTGATTTTGTATTCTTCATTCAATTTTGAACTGCTGACCATGTTTAACCTCTTAGTGGTTTTCTCATAGTATTTTGTAGGAATGAGGCCTTCCTTGATGCAATTCTGGTCAGCACCAGAATCAACAAGGGCAGTAGTATTAAGACGATATTCTTTGTTAATAACAATAGAAACTTTGATGTACCATTTCTGGTAATGCATTCTTTCTATTGAATTAACAAAACTATCTTTAGAATCATCATTAATATTGATTAAATTATGGCAAGTGAAAGTTTCAGGAACTACATTTTTATTGATTTGAGAAGAGATTGATTCTCTTAAATTATTAATTTCTAAATTGATCATTTTTGCTTTTAATTCAATAGTATCTTTTTGAATTTCTTTGATTTGTTCTTTTGTTAAGTTTACTTCTGTTTGTAAATCTTGGGTGGTGGCTACTTTGGTTTTTTGAAATCGTTTTTCAAAAATTCTTTCAAGGCTATATAGCTCAGGTGTTTTGGTTTTATTTGCTTCAAGGATGAGATATCTTAATTTTGTTAAATAATCTTTTTTTATTATTGGGTCATCTATCTTGTCTATTATGTCTAGAAGAAATTCTTTTTGAGAAGTAATCATATTAACAGATTTGCAGAAACAAATGCCATCTTCACAATCACATTATGAGTCAATGGATTCTTGAGAATCTATATTTTCTTAAATTGTATAAATGACTTCTTCTTTATCAGAAGATGAATTTTTATTTTCTGATTAGGAGTCATTTACCATGATTTTGGTTATTTGTTATTTCATGGACTCATCGATATCTAATTCATTGATTTTTTGTATAACTCTACAATTCTTTGCCCAATGTCCAAGTCTTCCACACTTGAAGTAGGCTTTCGATGGGTTTTGAGTTTTAGTCTTCTTAGGCTTTTTGTTATAGGTTTTTGATGTAGAGAAAGTCTTTGTAGGTTTTTTATAATTTTGTTTCTTGAAAATTTTTCTTTTCCTTCTATTTACAGTAGAAGGGACCTTTAGGGTTTCATAGCAATATTGGCTACAAAATGATCCTAACTCTTTTATGCTTTGATTTAGTTCTAATTTCATTTTTGATTTTAATTTGAGATCGATGCATATAGATAATCCTTCGTTATTCACAAAGTTGATTAGATCACTATAAGTGAGATTATCATATGGTATCGATCCATTATTTTGATCTCTTATTCTTTTTCTTACCTTTTCTGCAAATAATGTTGGAAGTCCGGATATAAATCTTTCTTTCCAATATGAATTATTGCAGTCTTTTCTAGTGAAGACTTTGGCAAGAAAAACATCTCAATACCATCTAAAGTCTTGTAAAGTTGGACAGGATAGGTTTGAAAGTATTTCTAAATTTCTTTCTTGAAATTTTTCGGGTCTCCTATGAAATGTTTCGTAATAGCAAATATGAGGGTTTCAACAACATTTTCTTGGTATATTGGTATAGTCCTAGAGGTTGTATTCCTACTTTCAGGGTCTTGATTTGTTTGGGTTGTGTAAGTTTGGA